>CM052149.1:2925837-2988072 GCA_028455555.1 Augochlorella aurata
TCTTTCCCTCTTCCCCTCTTCCAACCGCCACCTTCGCCCGCACACACCCAGCTGCCTTTCACGATAACGCGGCAACTAAAGTAACACGTCGGTTCGACTGATGTCCCTGGACGACGTAAACGCCCCGAGGGGGACGTCTCCGGTCTGATCGCAGAACCGCTCTTCGGCTGTCTGTTTCCCCGCAAAGACTGCAAAAGATCGGGCAACGTCTTTGCGTTGCTTCACAGAATTCGCTAGACGCCGCGTCGCGCCGGGGATGTGTCTAGCTCGGGAAAGCAATAGCACGACGATGATCGCAAACGATGAAGAGCCCCGTCCCGATTTCAAAGAGCACGGTGGCTGAATATCCGGTTTTCGTATCGAACGGGGCGGCGATAAGCGGGGTGATAGCGCTCTCATAAGTGGCTCTGTACGATCCCGTTGCGAAAAAGGCTAAACGGAATGTCGTGGGGAAATTATAGTTTTGTCGGAAAGGTATTTGTAAATTGGCAATGTCGGGCGGTCTTGGAAAAGGTGGTTGGTTCTTAGAGAGTGAATGGCGGAAGGGATGAATGGAACGTGTTCTGTTAATTTACTGTTCAAGGCAGGATGAATAGCGTCAAAGTTTGTAATTCCCAGCGGTGCTGACGCTTCTGCCCTATTAAGCTTTCAGTGCTGGAGCTAAAGAACGCTTTAAAGTCCCAGGCACAAATAATTGAAGCTAGCTTTTCTTTGCGCATCATGGTGTCTGTGCTTTTTGCAACAAAGACATAATTACTAGCTTTTCGGAAGCATTTCCAGTTTAACTGATAGAATTGCATCGCTTCGACTGTGTATTGTTCTGGATAGTTGTATCAACATTTTCAACAATTTTTCGCAACAGTAATCAGCTTGATTTTTTAGTCAGCTGGTTTACACGGGCGTTCGGATGATTTCGAAGCTTACTGTGTGTTAAATTTCTTTATTCAAAAATAATCAAAGTAATATAATATCAAAATTTAATATATTTTATTCGATAAATATAATAAATTGTAATTATGCTCGAGAGCAAACCAAAGACACAGAAATTGGTTACAATAATGCATCCGCTCAAGTCATATAATTTTAATATGGATAAATTTTAATCCGTACAGGGTTAAAAAATTCGCGCGTCTTCTGTTGGCAAGTAGCTTTAATTTTCTTCCTATTTGTGTTACAGAAATATATTTTTTGAGTCGTTATATCATAAACAATCAAGGATTTGTCGCTTTAATGTGCAGATATAAATTGTTTGAATTAAAATATATAATCTATCGTATAACTATTTTTGTAGAGCTTGTAGCGATTAAAGTAAAAGTCAGCCAATGCTGATAGCCACTTATACATCCTACATTATGCATCACCAATCATGCATTACTCACAATAGAGCTGAATCCATTAAAAAAGTTTCCAAGCAAATATGATCCTCCGATCCTTTGTAAACTAAGACAGTGAAGCTCATGAGAAGGCATCAGAAATCACTATGAGTTCCTATACTGTTATGTCCCCCATAGATCTAACGGATTATCATTATCGATACGGTAACAGCAGAGTCAATACACTGCGAGTGCCTCCAGGATCGGTGGATTTCTTTGATCGGAAGCAATCAAGCAATTAAACATCTTCCATTGAGCAATCAATCTCCCAGTTCCATCATGAAAAATACACCATAACTCCTCGGGAACTTTCTCCCGTTCCTCAGGCGAGCCATCGAAGCGCCACGTCGAGTGGCATTAAATTCTTGACCAAGGCAAACGTCCCTCGCCCTCGCAAGATAACACTCGACAAGTCGCGACGAGACGCGATGCGTTTTACGTTCCGCGTTTCACGCACCGATGCAACTCTCGGTGTCTGAAACGTTTACACGCAAAGCGCCCGGAATTTTATCGAAATCCCCTCGTGCTTTCGATTTCCGAGATATTCCTTCCAGAGATAAGAGCGCACTTCTTCGGTCGTTGACTCGACGGTAAAATATTATTTCCTCCTCTGCTCTGCTCTCCATCTCTCTCTCTCTCTCTCTCTCTCTCTCTCTCTCTCTCGTTTTCTCTCCCTTTTCTCTTTCGCTCTCTTGGCCTCGTCCTTCCTAAAGTATCGTGTCTCGTGCGCGTATTAGGCGACGCGCAAAAGCCGTCGTCGCTCTCCTCGTCCTATCCGCTTCTTTTTTCGCCTGGCTGAACAGCGAGGGTGGATCAAAAGGACGCGCTTTTTTCGACGAGACGTTCATATGGGAATACACAATGGGAAAGCGCCGCGGTAAACGCACTATCAAAACCTTGGCCGTATTTTTTTAAGCGCAGCGCCAGCTTCTGCGCGGACAGCTTGCTTTACTTTGACGAGTGCGAGCCGACTAGTGCTCTTTAATCGCTTATTAATAGGATGAGGAGATCTCGCAGACCACAATTACGCGGAAGTGCTGATGTAATTACGCTTTATCGTCGTATGCGTAACACGAGGATCTTTGCCGCGCCTTTCACGGATCCCTTTCATAAAATGTTCATTACACGAGCAAGTGTCAAAAACAGATGCAAATTGTTTGAAAGCTGTACTCGGTTTCTGTTCTTTAATTTGTCAGGTTGTTTGGCTTTCTAACTTTTCATACGTGTGTTTTTTATTTTATTTGTAATAAGGTAGCACTGCCATGAATGGAATACTTTTATTTCAGACAAGGTAACGAGAAAACCAAACGACCTATACAATTAATACTTAATACTTAATAAGTTATTTTTAATTTTTTTAACCGTTCATTTTGTTCGTTTTTTTTATTCATTGTAAATACGTACAATATTATATACTAGTTACGTAAATCTTCTCTGCGTCTTCGGTTTTATTTTTATTTTATGACAAAAAATATCAGGAAAGTATCAGGAAAAATGAATGACATAATAAGCAAGAAATAGCTTAGGGCACCTTTTACGACTTTATATTTATCATTTACGTTCTTCAAGAAATGCCTGATCGAATGCAATAAATAAAAACGCAATCAACGAGAAAGATAATATAACTTTCAGATATAAAAAAAAATTAAATCTCCGATATAGTTAAGCATCAACTGGTAGGCGGTTACAAATTAGGTGTGATTTGATATGCATAACATGGTTACAAATGAGTAATAATTTTATTATAAAAGGATTCACAATTTTTAAGAAAATGTCCCATTCAAAATGTATCCTGTTCGTAACAATTTTCTCCCATGTATGTATTGTTCTCTTGTAAGTACAGAAAGATCACCAATTTCCCAACGCGGTCCCATATTTAAATTAAACATGGCGGGAACGTTGCATCATCCCGTCCTCTAGTAATTTTTCAGTAAACTGATTTAACTTTAAAACTGCCCGCTGCTTCGCAGTGCCTTGCGCTTGCAAATATAGTTAAAAATGTCGCTGGAAGAGGATACGCCGCGGATAGAGCCCGGCTGATGCAGAAAGGAGAGGATAGCAGCGGGAGAGGGAGTCGCGCGAAATGCGTTTTTAATGAGGATTTCGAGACGGATACTCTTAACATCAGAAGCTGGCTAGAGAACTGTCAGGCAGATGTTTTATAAATCCGAAGGATTTTCCGCGAGATCCGGTAAAGATTACTGTCCTTTGATCTGGACGGGATATAACGCCTAACGGCTACGCGGTGCACACTCCTTTAAATCTCTCGGATACCAGAGGAAACTGGATTTCAATTCCGGTTTTATGAACGTCAATCAAGGTGTTTCTTGTTCCGCGACCTCGGAAATAGAGTTTCATTTAAAAATATGCCTATCATTTCGCCTGGATCCGTTCGGTGACGCTTCTTAATTTCATCGCGTCGTCTTGAACGGAATATAAACAAACTTTACCGAACACTGGAACCACTTTACAAGTCCAACAAAGTTATAAAACAATTTGCACAAGTTGTTCTTAAAATTCCACAATTCGTTGTATGAAACTATTGCTTCTATGTCTTTTTTGTAAATTTAATTTAACTTTTAAAAATTGGAGATTCCGTGAATCGTAAAAACAAAATTCCGCATGTGTATGTAAAAGAACATTAATTATGACTAAAGAACACTAATTGCTACTCGGACTTTTCCGATAGTTTTAGAAAACAACCTAGCATGTTAAGAGTTAGTATATTATATCCTCGAAGAAGCTGAGCTCAAAGGTATCATATCCCTTTCCGGATCTTTCTCTTATTAAGTTAATTCATAAGCCATATGCAGTTATGCAAGTTTCTTTTATATACAGCGTTTAACGTCGCATCAACTAGTTATTAACGACAAAGACATTATTGATTAGGTCAATTTAAGAATTTCAGTTTCCTTAACACATTGGAGTAAATTTTGTACTTTGTCTTTATCCATGTTGCGTTTCAGAGAGCTTCCTATTCTGCATTTAATCCGTAAAGTATTGTATTTCGGACACGTTAATGTAAATCCTTCGAAAGATCTGACGGAAAACGAATTTCAACCGAATAAGAACATCGTACGGATAAGAGCAGAAAGCAATATAAAATAAAAATTTGTAGGAGTTTTAATTGGCGCAGGTTCTAAAATATCTCTTGCGATTTATCAATGGACGGTATCTCACGGAATCGAGAAAATGATTTTCCCTTTACGGGCGCTGCGAGGGACGGAAAGTGATTTCCAGGGAAAAAAGAATTAGCGGATCGGTTATCTCTGAGGATAGGGGATTGTGCTTCCTGTTTGCCATCCGAAAGGGAGGCGAAAGATTCCTATCTATCCGCGTTGGTCTATTCGACGACGGATGCGCCTCGCCGGGGTATTTGCTCCCGTAATCTTTTTATCCTTTTCTCCGTGTTCATGCTTTGCGGGATAGGAAGGGGAGGAGAAGAGCAGGAGGACGGAGGCAAGCAGGCAGGCAGGCAGGCAGGCAAGCAGGCAGAGCATCGTGCCCACCACCAAGGAGTAATATCGTTCTCCTCCGGGCGGCCGCACTCATCTCTGAGGGACCTCGGGTTCCTCTCTGTTGCCCGACGATCTCTGTTTATCCCTTTTTCTACCCCACGGCCTGTCCTCTCACCCCCTTTTCGAACGTTTATTTTTCTCTTTCGAACGAAAGGATCCTTGGACTGCAAACTAGCTCCGGATCCCGGGGACGCTCGTCCCTCCGCGTTCTCTTTCCGTGTGTATGAATCGTAACAACATCATCCCCCTCGGCTTCCGGCCACCCTCCCTTCTCCCGCGCGTACCGACACGCTTATGTACGTGTGTTTAGACGCGCGCGTCTGTGACCGGCGTAAATAAAACGCGCACGTAGGATTCGCTCCTTGCCAGGAACGTGGCAGCAACAGTTTGCCAGGACGCGGACCGACGTCGACGGGCGTTCTCGTGCCCGAATCCGCACAATTGGCCCACTTTCTTACGACTCGAACGGCAACACTCTCTCCCTTAGAGCCAACCGAAATCCGGACGGTGGCATCTTTCTTGGCCCGAGGTCAATACGACGGGAACCTTGGCGAGGGACATTGATCTCGATTCCAGCAGCGGCCGTGCCGGTGAAAGTGCTGCCGATGAAACGGCACCGCGAACGGGAACAAGAATTAAGGACAAACGTTACGTAGTGTCGTCGTCGTCGTCGTCGTTGTCGCGAGACGACATTGAGGAAACGACTTGTTACGCGTGCTTCCGCGAGCAGACCCATTTGGAGATCTCCGAAGCTGTTCCCTTTCTGCGGGATTGCTTGATCGAGGAATCGGCGGCCTCTGACGCAATGAACCGGAGGTACCTGTTGTCGTAAAGCGAAATGAAGTGAGCCATTCTGCGGGTAGTTCTCTCTTGTCGGACATTCTTCGCTGATCTATAAATTTCCTACTTATTCTTTCGTGGGAAGGGGTTTGATTTGGCGACGGCCTATATGAAGCTCGTGCATATGAAATGTCGTATTTTTAAGTGAATAGTAAGAACTTCGTGTCTCTTTTTGCAAGATTTAATATCTTTTTTGACAGAATTTTGAGAAAATTCTTTTTGGCAAAAGATGACGCTGGCAATAACGTTAAGACTCTAAAAGAGTTAATGTCATAAATGACAACGTAAGCAGGGAGACGTTCAATTACAACTTCCTTCCTTCAAATTAATTAAAAATTTATTGCAACACAAATTACAACGTAAGAAAATGATTCTGAAAAATATCGTTAATTATACGTGAGCACGGTATAAATATTGCGTAACATAATATATTGCTTATTTATACTATACGTCACATACACGTGAATGCACATTGCAGTGCACACTTCATGCGCGTATTTGCATATATATCGTGCGCAAACATCTGCTATCCAGTCATTAGTCTAACAAATCGCTTAGATCAATTAAGATATTTCCGTACTGTGCATAATACGCTGAACGCAGTTCTGAGAAGACACGATCAAAGTCCGAGCCGAATAAAACGTGTCCTGCGTATTACATGGTCGCATCATTTTTAAAACAAGTTTCAGAACTGTTCGAAGAACAACGGTTGCTTGAAAAGGCGCGCGTAAAGTTTCAAGCCAAGAGTGGTGCAATACGCTCAACATGAAAAAGTATAACGACTCTTTCTGGACGAAATGTATGCTTCCGCGGTGTTGTTAGTTCCGACCACGACGGGATACACACAGCGATTGTTGTTTTATGCAGTCCGATAAAGTTTTCCGTAGAGCCAGAAACTTACACCTTTTTCGCTACGAAACTTCCAGCTCGTGATAAATGAATTTGCGGTCTAAAGTGTGGCCCTCTAATGCGCTAATTAAAAAACTTTCACCGGCTTCCGCAACTCGTTACGCCGATATCACTGTCTCGGTATTATCAAGTGCAAACGAGCCGAATGACTCGACAAAAGAAGCTGCTTGTAGCCATAATTAACAGCCCTTCCCGGTTATGGTTACTTTCAAAAGAACATGTATTTCAATCTTCGGTCGCGCAAGTTTCCCCGCGATGAAACGAGACCGTAATCGCGAGCCCGTTGATTGTTAACAACAATGGAACTAATATCGCACGCTTTCAATTATTTCGGCGCGGCGCTCCTAAGCCGCGATCGATACCGAATTCTACCGATAAATTCTACTTTAAGACTCGGCTCCGGCAGGAACTAATTAAAACTTTTCTAATTCGCCCATCTCATTACTGCGGTATCGTACTCGGACATTCCGACCAACCAATTTCATATTGTGAATGCAATTGAAATTTTATTGCCGCACTATTTGCTCGAAAAACTTTTCGGCTGATGCATTATAATTGCGCTACAAAATGCTGTAGTTAATTCTCGACGAAATAGATTCATTTTAATACGGACTTATCAAAATTTATAAGAATTATTGGAGTTTAAATGGATCTCATGACTGTCATGAAATCGTTAAAAGTGTTTGCGGTTCGAGAGTTAAATAAAAATAATGAATAACTAGACCGCGGATTTTGTGCCGGATTGATGACAGAAGTGGTTAAGTGGAAAATAAAATACTACGAAGATTATAAGAATTTAAGAGTATCAATAGATTATCATGAAGTTATTAAGATTATTAAAGGAGAAAATAGAATTTTTGTTGTTGTTAGTACCTTGCAATTAATGCAAACATATTTTGCATAAAGATCCGCTGTCTATTAATAACCTACTATGAAATAATTATTAAATTATTATTATTTTTAATTATTAATTACTAAACTATATTAAATATCAATCAAGAATTATACCTTGGAATCGAGTAGTTACACAGAATTCTGGAATTCTTAAATCTCAAGATACTATATTTCTTTAATAAATGGAGACTTTGATATATCTGTAACACGTGAATGCACTATAGTACCATATTCTCGAGCTGGTCTTTCATAGCAAGCACAGAGTGATTTATTTTCCGATAACTCAATAGGAAAAAACATTTGACCGACTGAACTAGTAAGTATGTCTCTGAGGTAAGAGATATGGCTACTCACAGCTGTCTCATACTACTTTTTTGTATCCTGAAATGGAGGAACATAGATTTCGTGACCATAATCATTTGCTTGACTTCCGTAGCTAAATATTACAAAATCTAAAGACAGTCATTTACAAAATTTATTACAAAATATCTTGTAAAAAAATATTATATCAATATTTTGTAGTTATATTTTTTTATTTGCAAAAATGTCAATATCTTTTAGGTAAAGATTTTAATTATTTTTTAACAAATTTACTGTCTGATGTTAGCCAGTCTCGATAAAGGCAATATCCTAATTCCTCAAGAGCATGAAATTGTACCTCCACCCCCCCACCCCAGCATATAGTAATTTAGCTAGAGTTATCTAGCAATTTTCGCTATTTAGTATTCAGCACGAAGGCGAAATTGATTGTGAAATGAACAAAAAATTATAAAAATGACGACTAAAAAATAATTTTCTTGTACTTTGCATCCATTTTATTCCTTTACCCAGCCTTTGAATGTATAATACATCATTTTAACAGAAAAACTATACTCAAAGTATACATTTATGTGGATTCACAAAACACTCAGGGTTGGCATCCTATGGAAAAAGCTAAAACGCAATACAAAAGCGTTCACCCTGACCGCGTACCAACTATTGCAAACTGAAACCGTACGCACAATACAAGACAATACCCGATGCAAGCAACAAAATCACCCAACCTGGCATGTCGTTTCCGTGGCGCACAGAAGAAGTCTCGCGGCTCCCGGTAGCTCCGGCAGCAAAGTTCCGCGTCAACATAAATTAAAACAAAATGTCGAACGAAAATCGAGAATGTTACCGACTCCAATCACCTATTATCTTTTCAATCCAACTTCCCGGCTTACCTTCCAATTCAAAGCAACCCCGCAATCACTAGCCCCATTCTCCACGATCAGTCATTTCATCCGACAGAGAAGACCGATTCAATAGCCGTCCCGCGAAGATACTTAAAACGGATCTCCCATCTAACTCGTCTCATCGATACCATTATTCCGTCCACGACGCTCCTCGGGAGCCCTCTCCCCCAGCCCAGCTCAGTCGATTGTTCGGCCGACATTAATGAATCCCGTTAGCGTCGCGGCGCGGTTCCCTTATCGAAACGCGGTGAGTCGAAAAACTTGCTCGCTGATACGCTGGTCCCGTCCCCGCTCGGCTCGGCTCGGCTCTGCTCCGCGCGACGTGGAGCGGCAGCGGCGGCTCCAGTGCTCGCGTTAATGACAGTATCAGTGTCTCTGAGAGTCGGGAGTTGGTAGCAGCCTAGTCAGCCGTAGCGTGCCACATTGCCACCCACCAACACGGCCAATTGTGCGTTACGCAGTAGATACGGAACGGCGTTTGTAGAGGGGTTGCTGGCTGCCTTAACGCCGCCAATTCGTGGAGCCCGACTACGTGGAGTCTCTCCTCTCTCCGTAGCGTCATTTCCGGCTGACACCGGTATTGTGCAGACTACATTGTCCCCGCGTGTATTCAATGAGACGGCCCGCGGCAACTAACCGTCAGCAAGAGGGGGTCTGGGGGCAGAGGGAAACTGCGAGGAGAGACGCCGCCGCTGCCATTGCCTCGGATCCGGCTCCGACTAGGCTAGGCCCTGGTCTCCTCTGCTCTGCTCTGATCCGCTCCGCTCAGATCTGCTCCGCTCCGCTCGAATCGCAAGCGAACGAGCTTGCTTGGAACAATGAATTGTTCTGGAAGATGTCATTGTCCGATCGCTGGCGGGCCCTGTCGCGTTTCGCGTGGTGAACTTTCTTTCCAGACCACCCGTGGCCCTACAACCTCAAATGCCGAATCCGATGGTCCGCTAGTCGACGACCTCTCCTGGTATTGCCTTCCATCGCTGTTGCTATTGATCTAGAACGGACCAGCGATCTATGCATCGAATCGAACGTCATTGTTGCGACCCGCCACCGAGACTGATGAGTTTCGGGAACTTGCGTCGAGCACTGTTCTCGCGTCCAAATGCAAGTTAGTGCGAGATTGTTTGCGTTGGGTAGGCTGGAATTCGGGTACAGGTCTCTGGTGGTCATCAGAATGATTGTGCAGAAAAGCATCGATAAATCGTTGATTAACGCCTTGCGCTATGACAGCTGTATGACAGCGAGTATTATCTTGAACTATAACAACGAATCTGTAACAATCCTGAAGTATAATATATATTTGATGTTTAAGCCCTTAACGTACAATTATGTTTCTCTACAAGTATCATTCCAAAACTACAAATTAATTATTAAACTTGTTTTCACAGGATTGCGAAGAGAAAATTTGTATCATTCGATTCTCTCGTGACAGAATCTTTTGTATGTGCGTAGATGATTAAACATTGTTTTAATAAAGTTTATTCTGTGTTATACTATTCTTTTGTTACTTTAGTGTTAAATTAAATTTGGCTACGACGGATGACTATAACCACCCGCCACAAGACTCCACCTACAAACAACGGGTGACTATAGTCGCCGCAGTGTTTACATTTTTAGCGCCTTGGTCTAGGGGAGGGATTCAACGACGTGAGCCGCTCCAGCCACAAGGTTAAGGGATTAAAATAAAGGCAAAAATGACACAATATCGACGTGATTCGTTTTGTTCAACTAGTGCTGAGAAGGTTCGAAAAGTTTCGAAAGTAACTACTTGATCACTTGATCACCTTTAGCGTTTTTCTTTAACACTTGCTTGTCACTATTAAGTTCCTAAGTGAAATAGGTCGTTTATGCTTGTTATATGCCACCCTTCACTGTTTAAATATTGATAATTTTAAATATTGATTATTGAAAATACCACCACATCGAAATCCGACACTTTTTAAATTCGAGAATGACAAGCATAGAACCAAGTATTGCTAAATATTTCGAATATATTTTGAAACGATATTTTTGCAAACAAATTTTAACTGAATTTATTATTGAGCCATACGAATAAAACTAACACGAAGATCGAGCACGTACACTCGGTCTGGTTACTTTATATGAAACGAACACGTTAATATTCCGAAGTCGAGACTCATTACCGCGCTTTGAAAAATAACTTCGGGAAATTCAAAGCGTCCGTTAGAGTGACTTTTATTTCCAGTTGCACAATTCTACTCTACAGCCGATGAAACTGGCTCTCCTGCCTCACTGTTCGTAGCTCTTATCGTGGCAAAAGATTCAATGCGCGGCAGGTTCGACGAGATGATTTCATTGCGGGTACGGCCGATATGGTCTGTTACACAGTCTGAATAGTGCCGATTGTATCGTTGGTTGGTGTAAAATTCGAGCCGCCGCCGCGATAACGATGAATTTTCATTCGTTCTCCCGCGAATAAGAGATTTCCTTCATTACGAGTATTCCTAGCACAAAAATATGAAACGGATTTATTTTTACGTCGAGCCGTATAGGAAACGAAATGTATACTTTCGGATCCCGTTTCAATAATTCTCCGTCTATAATACCCAGCATATATCCTGGAGAAAATTCGTTCCTTCCCACATAATTTCTCGTGCGTTAATAAATCACGCACTTCGAATATTCAGAATACTTCTAATATTAAATATTGGATGTCGCTGTACAATCAAAGGACAAGGAATTAACGCAGTGTTACTGCATTCGCACAGGAGAGGAACGTATACGTTTTCAAATATACAAGGCAATACTGTTCAAATCAACTGCAAATAATTTTTAAGATGAAATTTTGGAAATCTGTATTTTTATAGTATTTTTTTAAGTATGTAGGAATTAATTCTACAAACATATTTATTACGGAAGAAAAAAATCATCGGAATGGGAAATCCATACCCTTACCTTTTCATTATCGTGAATATATATTGAAAAAAAAAGTTCAGCTCGAACACTTTATATTTCTGGAAGTTATAACGTTTATTCAATAACATTATTAAATAAACGTTATAACTTTTAATTTTTATAACGTTTATTACTTCGATTCTTCCGTTATCAAAATCTAAGAATGAAAGTAAATGAAGACATGCAAGATACAAGAATTGCCTCGTTCCATATTACGGAAACAGTTAAGAACGAACTTTGATTTCATGAAAAGTGTTGAAATATTTGCAACATGCGTTTCTTCAATCGTGACGAGAATTAATAACAAGAGAATGTATCCTAAACATGTGATAATCATAAAAAATAAAGAATTGATAGTTTGATGATAATTGAAGAATGATAATTGAAGAATGATAATTGAAGAATGATAATTGAAATTGCCATGAAAATCGCAGTGTTGTAATAAAAATAATATAAACAAATATGTACCCAAGCATAGTGAAACGAACAGCCTTCGCCGCGATCCACGAATAATCCACAGCAAAGCGTTACAGGAAGGCCGCAATATTTTCAGCAACAAGTAACATCGTATTTTTACAAACTTGGATCGTGAATCCACTTAGAACTTTAAAGTTAGACAAGCTTGAACAGTTCCCGGAGGATGCATTACACGTCGAGCTTTACGCGTTGGAAATTCATTATGTTAAACACAGAATACACAGCAATAACATGTGGTAGTTTCCGTGCCCGTAAAATATTGGCCAAACAACTCCAACAATTTTCAAAGTAACTGTACATGACTCGCGTGACGAAGAATTTCCGAGTAAACTGCACCACGGAAATCGAAGAAACCAATGGGCACGACCTTGATATTTCAACGACTTCGACTCAGTTTTCGAGTTTCTTTTATTTATTAATTTATTAACGGGTATAAACCCTTCGCTAGATGGAGTTAGTTACATATCATTGGTGTATTTTGTTTATTTCTGAATGCAAAAGTTTCGCACGTCTTATTCGACGAGAATAAAGTTAATTACGCCCGAAAAAAAAAGAAAGGCGTAGCAGTTGATCACCCCACAGTAATCGGCACCGTATGGAAATTCGACTGCAGGAAGGAACAGTAGCAAAGTACTGAAAGGGAGATAGCGTAGCAGGGACAATGAACAGGGTGCAGTTGCACCGAGCTTTTTCAAAGGTCGTGTACACGCTTGGGGGAACGTCCTTATTAGATCCTCCGGGTGCATAGACAATTGTCAGAGTACGATGAGATTCAAATATCGTCGGAATGATCCGGCAGATGGTAATATTCCGTTTTCCTCGGCTCTGCGAGCGAGTCTGCGAATTAGCGCGACGTTACTGCAGCAAGTGCTCGACTCGATGGGAAGTAATATTGTCCGAGCGGCGGGCAGGGTCCTGTTTCAACCACTTCGGCTCCTTTAAACAACGGGCTATGCGCCAAAACCGCCTATCCGGCTATTCGGTGGGACGAGGGGGTGGACTCCGGAGATTCCCGAGGAACTCTGCATTCGCGTCACGGCACCCGGCTGAATCCAAGATACGAGCAACCAGAGAAAATGAATTCGCGCGGTATCGTACGTTCGCCGCTCTGTATACGTCGAGTGCGCTGCGTGCTCGCGAATGGTAATGAATTTTTACGATTCAACGTACGAACTTCGACCGTCTTTCACGGGTAATCCACGGGTTTTTTCCCCGAGGATAATGCACGGAGACTCTGATTTACGGATTGAAAGCTACCTACCATGGACTCGAGAGGATCGCCTGTATAGGAGAGGATTGGCGCGTTGAAAAGAAGCAAATTTATGGTTGAGACGGAATTACGTCCCTTCCATCACAGTGCGGCCTATACGCGTGTCGCAGCAGCCGACTGAATTGCTGCTGGACGGGGAAGTGTACTTCGCGGTGATGGCATAGTCAGCTGGTAAACTCCCGGAGTCACGGATGAAAGCTTCTTCGAAGCATTTCGAGAATTTCAAAAGGGAAACTAATTTAGAAAATGGGCCAAACTGCGCCGTTCAGCCACTGTAACCTCATGCTGCGACCCTCTTCCTGCACCGCTGGACCCTATTTTCCAATGAACACCTGCGTTTATGGTGATATTCCAGCTTCATAGACTTGAAACGCTCGAGAAGTGCTAGTTAACCCTTTGCGGCTCCCATTTAACCCTTAACTTCTACTACCGGTGTGCGTGGCCGCTATTAATTACGTATTCAGTCGTATTCATAATTTTTATTCATAGTTGTGAGAAAAATCGTAAACAGACGAACGTTTTTAATGCTCTAAAGATTGTCCATCTTTGTAAAGGATTTAGTTGTCGTCGATTCTACCGCAGTTGCCTCCGTCCAAGATTCTATTTACAAGTAATGACAATTAATATTTTACGCAATTATATTATATTACGCAACAATTAATGTTTGTAAACAATATCTCGAACGGAGGCAACTGCGGTAGAAGAATAGGCGATGACTGAATCCTTTACGAAGATGAGCAAACTTTAAAGTCCATTTTCGAAAAAATATTATACCTTTGTTTCTTATCTTTTCATGTAGAATCACCCTCTGCTCGGTTATATTATGTATTCCGACCTATCCTGTACAGTGAGTTTTACGTTACATTCGCTTCCACTGTTAGTAAAACAAATGACTTCATCAATGGTTCGAGCGATTGCAAGTTGTAATTTACAACGATCGATAAATTTGGTTTGTGTCATCGAATATTTTTTGCTAAGGGCTGTATAAATAAAAATAAATTACGACTTCCCGACCTGTTACATATATTTAGAGACTTTGTTCATAAAACATCTCTATCATAAGATATACTTCCATATCCATTTGTTATTCAATTTTAAGATATTTTTATTCGCAAATTTTTGTTATTTTTTTTGTAATTCCCTTTTATTGAAAGGATTATTTTTCGTATAGCAGATTTATGTAATATATAATATTATACACACTTACAATGAATAAACAACCATACGTAGAAGATTAATACCAGCAGTACTTTATTTTGTTACATTGTCCGATTTAATACAACAAACTGCACTTTTTAGAGAAACTGCAAGAAAAGCAAGCAAACGTCGGAGGAACGTCGTTTCAAACTAGAATTAGATAATTCGTTTAGCTTTTTTATTATCTTGTCCTAAATTAAAGTGTACTATTCGTGGCAGCGTTCTCCTACTTTCTCGAAGAACGAAGACTGCGAGCACACGGTCCCGAGAATCAGTCTCCTTTTTTCTCCTTCGGCGTTCAATGTGTTGATCAATTCGAGCAATAAATATAAAACGATGAGCAGTCGTATGGAAAAATAGCGGAGACAAAACGGTAGGATATCTAACAGGATATTCCTGCCGCTGAACGCACCGTTTCGGTCGTTCCAGAACTACCCTGACAGCCCTGACTCGAGCAATAACTCAGCTGGCCGTGTAGCTACGTCTCGGACGGTAAAAACTGACACGATACAAATTGTACCTGCACAGTCTACATAAATCATCTCTATCTGCCCCACCACCAACGAACGTATTCCCCTCGGCTCTATCGCTCCTCGTTGGGCAACGCGTATATATTTCGACCAGACGCTATAGTCTCCCTGCATACATACATATACACGACTTGCGAAATTCCTTTTGTATGATCTGGCTCCGTCGACTTCTCGATAATCTCATTATTATCCTCATCATGTATCCCATTATCTGTCTAGGGGATGGCCAGACGCCAAAGAATGAAATGATCGCGGTATTCTGCCCAATGCTGCAATCGTGCTGCCGGTTCCAAACAATGGCACTATAAAGAGTTGGCATCCTCCCTTTTGCCACCCCCAATTATGAAACGCTAACCAAATTGTGAAGATGTGTATATTATTAATTTCGTTCCTTAATGCTATATACGGCTAGTCAGAATTATTACAATTGGTTGACCGATATGCAGCTCTGGTCCAACGATATTAATGATCTTGTTCTTAATGTTATTGTACGAATTAGGTGGAATTAAAATTTGAGAAAATAAATCTGTTAACATTTTTGTAAGAAACAAGCAGTCTTATTATTTATTAACATGTGTATTATTTACTGAGCAAATTTATTATTAAGATAATTTAGAGTTAGGTTGACTTATAGTGACTTTATGAATCGTTTCACTTGTCTTTTTAACATTTTGATATGTGTAGATTACATTTGAAGATACCAGCAATGATTTTTGAAAGTATGACCATTATAATTCTAACTCGCTTATTTAGATAGGTGTTTGGCCCGCATAATTTGAACACTAAACTGAAAATTTCGCAGATTGGCAGCGAACACTTTCCAAATAAATTATAACGTGCCACAGAATTCATTTGAATGCTAATAGGACCGTTAGTAGCATATATAAATTTCTGTTTGATTCCAGTTTCAGCAACTTCGTTCTCAGAAGTTCACATTTGCATAAATATCTCTCCGCCGGTTATTATATTACTGCTAGATTGCAGCGCGGGTTTACGGTGTAGGCGATTCGACTCTATGGTGGCCGACGTAGCGCGACATTAATAGTGGCGGGGGGGGGGGGGGGGGGGAGGAATGGGGCGCGCCGTATAATGAACCCGCGGGAGCGTATGCGAATAATTTTTCTGTCTCCGCGCGTTTCGAACGTTGTTGGAAGAAAAATCTGGCGGCCGTCTCGAGAAATTACGTGACTCGAGATACTCCGCCGCTCGAGCGCGTAATGCGATCCCACGATATCCCCGTACAGTCTGAACAACCATTAGCGTAAATCCAGAACGGAAAACCGGAGAAAGAACGACGAGACGAAATAGGAGGACCGTGGGGTAGCCCGAGAGGAGCTAGGGGGGAATCGATATCGCCCTTACGTACTTGCTTTCTCCACGGCCGTCGACTTGCTCGCCCCCTTCCTTCCATCTCGCGTTTTTCGGTATATGTACACAACAATTCATCTCTATTTTTCGCCATTCCCCGCCATCTCCCTGCATTTTCGCCAGCTATCACGCTCACTTTCACGGCGACCTTTTTCGTCAACAATTGTTTCGGTCGTCTCGTCGGAACAATACACTCCGGCAAAGTAAAATCTGATAAAAAAGAGTTGAATGTCTCGGTGTACGAGTCACGTTCCGATCGAATTCTTCCGACCAAACAGGGTTGGCTTCCAAGGGCTGAGACTGTTCTGTAGTGAGCATTGTAAATAAATTGACGCTTTACGGTCGAGAATGTTTTCTCCTTTCTGTTTTAGAATTTGCATTTATTTATTTTTATTTCATTTGTATTTTTATTTTAGAAATAGCTTTATATTTATCAAGTAATTTTGTAATACAAAAATTTGTTTGCAATTGGCCACCTTACAGTAACCGACTCTACATATTACGTCTTCCTCGTTTTGTTGAGATCCGCAAAACGTAAGAATTTTGAGAGAGCAATCGATGTCATACAACTTGGCCTTTCAATTTTAATTCGATTAAACATTTGCGAAAATGTCGAGGTTGCTGGCAAGACAGTCAAAGCGTTAAGGGTTGGAAACGTTGATGTGTAAATACTGGTCCCTTCAAGATGGCGGATTTAATAAAATTATCGAAGCAGGTAACGCCGCGGGGCGAAAGTTCCAGCTTACCGTGGGTCGAAAATAAGACTCCTCCGGCATCCGGTGCCATTCTCTCTGTTATCCGTCGAAAGAGCAACTAAAAGTGATGAAAAATTGACTCCACTCGTTGAGCCGTGGCAGAGTTGCCGGAACTTCCGGCGACTTTCCTCTTCTTCGTTAGAAAAAAAAAACGCTGTCCGGGAAAGGAAGGCTGCGCGACGGGGTTTGCGGGGGTTCGGGACGAAGCCAGAGGCGAAAAAAGGGGACAAAAAGCCGAGCAAGGCAGACTTAGAGTGTTCCAGTTCGACAAGCAGAAGAGAGAAGTTTCGGCTCGTTAGTAGTTAGAGGAGTGGATGAAAAGCGCGGAAGAAGTAAGATTTTCACCCGATTCGAGATTCCGTCGATGCGCGTTAACGTTCCTGTCGAGACACCGATTTTTCCGATTGCGCCCAGGACCGCAGCGAAATCCGCGGGTTTTAATTAAAATTATGATAAGGAGCGTGCCGGCCGCGGACTGCTGGAACGTCAAAGACGAATTATTCTGGCGGAAGCGGTATCGAAAATCGTTAAATACCTATCAAACAATTTTTCGCCGACGTGAAGCCAATTTCTATCCACACAGGGCCGATCAAAGGATTGTCCGGCATGCGCGACGCGGATACTTAAGTAGGTCACATTTCTGCCGGAGAGTCTTCTCAAATTTTCATGCGGCCATACATTATTTCATGGCCGCGTTAAATTATGAATCAGCGGTCTGAATCATCCCGCGTGTCGATTAGCCAGAGGCATTAACCAGCCGCCGATCGAACCGAACCGAATCGAATCGAACCGCGCCGAACCGATCCGAGCCAAGCCACCATTTGTTACTAGAAAGGACCGGCGAACGGCGAAACCTAGGGACAATCGTGGCCACCTATTTTTCAAGCTGCTGTGGGGTGCAGAGTTCAATGGGAACTGTATAATTTCATCGGGAATCGAAATTCGATAACGGGGCGAGCGAGCGTCTGCGAGCCGAAATATCGACGCGATTAATTATCCTCGGAAGTGCACGCATAACGTGTTACCCGGGGCCAGCGCGGCACGCAATAAACGAGTAGTTCTCCTCCTTTTTTGTTGGTTTCAATTTCGTTTATTGCGTGCGCACGGTGCACAGCTATCGTCCACCGGCCAGGTTTTATTAAACCTCATCGGAGACAGCGAAACACTCTCGGCGATATATCTCTGATATATCACGGTACCGTGCCGCTTACGTACATATTTCTCTTTGAGATGAACACCGTCCTCGAGGCAACCGGTAAAAGTCCAAGCAGGCAGGACTAAAAGAGGTCGACAACCCCGCCTTCGATAATTACCGTGGGTGGCGTGGACGAACCTCTTTCTCTCTTTTCCTTTTCGTTCCCCGTTTCACCCTTTCTCTGCCGGCTTTCCTGTCCTCCTCTCCTTCCACCCACTTTTTCATTGCTCTTTCGCTTGCTCCATCTTCGTCGCTCCCGTCCCCCCTCCCCGCCGTCTTTCAACTTTTCTCTCTTCTACCGCCCTATCCTTTTCCCTAACCCCGCCGCCGCGCCGCGGCAGGCTCTCTGTTCCTCTCCGAGCGAAGCTTTCGCGCTTCTGTAGCGACTAATCGATGGAGCGCTCCGATCGCCCGATAAAAATATAACCGCGATGCAGCTACTACACAGCCGCATTATTTTGAAAACAGGTTCGTCGGTCAAACCCCCGCTCCGTTTCGATCACCCGCTGCCTCGTCCAGGTCTCGCTCTGTCGCTGTACGTTGTATGTACGGTGAATGGTCTCGATAATGGTAACGCCGGTGAATACGAATTTCTTTGGCGAGAGAGAACCGCGCGAAATCGGAGGGCGGGTAGCAGGATCGTTGCCGAGGAAGCACACTGGTAGACACGGGGGTTCGTGGTAGTTGGTAGTGGTAGCAATACCGGGTGAAGGGAGCGCGCACGACATTCTTTGATGTCGAAGACTCGACGTTTACCGACATCACAAGGATTCCAACACGGACGCGGGTATTCACTCCGTGAAATATATCGTGAACCATGAAGAAAGAAACGGTAAAGGTTGAAGGGATGGTTACCGGGGGAAAAAAAGGGAAGGGTTGTGCATGGAATAAGGCCAGAGGAGAGAATCAGAGGGATGGGGACGCATAGAAATATGTGCTCGAACGAGCTAGCGAAATAGCTCCCGATTCCCGATAAAAATCCTGGACCGTGGTTCTGTTAAACCGGCGCGGGTCTAACTATCCTGAGAATTATTTTTCGCGATAAAACGAGCCGCGATATTGTAGAGCGACGCGACTCGGCTCAGGCTGTTGCTGAAATTCGACGTGTCCAGCCGGTCAAACCACCTGGGGACCTCGCGAATCGATTGTTCTGTTTAGGACCTGGACTTTCGGGTCCTCCACGGACCGACCGACGCGCCGATTTCATGGAAATTTCACTGCGGCCGCTAGGGGTTTCCTAGTTTCCGATAATTAAAATTTGGGAGTCATTCAATGACGTTGCTTCATATGCAACTCTCCCACTATAGTGTACAGGTTGAGTCACCTAATTCTGTCACAGTGAAATTACTTATCGACCGTTTAAAAACACTTGCAATTTACTGATCACTTACTTATTATATTTTGATTTCTCGTCCAATTGTAGTTGCAAATATTCGTTTGTTTAAACGTTGTTAAATGTACGTAGCAGTTAGAGCACATTTTTTCAGTTTTTATAATCCCCTCGACTCAGAAACGATATACATATATACGTTTGAAACAGTTATTTTTGGCAACCGTTTCAACCCTGTATAAAATAGTAAAGTTAAAGCACTAAAGTAGTAAATACGGTAGAGTGAATTATGAAAAGTGATGCTGTATTACTCGATAATGGAATTTCCATTGGAAAATATTAAAACATAGAAACTGAGATGACGATTTTCAATGGTTTTCGCTATCTTGACGCGCTGACAGAAAAGGGTAACAGCATATCCCTGTTCTATTTTAACCTTGTAAAGTGTTTAATCGCGTAGCTTGCATTCCGCGCGGGTTATTGCTACAAGGGTTTAGCATACCCTGGCTCGAAGCATTATATTTAGGCGGGACGTTGAGTGTAATTACTCGCGGAGGTATTTGCCCACGTATACTTACTGTCTTAATACTCTGTAAATACGAAGCGCCCATGGATGTAAATGCTCATTTGTTCAATTTACGTCATCCGGTATAAACTTATGAAATTCATTTCACGCTCTTGCCCCACCCGCGGGGGTAAGAACGTCCCTAGAGAGTTTACGAATACGCTAATTGCGGTTCGGCAAATCTCTTTGAAACGCAATTTACTATTCTAATTGGCAGACGCTGGGAGCTTGCTTAATATCTAAGCTACCGATTATCGTTGGAATATCGAATGGTAGAAACGAATTGGTACGATAACATTGTTGTTATACCGATTATTGGCTTGCCAAGCGAAAGAGTTTTCCAGTTACACTATCATTGTACTATCCACTGGAGATGAGACTAAACTTTTTTAACTTGTTCGATCGGACTGTACAAGCATATTTCAATGATGAAAGATAGGAAAGGAGTTTGCATGGAACAGCATTTAATTAAAAAGTGGTAACGGAATGAAAAGAGTTCTTTTTTTTCTTCTTCATTTAATAAACAGACAGGATTTTCTGTAATGAAAAATGTCGGTGATTAATATCAAATATACTCTAACCTTTCATCGCGAAAGCCTGATTTCTAGTATACACAAGCTCCATTATCTGATAGATTATAGTACCATATATATCAAATCAGGGCATTCGAGTATTACTGGTGAACATTACTTTACAAAAATTTAATGATATCGAGTTTTATGAACGTAGAATATAAGAATTCGTATAATTATTGGAACTCGTATATTAACTTAAAAAATTTGACAATGTCATTTTGACAAGCGATTATTGTTATTACTATAATCGTGACAATACAACTTCCAACTGCGAAGAAAAATGTCCCCATTGCGAAACGAGTCCAACAGAAGTGAACGGATTAATCAATTTTGTAAGCATGTTGTAAGAAGAGAACATACTTTCGCATTGTAAAATGGAAAAGCTACAATCGCTGTTAGCTTTGAAATTCTTGACTTTCTCATCGAGTGAACAAACGAGATCTGTTTTGTCTGTGCCGGAGGCAAATGAAAGAGAATATTCGATACGTTATACATTGTTGAACGAGACGGTGCCACTCGAACCCTTCGGATGTGATGAAAGTTAATAGCGTTCCTCCTTTGTATGGATTGCCAAGCCTCCTAAGTATTTCGTAGTGTGTCGAAACTGTTAAATACCGGCGTAACTACGTTAGCCTAAACAGGCCCAGGGTTTTACGTTTCAAAGTGTCGTATTCTATGTAACGAGCCAAATAGGAAGGCGGGGTGCAAGTTGATAGGTGCTCGTTGACCTAGATCCCGGTAATTCAAAGTGACTGGAAAGATCCTTGCAGCAGAGAGGGGAGAACGAAAGACGGGTAACAGTTGACTGTTAATACGCAACGGAAACTATAATGCTTGAACAATTCTCAACAAGTTTCTGTGCCTCCCATTGAAGCCGACTTTGCGGTATATCGTTCCGCTTGTTGCAGAGTGCAGTTTAAATTCGAACTCCTGAATCGTGAGAGGCGATGAAACTGTTTATAAATTGGAAACGATAGTGACGTCAGAGGTAAATGAGAAGTATGCGCGGTGGTTGATATTCGATAACGTTTAAGGAAGTATTCTAGCCTACAACGCGTTCTTTATATCCTTTTGGATTTTTTTACGAAGAAGCTATGCAATCTCTTGCATCGGAATTTTTCACATATATTTGTTATTCTTCAAACAATATTTACAAATTTTGGGATTATTCGCGTAATTCTTTATTCGAATAAATTATTCTAATAATAATTATAAAATTAATAATAATAATAGTTATAAAATAATAATATTCTTAGTTTTGCGTAATTATATAAGGATATATTTACACGGATACGAATATAGGAATCTACCCAAAAATAACAAACTTTCGAATGCAAAGTTCGAAAACAAGTTAACTTTAAAAAGGAAGAAATAATTTGATAAGCTAGAAATAAATTGAATTCTTATTCGAATAAAATTGTATTCGGATACATTTATCGAGGTATCCTTTATTCGATTGGATTTTTGTTCCATAACGACGAATAAAATTTTACCCGTTAGTCATTATTCTTTATTCACTACTATTGGTGTCAAATTTTGCCCATCTCCGGCCGAATAATCGCGGATCGGCGAGATTAATATCTTCTTGTGCCCGGATTAAAATTAAACTAAGGTTGACGACCTCTCTAGTTTGCATGCTCCAGATGCAGGTCCGCGAAATATTAACAGTGGAGCACACACGCGATTTTCCTGTTGGTCTACCGTGTTAATTCGCCCGCTCGAACAAAAATGCGAGAACACGTCAGCGGGGCAATTAGAGCACAAGGACGTTACTTCCACGGCGAGGAAAAAAGAGCTGAAAACCGGAAATTCTGCAGTGCCCCATGGTCAGTCTTGTGTAAACTACAACGGCAGTCAGAGATCAAAGGTACCAGGAATTCGACGGGAAACTGGGTCAACGGTGAAATCAAATATCATCAGTGTATAGTATAGTAATTGCGTAACGGTGCACCGACTCGCAGACCCAGAAACACAATACTTTTCTGGCCCCTGTCAGGGGGTGGTGATTTAATTAAGAACCTCAATTTAATTAATTTTGATATTATCAGGATGGTCCAGCATCATTCGACCGAGCGGTCTTGCTACCTATTTACATTCGAACCAACGAAAACCCCCTGGGGTGGGAAATGTAATTAGCAGTAAATTTTCATCGACACCCACGATTCGTATATATTATTCGAACTGTCCAACGAAAACGTCGTCTGTTGGCAGTTTCACGAACGCAGGTACGAATAACTGTGGGTACCGTCTTAAAAAATTGCAAACTACATCAATATTTATTTCGCCCCGAAATTATTATTATAACCTCTCTATGTATTAAAAAGAAACGTAGTTTTACATTTGTTCGAGGGCAATATTTTAATTCTGTCACATTTAGCGTACTAGTTATAATATTTTACTGCTAACTCCGTTTAACAGCAGTCCTCCAATTATAAATAATAATTTTCGGAGGAAAACAGTTTCATGAATATTATTGTTCTCCTCATTGCGCCTGAAAACAACAATAATATTTCAATACGAATTCAATATATTTATTTTATATGTATATGTTTTTTATCATTTTCTACAATCAATATCGTTTTGCTGTTGTACAATTATGGTATTACATAACAATTATGTTATGTTAAAACTATTGAAATTATAAACACTTCTTCATAGGAAATGACTAAATTAGAAAAAGAATAAAATTTTTATTTCGCTTCTTAATAAATATCCGCAGTATAACAATTATTATCGTCATTAGTATATTTATTTCAGTCTTGTAGCCATAAAATATAGAGTTCGTTTACAATTCTTTTATACATATCAATCAGATCTCACATATTTTTGTCTTTTATTCACCATTTCTCACTTTGAAGACCTAACACCAAAAGCCTATTATATTAAATTATATTATACTATATTACATTAAACAACCCTACGTTACACTGCACCATACTAAACTATAATACTTCGTAGGTTTAGGGATAAAAATACATCTATGCAGCCTTAGTAGTAGAAATACAACACAACAATATCAACTGTAGTATCGTTGATAACACGATTGTGAAAGTTCGTCCATGAATTACTATATTACTACTATTATATAATATTTGGTAGGTTTAGGGATAAAAATACATCTATGCAACCTTAGTAGTAGAAATACAACACAACAATATCCATTGTAGAGTCGTTGATAACACGACTGTGAAAGTCCGTCCATGAATTACGATAAGGGTACGATCCAAAGAATGTAACGCAGCCGGCGAATAGCCCACACGTTTATACGACGCGACACGGTTTAATTGTTAATCAATACCGCTGGCGGAACTGGCGATGTCGATGCTGAAACGCAATATTGCTACAATGTAAACCATATGATTCGTTGTTCCACCGATGAGGTGATGCACGGAAGTTGATGAGGAGGGAGAATCAACTGAGAAGGTTAAACGATAGGGAGATAGATATGACCCAGACATTCGACAAAAACAGCTCTCCGCGCTGAACAGTCGGGGCAAGACTTAATTTAACTTTACGACTGGCAGCGACATTTTTCATTTCCGTTGCGACGTTCGGATCGCGGCCGGGCATAAAAACTTTTATTTTTCCGAATCACCTGCCGTTTCTGCGTCGTCGCCTGGCAGCTATTCGGCGCGGCCGCGGCCGCGGCTATCCCCAGGGGTTCTCTGGGATTGAGTTCACTCGGTAAGAAACGCGCGCTGGGTCGTACATCAAAATGAATCTTGATATTAGACCTCGGAAGAGTCCAGAGCCGTGATTACATGGCAAATCAGTTATTATAAAGTGTGTCGTCTTCTAGTAACAGTGATTTTTGAATCTTATGTGGTCAGTACGATGTATTTGACCATTGTGATGCAGCTATTGGGTTGCTCGAAAAGTTGTTCCGTTCTTTCACAAGAAAATGATAGACGATTCTTTAATGTTTAAGAGTAAAAAACAGAAAACTGACATTTTTCTGGTAGCTCCAAACTCTTATGTTCGTAGAAGCCCTATTTTTTATTGGCTTCATCGAGTGCTTTTTTAAGACTTGAATAGTTTTAGGATGATTTTGGAATGCAATTTCTCCAGCGAGAACTATCAAAATATTAAAAACAACTGGACTTAGTTGTCTATTGTTCCAGCGCAGTTCCCTCCGTCCTAGATACTGTTTACGAACATTAATTATTGCAAACTATATAGTAAACGGAATGTTTCCATCATTGTTATTACTTGTAAATAGAATCTTGGACGGAGGCAACTGCGGTAGAATAGACGACAACTGAATCCTTTACAAAGATGGACAAACTTTAAAGTCTATTTTTTGTCAAAAGCGGAGCCCCGAATAAAAAAATATTATACCAAACTTTTCCGACCCACTCTGTATAATATCGAATCCAACTATCAATGTTTCGGATAATCAAAATTCTACTGACCCTATAAAATCAAAGAAATATTTTAAACAACATTAAGACCAGCGCGAAACTAACTAATCCTTTTAAATGAAGCAATACAACAATACTTTCGGAAATAGTATCATATTATACTTGCTCTTTTTATTTCAAACACTATCTAATCCTAACTAACTAATCCTTTTAAATGAAGCAATGCAACAATACTTTCGGAAATAGTATCATATTATACTTGCTCTTTTTATTTCAAACACTATATCAGCCAGCACACTGTCAAGGCCAGCCGCGGCTCTCACGGTCACGGTGCTTGTCGCGTAAGAAATACGCGCGGTGGATCGCTCGTGAAAATAAATCTCGAGCTTTATCGATTGTTCGTCGTGCACGCGGCGGCCGGTGGGCGTGGTGATAAAAATTCGAGCAGGACGGGATCCTTGCCGGGTATTCCTGCGGAGCCGCGTGCCCAGCTCGGGTACACACGCTCGCGTACGCTCGCGTTCCGCCTTTTGGCTTTTGAAAATTCTGCGCGATTCGAATTCATTTCCAGCGCGGTCCAAGCTGTTATCTATGCGTGCGTGGGTTGCGGTTCTCGGTTCTGGCGCGGTAATAACTCGACGGCGAGAGGGGTTGTGTTGCGAACGGGGTTCGGAGCGAGAGAAAGGAAAGTAAGAGCGAGCGAAATAGAGAGAACGGGTGAGAGAGGGGGAGACAGAGAGACAGAGAGAAAAAGAGAGAGAGAGAGTAAAAAGAAGGACACTAGGATGGAAAAAGACCAGAGTGAGGTCGCCAGTGGGGGGCTGAACGTACAACGACTCCGGGGGTAGCTTGCGAAAGGTACAAAGATACAAAGCCCCGGTAATATATTTTGGATTACCTTGGCCGGTCTATCCCCTCGTTCTCGTTCGTTCCTCGTTAGAAGTATTCAAGCGTGCCTCTAACAAGACTACAAGCACAAACAAACAGCGTAGTCGGGGATGAAACGAGAAAGAAGAAGGACAGATGATATCTTAGATGGAACGGTGTTCCTCGTCATTGGGATTGCTCGATCGGTATTTGAGGACCTCCTCAAAGAGAAGCAATTTCACCGGGAAACAATAGTCCTTACACATTATATGCTTGTCCCTGTAATTACCGTTTGCGAAATCAGCTTTCACAAACAGGGCACTTGTTCCGCGAGGTCTACGGGATAATGTCTATTGCGACGGTTCCAGAGAAGTGGAACGATAGCATTTCTTTCCTCTGGTTCTACGTAGCATCAACTACTACCATGGTTGTTACCGATGTCGCTTTATTGCATTTTTCATGCATACAAGTAAGTTGTGTATTTCGTTGTGCTCGAAGTTGTCTTTGAGTAGAGGATATGGAACAGAGCGATGATGGTTGCACCCTGGGCGATTCAAAATAAATGTTCGGCTGTGATTGATGTATCGCAGTCTTCGCATATCGAGGCTTCTTTCTTGGATAACAGGTGGAAGTTGGAGATTCTGGAGTGGTATATTCTTATGCAAGTTATGGCAACTTGTGCTTTTCTAGTCGTCTAAATCTCTGATGGGGGAGGGCTGTGTTCGGATATATTCTTTTATAATAGAAAGCGATAGAGAGAAAGAGAGAGAGAGAGAGAGTAATGTTCGAATTTTCTCGGATTCTTTAGCCGTATAGGAAATTCAATCGATGGGCGGAAATTTGCGTTGTAAATGCATCGACAAGTTGGAAAACAGATCGAGTTGAAACGAGTTTTCTGGTCGGGATCGAGCATTTTGTCATCGCTTAAATCTTCGAGTAGGCAGACGGTCTTGAGGGTAACGGAGGAGAAAGTAAAAGTTTACCCGCAAGAGTGTAGAGATGTCAACAGGTGCAAACACACGAGAGACTCAACGAGTCCTTTACCGACAGCTTCCAGTTCAGAAGACAAACATCTACGGTTATATATACGACTGGATAGGGATGGCTATATTTCGTTATCCGGGCTATGAGTGCAGCAGCCGTTCACAAATCGAATGTTGTATACTGGGAACACCAATTCAATTGAAAATCAAGAAGCAAGTCGCCGGTAGATTAAATCAATATTTGATTGAAAAGTATTGACTAGGCTTGAATCACGTTCTATGTACTCTCCCGGCAATAAGTATATATAAGTGACTACTGATTTTGCGCCCAGAGTTCTTCCTTATTATCTTCAACTTAGTTCAAATGGACCTCGCTACTTTGCAGATCAAACTCGTACAAACCACGTCGGGACAGTTGCCAGAGACAATCAAACGATACCTTAGAACAAGTTAGAACTATCTCACTCTCTTATTTAAGATTCTACAGATTTTGAAAAATGAATTCTATGTACAAGGTAAGTCACGTAACGTGCACACCTCAAATAACTATTTAAATGAAATAACTTTAAATTAGTTGATCCTAAAAGGTTGCGAACTTCTTTACATATATGTAATCAATACCACGAATTTAACTGGTTTTCTTAAAAAGTCAAATTGAAAAAGTACAGCCTGCAACAAGTATTATATATTGAGTTCGGTTCATGTATTCAGACCTTAGCTCGTTTTATAGTATGCAATTTATAGTATGCAGTCTTGCGTCAATTACATTACGTTGCAATTTTCCTTCTCTTATAATACAATAATCTTTACCAACCCTCCACTGAACTTTATTACCAGAAATCTCTTCGATAATGAACTACGAAGAGTTCATAATATTATAAAGACAGTTTGTAATATTATAATATTATTAGAATACAAATTTACTTACTTGAACGCCAAAGTTCTCTGTCATCGCTTCTTCGTGAGTTTAATAGTAACTATATTACCTTCGGATGAATTTAATGTTTCAGAGCTAAGTTAAAATCGCACAACAAAGAATTTACATTAAATTAAAGTCGTCCATTACGAATGGAAAAAGGATTACATCCGAGAGGCAGTTTTCAAACTCCACATTTGCTTTCTACCTATCTTTCCTTAACACCTTGCTGTATCACGTTATCTTAACAGCTATAATGATTAAAACCTGTTTTACTACAATAATTTCTTAGACAGAAAAGGAAAATTATCGTGTGCCTACGTTAACTCGTATGCTTAACACGTTGAGCGCCGCGTCACCCAAATATGGGTGACGCTAATTTTTAAACAATTTTGAAAATTCATTTTCATTTTAATATATCCGAACAAACTGAATTTGACTAGGATCTTTGGGATGCGAAAGAGTTCTAATGTCATCCCCTATGATCAATTTTAACTTTCTAATTTCCCTTTAACTAATTGAATTGCTCTGATTTTGTGAAAATTTTGGTAGTCGATTGTCGGCGCTCAACGTGTTAAATATTGACGACATGAAAACAGAATTTCATTCTGACATAAAAGAACAGCTTAACGTTCATGCTTAACAGGTTATTATTAAGTCATCTTCATCTCGAGTCAGACTCATCCATGTACGATGAGGGGTTAAGGAATCTTCCCAACGTTCCATCGTATTACTCATTCTGCTACACTTTAAGACATTAGAATTAAATTCTCATTGTTTCTATTTCCTTAAGTAACTTTATATCTACTCGACACACCTGAAATTCTTATAAATAGTAATTAAGCATACAGTTGTTTTCAATACTCATTTAAGAAAATCATTCTAAAACCAAAATTATTTTCTAGCGTTACAAAATCTCACAAAAATATACGAAATAAAGCTACTGCGGGTTTAACCCGTTGTACTCGGAGAATTTTCTCGGATCACCATTAAAATCTTCAACGTATTTTTTCGCATAATAGTAAGTAACGCTTCAAAGAAAACATAAAATGATAAAACGTTGCAAACAATTACGCTGTGCAAATAAAATTGGATAAAAAGTTGCATCGACACAGATCTTATGGAACAGAAATTGTTGTTTCCGAAAGTACCGTAATTATCAGCAGTTATGCTATGTCCCCCGAGAGAGTTAAATAATGAAAAGTTCGCTAAGACCAATTGAGCTACGTTTACCCAGCAAAATCCTGTCTCGTTTCGAGAAACAAAACGGAGCTCCGTTGGAAGCCTGTCTTCTCGGCCGGCATGAAATATTAACCAAAATAAATGTGCGCTTAAACTCGCTTTCAAGGAACACGAGAAGTCTCCGGTCGGACAAGACTGAAAAGAACTGCAGTCGTTGCGGATCTTCTCCGAGAATAATACAAAAGCCGTGCATAATTCCGGGCGCACGTTGTAATGTATCCAGTCTACCGTCATTCGAGCACGAAATTCGTATTCGCGTCGGCGAGGGTAAGTTTCAGGTAGGTTAGCAGGTTTCATGGAAACGCGCGGTCCGGTAATTCGATCGTGGACAAACGCGCAATTATGAAAAGGGGACTTCGGGCACTGGTAGCGGAAAAAAGAAACCAGCTAGTTAAAAGAAACGCTAAAAGCAGGCACGGACATTGCCGAAAGATCGTGGAAAAACGGTCGGATGCGTGAAAACATCGGTACAGAGAAAAAGAGAGAGAAAGAGAAAGGGAGAGGGAGGGAGGGAGAGAGAGAGAGCGCGCCTGGCCTGCTGTTAGCTGAAATGCGGAAACAGGACCACGGTACAGGACTCGCGAGAGAAATGTTTTGCAGTATTGAGTTGATGCACCAACGATTCTATAGGAGCATGATACGGTGGTCGTGATAGTGCTGGTATAGGATCCGTTGCATTTCGACGAAGCTGCTTTTAACAACGAAAAAGGAAACTATTTGGTTGTTACGCTAGTGGTCGTGCATTTCACTTTGATAGGTCTAGAAGAGTAGCAGATGCAATATCGTGTGCATCAGACTCGCTAGACCCCATAGACATCGTCCCGGCTAAGTTAGGCTCAATGTAGTTAATGTCTGGCCTGTAGCTTTTTATACACTGAAATGCACTGAAATTATTGTTCGAATGGTATTGTAGGATTAGAGCTGCCAAACTTTTCGATCGCTGCGTATGCGTAAAGACAGAGATGAAATCATTTGAGTCCCGTAAGGATTATTTGTTCATTGATCTTAATGCGAACAGAACATTGGGGGTATATCCTTACAGAATATATTTATCGCGTGACTATCACTACAATAATTATGACTAGATAAATCATATAGCCTTAAGGCTAAGGAAAATAACGATTTCTTGATACAATATTACATTATAGAAATGAGTTCTTTTTAATTAACTTCACATAAACCCTCGGCTACTTAATTAAAAATATTCACGCATTTACGCTATCAATCGTTTCAATAAGAATTAATAAGTCACTATCTATAATAATACTGAAATTCCCAACGTATTATTACATATGATGCTGCATAATAAACCGCATATTCAACATTGCATGCTACCTATTTTCAATTTTGGAAATAATATAAATGAAACTAACCAAATGGTTTATGATATATATAGTAGAGAAACTAAGACAAGTAATCTGTCAGTCAAACGTTTAATTAGCATGTCTGATTACTAGACTGCAGATTTTATGCATTTACGACGAAAATAAGTCTTTAATAACTGTGAAGAGATTCAATGAATTTAAAGATATCAACTATTCTCTGCTTATTAAGATTATTAAATAAATAATGAGCTCTCTGTTCGTCTTCTGTTGCTAAGAATTGAGGCAGGCAATTTTTATTCCGCAAAAGCAAGACACAGGTGTTAAATCAACTTACGAACTGAAAAAATTGTTTCAACGAATTTGTTAGTTCAAGGCCGGTCAACAATTCTAAATAAGATCAGTAATAATATTATAGTTGAATTTATCGACTCAACTTTTATAATTATGCGTCTATGCAATTTTGTTTATCCTAGAATCGGGAAGAATTTGTTTCCATTATGGGTAGTATGCACTTCATGATTGGTTGCCACTGATTATACCTCGGCGATGCAACACAATCATAAAAGTAAACAGTTGCAGTAACATCATACCGACGGAGTTCATGTACAAAGTGTAACTATACGGAGCTGCGTACTCGCTTGCCCGGAAATAAATTGCTGTATCCCGATCTATTATACTTACAATTAGAGCGTTTTACACATAAATGTCACTCCATCATTTAGCGTCTCACTTAGTTTCTGTCGCGAATTACTTTCTCGTTTCCTGCATCCAATTAATTTGACAAACATAACGATGGAAAGGACGCAAAGTACACTTTTATATGAATTTAAAAGCGGCGATAAAAATTGAACGATCAGTAAATGTATATAGACAACAATGCCGATTCAAACAATTTAATAGAGGAAGAAACGATATCTTAAAATATGAAATTTTCTTTTTCTTTTCTTCTAGACGTCCTGACTTCTATTCTGTAAAACGGACGGGCTTGTAATACATTGATACAATTGTAAACATTTAATAGAAGTTATTTCGACAAGATAAATTGATTTTAAGTAAAAAGTTTAACTTTCTATCGACCATACGCGCTATCCGAATCAACCCTCGGTTGTCATTATGAGCTCATTAGTTCCACTATAGAAAGACAATATCTAAGACAATATGATATTTCCCATATCAAAAAATGCAATTCTACAACCCAGTGTTAACTTCCACGTCTCGTATTCGAACTCATAAACAACTTCTCACAATTTTCCAGCAATAAGACAAACTGAATCCATAGCGCTATCAATAAAAATCGCAGAGTTGCAACCAACAAAGTTATCTCCGCGAGAACATAAATATTTAAAGACATCCGACGCACGCGTTCCTTTCTTGCAATCCCCTTCGAAACAGATCTAAACATATCCCGCGATCAATTATAAAGTATGCACCAGTCCTGCTGCTTATCCACCGTGCAGATATGTGTTTACTCTCCCGGATACAAATAGCATCGGCAACGTCTCTCGCAAGCTCTTTCGGGCGCGGGCCTCTAGGTGACGTTTAGGTATACGAGTCTCGTAAAAATACCATCGAGCGGTGCCATGAAATAGAGGAAAAATGAGGATCCACGTCGAGGCGAATCTATTTCCACGGCAGCCTCGTTTTGGAGCCGGAGAGACGGCGAAACGGTCAGAGGCAGACGAGCTCTTCAAATCGTCCGACAGCCCCGAGAATAATTGTAGCGTAAGGAGCCACTTCTGTATCGCGAACAAAACCAAAGGGCTCTCTCCCGGCCGCCGCGCCGGTCCGTCTAAATTATCAACGACGCGGAGGAAAAAGTTGCTGCCGGTCTTCCCGCAGTTAAATGCGTTCGAAGCGCAGCCGCTCGGCTCCGCTCGGCTCCATTCAGCGCCGCGTGTCCTTCGCTCGCCGAGCGAGAGACAAGCCAGTTATTTCCTGGCCGTTCTGCCGCCTCATTATTCTCGGTCATCTTTGTTCTTGCTTCCCGAGCAGCAAGAAGCTGCGGCCGTTTCGCTTTCGTGCACCATCGCCGTTAATATTTTCATCATCCCCCTCGGCAGCGACGGCGTAAAATATTCGCCGTCGTTGCCCCCGACCCCGAGTCCCGGGCAAGAACGAGAAGGAGACAAATGGCTGGCGAAGATAAGCCGAAACAGAAACGGAGAGGGAGAATCGTCGAAAAATTTATTCCCCGCGAAGTCCTTTTTCTCTATCCGCTCGAGGGAGAGATCCGGGACGGTGGTGGCGACGGTGGCGAAATGCAGAGGGCAGCCGGGGATAGGGTAGCGTGGCGGAAAAGCATCCTCGTCGAAATTTCCAGACGGAAACTTTCCCCGGCGATTGTACGGTGCAGACTCTCGGTCCGGCGCGGAAGAAAGCCGGACGGGAAAGATGAGGCACGAGATGAAAGCACGAGGACCCGGAGGGAGAGGCTGATGCTGCTCAACGCACGGAGGAGGAGCGCCGGGACCATGGTCGACAGGGGTTAGGTCCGGGCGGTCGGCGGAGAGCGCGGAAGGAGGCGCGCGAGAGGGTGGAAGGCTGTTGGTGCGCGAGTCAAAGAGGCGCACATAAAGCGAGCAACGTCTAGAGAGCGCGCGCGGAGGCAGCGAGGGAATTGCCTCCGTCTATGGCCGGCTCCGAGATTACCGCTAAATTTTTCGTCGTTTGTCAGGCCGTGCCGAGCGTAGCCGAGTCGAGTCGGGCCGCCCCTGGACTCTCTGCGCCATTGCCGGCTGGTAATTTCAGGCATCCTATGGACGTTACGGGCCTTTATATGCCGATACTTGAACGTTGTCGGTGCCGGCGCCTCTCCGTATTAGCCCTTTCCGACGGACATTCAGACCCAACGACCACCCAAAGAAAAGAGGACGAAGATGAGAAAAAGTCTACCGGTTCGGTGGTTAGGTCTGACGACGACAGGGGCGAGGACCAGGCCGCGGACCCAGGCTCGTTTACATTGACGCGCCCCGGCAAAGATTTTCGCCCCCCGACTCACGTCCCCGTTTCCCTATCTTTCTTTTGAGCGGATTACCGGGACTGCCGTCTCAAAGGCGAACGCGACCGCGACGAATTCGTTTACACGGCGCCGTTTGATCCACCAAGAATGCGACTGCACGTACGTAGACCAACGGTGCGGCGCGGCGCGGCGGGGACATAGACCGCGGACGAGATTCGAATCTCGTGTAATTTCGCCGGCACTCTCCGCGTTTCACGCGGGATTACTGCGTACCGTGTTACCGCAGCCTGATACCCGGGAGTGTCTGCCTAAATCTGCGATGACGTAGACGGTGCCGGGATATAAACGGGTCGCTTCAACTCCTTGCGAATTTACTGCTTTAACCCCTTTTTACGGGTGAAGTTCTTTTTGATGGAAGGATTGTTGAAATTGGGGAACGTTCATTTGTTTTAGCGATAATTGTTCTCATTGAAGGCGTCCATATAGTCCTTTTAGATAGGTACAAATAGATTATAGGATGTATAGACTATTTCTGACAAACACAGGTAATTAAACTTCAAAACAATGAAAATGTTGAAAGAATTTAAGAACATTTACGTATTATTTTCAACTCACTCAAATTATTAAAGAAAGAAAGAAATTGTTTTGTCGAAGATCATTTTTATTTTGCTCGAAGATCCGCAGTCTGCTAATGTGCCTTGCTCTATGAGTTAACATTTTATCTAATACCTATTGTGTCTGTTTGTGTTCTCTCCAAAGATTAAATCTCGACAACAGAACAGTAGAATTGGTTACAAACATATTTAATAAATTGTCTCGTAAAAGCTTCAGTCAATATTATCAGCAAATGGTTAAACAATTACAAGAAATTATGACTTCGTACAAGATTCTGGTTATCAAAAAAGATTTTCAAAACAAAGATTCACAGCCGAGCATCATGTTAACCTTGCTGACATACCTAAGATAAAATACTCAGTTCAATAAGTCACTATAGTTACAACGCGTTAAAGATTAATTAGTATTTTAGAAAGCAACTTTAAATATGCGAAAACTGGTAACGCACGAACCAAAACAGTGGATTGATTGATAGAGTCCATATATCACAGGCACTTGAGCGGCTACACTCACGACGACTTCCTGTTCCGATCGATTCGAATATCGATCCGGTTAGACATTCCGGCGTCTCGCCTAAATTGAGGCAGCGCACGTGTACGGGATGTATTCTAACCAGGCCCGACTCGTGTCTCGGATTTTCCTACGAGCCAAAAATCACGCGGTACATAAAATTCAGAGTCGCGAATCCGCGAGCCGAGCCCCGGCGCGTGTTCGTAACATATGCACAAGCCCCTCCTTAGAATACGGACCAAGCCCCGTTGAATAATTCATAGCCAGCGCGTATACAGGCCGATTCGACTCGACATTTTTCCATTTTCGGCAAAAACCGTCTCTTCCCTCTCGCTCTCCCGATTGTAAATTGAGATTTCAAATTGAAATCCGCAGTTTACCGCGTCCCGCGTTACGCGCGGATCAAACGAGCCGAATACATTATTTCGAAAGACGAGCGGTTACAAGCGAATGTTAACGTAGTTGCGTCCATGCTTTCGAAAACAACAAAAAAAGAGGGCAAGCAAAAATTGCGAGAACGCGGCTAAAAAGACGAAGGAACGGAATTGTCGTCGTTGTTTCGCGATGCAACGCAATTGTATACCGGTTCAACGGTATAAAGTGTGTTTTCGTCCTGCGCGAAATTAAAAATGCGGTTCCAGCTGGTGCACTACTAACACTCGAAGCGCACTCCACGCTCTTTGTGACCATGTGGAAAGTGCATTTTTATCGCGCCAGTATGCAATGCTCCCTTCGTACAAACGGAAACGATATTTTTCTAGTTCCGTTCTAAGACATGAATTTTTGTTAAGTGCATTCCCTGCTTTGACAGCTTTAGATAATTGAATTTTTCGCGTTCTGGTAGTGGTTTATCTGTGCCGGAAATGACAGCAAAATATTGCAGACGAACCCGTGAAATTGGCTGTCTGCTGGCTTTGAAGTGGAACACCTCACGTATGCTTTGTATAAATTAGTGTTCGTGCTCTATGAAGGTTGTTGAAGGGTCAGTATTTAAAACTAGCATGCTTATTAACCAATTAGCTGTTATAATCTCTTTGAAAGGAGTGTAAGCTACTGTAATTATAATGTATGTGCTTGATTTTCTTCATATTCTGTTTAAAAATACTTTTATAAAATGTATAATTTAATCAAGAATATCAAAGTATAGCTATTTCTGACGAATATACTCGCCATGAAGACCCTCACTTTTTGCATATAACTTGACAATTCAATTTTTTAACATTCTGTATACTTTTTAATATTTTTAGCACGTCTGCCTTACTTGACAGAAACAGTGTTTGTGAAATAATATTGTAATGCAAACGCGATAACGCTAATGCTAAAAATGCTGTTTAAGGGATCCACTTTCAATCACCATGTCCATCATCTTCTCGATGACTTTTACAGGTAGACTGTAGATATCTTTGAAAATGATTTCTTCTGTTAACAATTTGAATAGGTTGCAAATAATGCACCAGTAACTTTAAACTCCTTATGATGTTTCACCTGTTACGTGTTCCAGCTACTCATTTTTGTTAGAAATGTATAATATCTGAACTCTATTTTAATGTTGTCTCTTTGATGCTGAATTAAATCCTACATTTGTCATACCACTTTATCGAGTTTTCTTTGAATACTTTTACTCGTGTTTGCTCCAATTCATACTCGTTTCTCATCCTCTACACCCGTGAATTATTTTGATGATACATTGTTGTTGAAGTCTTCCAACAGCGCATAATGTAGTCAGCTTCTTCACCGTCAGATTACGTAGGAATTCCGAGATTTCCATCTCCCGAGGGTTACTCAGGCAAGCGTCTTCGTACGACATATGTATCTACGTAAGCGTCGCGTTGATTGGAGTGGGAATTCCCCAGTATAATTCTGAAAAGACTGAAATTGCTGCACATCGTAATTACACGCTAAAGTAGCCAGTTTACTCAACTTACCCCACAGGCACCCTGGAATAGGTTTGCATCCGCCGCCGTTGGACTCGCGAAGTTGCGCGGTTCAATCACTAGAAAATATGGAAACGTTCCCCGCGGTACGTTGCCCCTTCCGAGGGATGGTACACGTAGACTTGTTCCTCCATTTCTATGAAATCCAATTCTTATTCGAACAGCGGGATGGAAAGAGTCGCGAGTTGGGCTCCCTTATGCGCCTGAGGGACGACACGGGATAGTCGAGAGGGAAGGGGTTACACAGGCTGGAGGAACAGACAAGCAAGATCACCGGAAGTTGCGAAAGTCACTTCGATGTTCGCGAGTTCCATCCGACGCGAGGCGAGGCGAGGCGAGGCAAACTGAAAGCAGGACGGCGTAGGACGAGGCGAGACGACGCGACGCGATCCCCTAGAACGCCGCCGCGTCTTCCTGGAATGTTTCTCTGACCTCGTCTCCCTCCTCGACGGTAACGCGGTGAATTTTCTCCATCCAGGGAAGATGTATACCGCGGCGTAGTTCGGTGCCGCCTTCGGAATTTAGATTGCGTCGTTAGGAAGACACGGAAGCCGTCGTCGCGGATTCTGACTTTGATTGGGAAGCGAACGAACGATTTACATATTGTTTTCCTCCGTCGTCGTTGCCCCATTATCGTTACGCAGATGAAGTTCGAGCTTCCACCGCGGACACTCCCCGTACCCCTCCGGTTGCAATTCAACTCCGCCGTTCTCCTCCGCTCCCCGGCGACCCCCGGCGACCCCTCGTTCTTTGTCTTCCTCGTCCCAGCCACCACGATGCGCCGTTTCGACCGCGGCTCTCTGTCGGACGCTGGTGCTGCTGCTGGCGCATGAGATTCTCGGCTACCGCGGGCCCGTCGAGACTTTTAACCGAGAATGGAATCCACGATGGAACGTGAATGAAACGCAACTCGACTATACGTACATCCTATTTCCCGGCTATTCGCAATCGTTCGCCGAAATTCCTGGTTGTTTTCAGCGAGACGAAATTCCGGTACCGCAGACGCGCGCTCGCCTCTTCCGGCCAGCCTCTGCTCACCCGGCACCGCAAATCCGAATTTATTTCGCTCGTTCCTTTTTTTCTTTCTACCGAGCTCACGTTGCGACTGGGATCACCGGCTGGGATGCTCGGACTTTGTTCCTGGAATGGTCAGTTTCTTGGGATTTTTCGCGGAGGATTCTTATGGGTGCACGGTGCGTGCATTTTCAACGAAAACTCGTACCAGGCTACGCGGATCTGTTGCAACATTTCGGAGAAATACAAATTTCGTACGATTTATATAAGATACTAATTGTGACAGTGTTATTCTGGTTATCAAAAATTTGGTATTTTAATATAATATGCATATAACAGTAATTTGATACACAGTGTCCCAAAAGTTACTCAAAATCGGGAGGGATTCCTGAGGTCATTTGAAGCAACTCTTTCCTCAGCGCAGATGCAATCCGCGGCTTTATTTACCAGTTATTAACGAAAAACAGTGACCAATGAGAGGCGAGCTCGGCTAGCGCGACGGGCCGACCAATGAGCGCAACTGGGCTTCATCCGATCATTGGCTCGGCCAACTTGTGCCAGCCGAGCTTAATTATTTCAAATGACTTCAAGAACATTTTCTGATTTTTAGTAACTTTTGAGATACCCTGTAGTGAGCTTTTAGTTATGAACAATTGAATATTTTTTCAGTTTATCAGTTGCGCATACATTCCTGCGACTACGAGCTTCCACAAAAGATCCCAAAAAACTAACCATTATTAGAACTACCTACTTCCGGTTAAGATTCCGAGGGAATGACAATGACTTTTTAGGTTTACTTACCTGAAAGCGTAAATAAATCATCAAGCATCGTGATTGATTAATTTTCACAAATTTTATTAATTTTTATACGAAAACTCGTCTAAAATACTTTACTTTGTAGAAACGACTTAAATACACGTCTATGAGAAGAATCTTCAAAAATGATTCAGGGGACAGAGTATATTAAAATTGTTTTATACGAGAAGTATTTCATGACACTTGGAGATCAATTCGTGCCGTAATAGAACTCCTCATCGACATGTTTTTACTCAAACTGTTCCCATTTCACATTAACAGTTACTGTGACCCGGTAACTTTGCGCTTAACAAACATCGTTCACGGGGAATTCCATGTGCCTGGAGACAGTTTACTATCTTAACTCGTCTCATTCGGCTCCTCGATTCTTAATGAAATCGTTCAGCGAAGTTAACAGTTGCATAAAACTGAATCATAACGCCACAGTAAATTTCGGGACCAAAAGTTTAGCGGACTTAAGTGATTCGCGAATGTGTCTAAAGCATAACTTTACTATCCATTAAACACGTGGAAAATTTAACCGTGGAAAATTTATGGTTTTGGTAGAGTTAAAATCGGCTTAAGGAAAGATCATTTTATGTCGGCATAAAAAATATTTAATTTTGCCTCGAACACATATATTTATACATTATATACCGTAGAATATCAAGATACTTCTTATTGAAAAATAAAATATCAAAATCGTGAAAATTAACATTGAAATAAGAAGACATTTAACTTAAAAATACTTGTACAAAGATAATAGTATGCATCATACCTGTTTTATTTATTAATAAAGCATGCTCGTTTACTCTAAGCGTTCACGATACTGTTCATCACAATCGAAACGAATATTCGAAACGAAGAACGTATTTAAAATATCTCGAGCAAATGATTGTTCTTTTGGGCGAATTTTTAAACTACCTCTCGTTTATTATGACTATCGTCGTCTATATCCGCATCGAACAATAATTCTAGAAAAAATTAACCCGATATTTAATTTGTTTGTTCACTAGCATTCAATATAATATCTTTTTGACACAAAATCAGACCATCAGTCTCCTACACAAGCTTGTCCTCTGTGGACATCTTTAGACCCTCCCTTAAAAGACCCTAGGGTTAAACGCAGCAATATTAATCACTAATAACGACTAAATAAAGTTAAAAGAATTATGACTATAATAAATGCTTGCGCTTCCAGATGTTGTTCCGCTAAATAAATTCTCCGTATTTTCGAAAGTATAGTTGCCGGTTGAGCCGGCACCGTAATAAAAATCGAGAAAGGTGGCAGAACGAATCTTACGGATTAGGGTCCGGAGCAACTTCGATATTTCCCGGCTGGCCATTACATAAAAATTTCTCCTCGGACCGCAGAAAATTTCCTACGTGCATGTCCGCACGAAAATTCAATATCTTTCCGGAAACTCTCACAGCGGCGCCGACAAAAGACCGGAGGAAGAGACAATTTGATAGTAGCAATGAAAACTTGGAATACTTTTATTCCGGCTGTTACTGCAACACTCTCGAAACAGTCGCTTCGATAAAGAATCTGGAATCCTGGTCGACCGGGCTGTTTAACCGGAAGTTTGACGATTCTTTTCACAAGTGTTTCTACAAACTAGCACGTCGAGAGCGCGATGTAAGTGATACCATGGATCGTAAGCAGAGAAATCCCGGAAGTTCGCAAAGGGACAATGGATCCCAGGGATCTCTGCAATCCCAGGCAGCCCGGCGTACTCTCGTCTCCGCGGGAAATCCCTATCTGCGGCCTCGTTTCGTCGGGGAATTGCCGCTAAATAGAAGTAAGGAATGGGTGTCGTGTACACCGGTTCACGGGCCAGGCTGATAAACGGGGCTGATAAGCGACGCAGCCGGCCGTTCGAGGCGTCGGTAGCGTCGCTCGTAGTCGCCGGGACGCCTCTTATTACCAAGGGGTCGGCGTCGTTAAACCGGCGCTATCGTGCTAGATCATCTGCGCGAGTAACCTTTATACGTGTTTATACGCCTCGCTACAACCAAAAGGCGCAGCCAATTTTACTACGGTCCGGCAGATAGCGGTGCATTCAACGCCGAACTATCGAACCCGATCCGGCCTCGCCCAACTCCGATTCGGGCTGATAAGGAACTTCGGTTGATCAAGGGCCCACTAATTTCTCCTACACCTGGAACGGTCGGCAACCATCACCTACCGTTTAACGTAATTGCTCGATTGCGATCGAAAAGGGTCCGCACCTCCTGCTTGGACCCTCATTCGTCTTCATTAAGACGGGGGAAATCAATTATTAGTTATCTTTGATTACTTGGTTTAATATCACTTATTTATCACGTTATTCTTTTTTTGACCGAAGTGCTTTATTTAATCGAATTAATCCTTCGCAGTCGAATGGTGACTCTGAGATTCCGCTAAAACTTGTTGTATCACGTTCCGAAATTATTTTTATAGTTTCGAATTTGTTTATATTTAAAAAACTGTGCACGAGTCACGAGACTTAATTTTATACGCATAAATTGCATAAAGTATAACGTGGAAGTACTGTAAGACGAAAAAATTGTTCTGAATTTAGAATTAAGATGGCTTTGAATGATAAAGGTTAAAATAGAAAAGTTAAATTGTAGACGTTGGAATTATTAGGTTTTCTTGGATTGTGATCTGACAGTCACTTAATTTTAAAACATTATTAATCGCTTAGCTGCGCAGATCTATTTTTAAGATCAATTTTGTATGCGTTTTATCGATCACATTGGCTTCTTCTTTTGACAAGTTGTTCTAGAATTATTCTAAACTGTGCGAAATTTATGAATACGTTTCACACGCATTCTAACCTAAATCGTGAAAGTATTTTTGTTATAAAAATTGTCATTTCTTTATGACGCGTATACACGTAACAAAAAATCATTAAACCCAACGGAAAATAAAGTTCCGGAACAGTTTCTATAAAAACCATTTGAAAAGAGCATACCCGTTGCAGAGCACCGAAATCACCCAAAGCGCGTTAACTTGAACAAAAGATTGCAGCTCGGCGAATACACGCGCGTAGCGGTAACATCCGACCACCCTCGGCCCCATGCCACTTTTCAAACGCAATCCCATAAAGGTTCAGCGACCGCGCAACCATACCATTATTCCCGGGCAATGCCGTACAATTTCCCATGCGCAAAACATAAACGCATTACCGTGTATTCCCAGTCCAATTTCCGAGTGCCCGTGAAAAATCGTTTATCAGACCGTTCCAGCCGTTGCTGGTTATATCCGTTGGGTACAAATTCTTAATGCGAAGGACCGTTTTCTTTCCAGCACCGATGCAGCCTTCAGTGCCGGACACCCGGTTTCGTCCCCATTCTCTAAACCTCATCCTCTAGCTAGCCAGCCATTGCTTCGCGGAGCCACCCCTTTCCTTTCTCCGGCATCCCCTAGCACCTGCATAGTCGCTTATCTCGCGACTCCAGGCGCACCTAACGTGCTCCTCTCCTCTCCTGTTCTCGATGGCGGCTCGTCTGCCTCCCCCTCGAGAGGATTGCGAATTCGCGAGCCAATCGGCCGTGCCTCTGGTTACGGAAACGCGAGAACGCGGTCTTAACTGCCCCGCGCGGCCATAATTCACGGTATAATGGCTCGCAGGTGTGGCGCTTCGAGACGCGTCCTCTCGTCCTCGTCCTCGTCCTCATCCTCGCTGTCTTGATTGCGAACGGTGGCTCCCCGCGTCTCGTCTCGCCGTCCCTGATACTCGAATCCCCACGGCGCCATTGAACACGCGATGTTACGTGCCGTGGGAGGATCGTTAACCGTGTTGCTCTTTTGATAGACACGAGATCGCTTGCTGATACCGAAGGAGCTTCTAGTTATCGCGTTACGGGTACGTGCTTAACCCGTCCCGCGTGTAATTGAATACAAACACGCGCCCGCGCGGAAGAACCACCGTAAGATTTCGCCGATACTCGGCACGCTGCTGCGGTATCCGAGGGTGCTCGTCTCCTTCGAAACCGAATTTCCTAGCTTGACGGGTTTCCGAATTTATTCTCCGACTGACCGTGTGCGTGATATGAGCCGTAAAAGCGGAATTGGTGTAAGTCAGAAAATGTTAATTTGTGGATGATGTAGGATGAATTAAGAGTTGTGTGAAATGCAATAATATAAAAAATTGTTACAACTATTTTATGTTAGCTGTTGAATTCGTAATAATGTAATGCATATAAGAATGAGCTATAAAAATATTTGACTGGTGGAAAATGTCATCTCTCTTCGCTTGAGATACAGTGGCTAATATGACTTGAAATTTTGTTAGATGATAAAAGGACTAGTCTGTTAGACAATAGTTAAAATACTTTTTTAACTTTGCTATTACTTTAAATGAGGATGTAACGAAAATTTAAAAAATGCGTTTGATAGAAAATTTCGTTTCAATAGAAATGTGCTGATTATTCAGCCAACGGAAGTTGAATTTTTAATTTGAAATAAGGTAAATCTATAGATTGTAGAAAAATGTAAAATTAAATTTTGGAAATTTACATCTGAGGCAGTAAAAAGATTTCATTCGGGAATGGGTTTTAAACATGGTTGTATGACGTGTTCGACCATTCACTGGCTTTTTCTACTTGCAATACCATTGCCATATCTCTGCCACTAATTCTTACCCTCAACTTTAGAGCGATTCGTTTTAACAATTGTTTTATTACTTAACTTCTTTTACTCTCTTAATCGCTTAATTTCGCTGTTTAACCCACATTCTCGTGAACTAGCTCAAACATGCATGATTCAGTAATCAGTGATTTCAAGTTTATATTTCATCTTCTAGGAATGTTAAGTGGCATTTCGTGCTGCAATTACAAAATTTAATCATTAGATAGAACGCGCTACTTTTGAAGCATCGCATATTACACGGATATAAAATGTCAAGTGCTTTGAAGCACTCAGCAAAGATTTCAGAAAAGATGAAAAACGTTTGAAGAGAAGATAAGTCATCTAAAAACGTATACAACCGGTATAAACGGTTACCATAGATATATTCAAATAAATAAAAACTTGTAATTGACAGCACTGACTATATTAATTTTTCTCAATATTGCATAAAAATTTGTATTTAGCATTCCGTATTTTTCAAATTGTGAGATCGAATATTACTGAACATAAAAAAGGTTTAAAGTCATCTTCATATTTAGATAACAAAAGATTCCACCCTATATTCTGCTTAATATCAAATCAATTTTACTTCAAACATTTTTCTACAATAAATAATTTACTAAAATAAATATACTTGAACAACCCTTAAGAAGTCTAAAACTATTGTAGAAGCATATTGTACAATAATTATTTCTACTAACCTTTATAAGCGATAATATTCTCTCTAGTATAATTTATAATGTTTTTTCTTACCTCATTATCTCATTTCAATACCAAAAGAATTTTTCCCGTAAATAAATCAATGAACGAATAATAAATCCTTGATCTGATTACTCGAGTTTGGAACGAAAGATATCGTAATCCGTCCTCAAAGGGTTAAGGATTAATAGCGAACATTCACGACTGATTAAATGCATACGAACTTACGGAACAGCTAATGCAACAGCAACGATCGACGCGAAATAGGGCAAAGAGCCTACTCAGAATTTTTCGGAGAATATGCGATGCCGTTCACGCGAGTGTAAGATTCGATGGCGGCGAACGGGACAGCGGAAGTGCGGCTGCTGCGCCGAGATAAGACTTCGGCAGGTGAATGGCCCGAGAAAATGGAAGAGGACAGCGGCATACCGGTGCCTTTCAGGCGAAAGAGGATCAAATTATGACTTCCTTTTCGAAATTGCAGCCGACCCGACGAAAAATAGATAGATAACGTTGGATGTGAGCACCGGGGATTGGCGTGAAACACAGTGTTCGGTTTGTACAGTGAAATCGAGCTAAAGGCTTCGTGTTTCACGGCGCAAAAAGAACGGACAGCGCCGCGTAATTGTGGGCCAGTACAATGAAATCAGAAATTATCGAAATTCTGTGACGCACGTCCGTGGGAAGGGGGCAATGGCTATCGAAGTGTAACAGCCTCGGCTTTTGCGCCCGGTCTAATTCCAGCGAATATTGACACGCGATGTTATTTATTTTGAGGGAGCAAATATTCGGTGGAATTTGAGCCGCGGAAAGTAGAGTGCGGTGAATTTTAGCCGCGATAATATCGACCGACGAAGATGGAGTTCCGAAAAATCGCGCGGTTCTGTGTGTAATCCGAGATTAAATTGCGGGAATTATGGGACGTCGGGGAAAATGTAACAGTGTGTGCTCCGCGACCGCTGTTACGACCGATAAGAAGGTGATATCGTTCGTGCAAACGAATGGAAATTTCGTTGGCAATGCGAGCCTTCGCGCGAATGAAACTAACGCGTCTGCCTACTATTTACTGTTTCATTGATACTGGGCGTTGTTCACACTGCATTCGTTTCACACTGTCTTCCGACACGCGCGATTCGTTTCGGAAATTCAGTGACCGCGAAAGTATAGTCACACTTTTCATACCGGTGTAACGTTTTCCAAATTCTATCGAATGAGTCGAATTTGTTTCAGATGTTAGAGGGACTAGTTCACTGTACAATAAACAATACATTTTTCGAAAAATTGCAACTAGTTGGAATGCCAACAAAAATGAAAGACACGCGTTATTTAATGTCTTATTCAATAAATATAAAGTTAATTACGTCTGGAAAGAAACCAGGGGCACAGCAATTGGTCACCTCACTGTAATCGACTCTACTACGCTTTAGCAAGAAACCGATGAATGATATTTAACGCTTCGGCACCTTATCTAGAGAGTTAAAAGCAAATTGAAAACGAAAAGATTAACAAAATTCATCAGATATTCCAACAAACTGAACTTGAACATTCATTGTTCCAACATTAGTAAAACATTTACAAAAATTGCTAAAAGCTTTGTAGAAACAGTATTACAGAGAGTGCAAAGATCAAAGTTCAAAGTACAATGAATAGATGAAAATACTTTTGATGCTTTTAGAATCCCATTTTGCTTCAACCTCGCCCACCAGAAAGGAAATTCACGCAGCTGGCCATAAAAGAATCTATGTATTTCTGATTCCGCTGTCCCGTGTCCACGACTTGAAATATTAAAATTCGTTGAGCGAAGCTAGACTTTTCCATTGTCCTATCCGGAGAGAAATTGCTAGCTTCGGAATAGACAAAATAACGACGTCGCCCAGTATAAGACGGGGAGCCACGGTACGGGCAGTCTAAAACGACGCGAGGAAATAGTAGAAAGAGGCAAGCGAAAGAGGACGAGAAGACGTTCTCTCTTGGGAAATCATCGGTGTCCTTACCCATCCTTCCGGCTTCCTTCCTTCCTTCCTTCCTTCTTCCTTCCTCCTTCCTTCCTTCTTCCTTCCTCCCCTCCTTCCTTTCTAGCTTCTTCCCTTTCTTCGAGGTTCGCCTTGGTTCGTCTGCTGGCTCTCAGCCTTTTCCCTCGTGCAGGGCAACGTTCCTATAATGCCGGGCGACAAGCATCTCCGGTGGCTTCTTGAATCCGTCGAAAGCGATAAACTTCGGGACAGTGAATGTACTCTCGTTAACTTGTCGGCCAAAACCATGCTGTCGCCTTATATTGTCTGCGCAAAAACACAGACGCGCGCTCTATGGAGGTCCTTTCAACCTTTCGGCATTCTACGGCTGGACGTTTGATTATTAGCAGACTGTGGATAGCGCCAGTGTTTCCAAGTATGATGAGAACACCCTCTGCAAGGTAAATAACGTGTTAATCACGGTCATTGGCCTCTTTAGTGGAGGTACCACCTTAACGGTGAAAAAAATCGATCTAGTTTCTATTTTCTTAAAGTTTCGAAATTTCGAAGCTCGAACGTTTAGCAACTGAAGGTAAAGTTTCAAAAACCTTATTCTATCAGAAAAAAACGTTCTCTTAAAACTTCTTTTATGTTTCTCTCGTAACTACTTGTTTCAGTCTGGCTGTCACGAAATCTCCGGAACCGTACATCCGATTTACTTCAAATTTGATGAAGATATTCTGAATACAGTATTCTACAATGTAGCATCCGATCTTTTTTATACGACAATTGCTTAATTTTTTATAAGCACTTAAAGTTGATTTAGTACATTTTACTACATTTGTTATATTTTAGGTAATAGTTTCTAGTTAATGAATCAATAAATTTTTTAAAATTCAGATGTTCGCCATTGGAGGTAGTATTAGTGTAAAACTTTATAACACAGTGACGTTAAAATTAACGCTTATTGTTAAATTAAGCAATCTAAGATATTAAAATAAAAATAATTTGTCTAATGAAATCAAAATTGAGAAGATAAGATGTATGATACTGAATACTAATATATTAACACAAATATTCGAAATAAAGGGGTAGTGGGGACGATTTCAACTGGATGGATCATTCTAATTAGATCAAGTAAAGCAACCCATTACCGCAACGATATATTTAAACGGGAAATAGAACGTAATTATTACCCCATCTCGTCATGCTAAAACTGCCCTTAGTAGTTTCAACAAAGTTTCAATTAAAATCGATCCACATCATGCTCGAAGGTAAACAGCCCTGACTACTTTGCGCGAAAAGATTCTCCGCTGTACTACCTCTAGAATTCCACGGTATCATTTTATTTTGCGTACCTATACACAACGATCACAGTGTGAAAATTGACCATTGAAATATTAAACTCTAATCAACGCAAGTAAACAATATTATGAACTCGATTAAAATTGGATCTTACGTTGGAAGAGGCCGGACGTAATTTCGAAGCGGCACGGAATAATTGATATTTCGTGATTCATTAACGGAACGATAAGCTCTGAGGCACTGGGATCGGATTCGCCGGCCGTTTATTCGCGATGTGGATCGAAATTTCGAGGGAACGATCGGCGGCCACCGCTAGAGAGGCTCAGAACGAGAGGAACTCGATGGTACAAATGAAATTTCGGATTACGTTCGACGTGCAGGTTCGAGTGGGAGCAGCTCGCCATTGTGCGGCGATTTTAATGACGCGGTATAATAATTACACGCAGTTATCGATTGCTCTCTCGTTGCCGATGGTTCGAGGTATCCGGTCCCGTTCGATGCGCCGGCTATCGGCTTACATCTTGTTAACTCCATCCCGTTACGCGCATCTCTTACAGGGAAAAGTTTATGAAATGGAAATATTGGGTGAAACGATACGTGAACTCGTACCTGCGAAACGTGAGCTTTCGACGACGCCGGGCCAACAGAGGAAGAAAGAGGCACCGACGATCGCGTTACCGTTGCTAATGAGCGCAAGGAACGATCACTCCTCCCACCCGGATAGTTGAAGATACATCCTTGCCGGGATGTTTGACGTATCGCGCGGTCAATAACCCCCGAGGTTGATCGATCAATGCGACCGTCGTCGCCGCGCACAATTCTGTGACTGGAAGGAAGAACGCCGCAAGTCACATATTTTAACTTCCGAGGTATTGCCGCTCAAAGTTCTGATCGCTGATGCTTCGTATTAGTAGTAGCGTTTCGAATTGCGTAGTTTTCTTCAGTATACAGGATTTTGTTTCCACGATTTTCTTTTTGATAGATGCGTAAATCTTATATGCTGCGGTTCGATTAAGTTTTTTGAAATTGCTGCATTTTTCCTTATAGCTACAGAACTATAGATAATGTTTCGCTGGAACGTCGAGCTTCCTCTTGTTTTCGAATTATCGACGTCTGCTCGAGAACGCCGAGAACACGGTCCGACGGAGATCACACGCATTACCGGTATTTCGTGAAAAGGAGAAATCACTCGAATCCGTGGCTACCGGAACACCCGCGACGTTTCAACGGAACACGTCCGTTCCATTTCCTCGCGAACAAATATTTACGTTATTTTTGTAGGTGTACAGCGAGCTGCAAAATTGAATCTGGAAAAATACGTTTCTAGGAACGTTCGAAAGTTACGTATGCGTGTAGTACGCTTATTTCGCTTTAATAAACGCACGATGGTTTTATTGACCTGTTTGTTTCGTTAGTTATTCGATACTTTAACCTTTCTAAATGGATACAGAATTTTATTCCGTTTTAACGGACCTTCAACTTTCGTGCAGAAATTTTCAACCCTTTTTTTAATATTATTTATAGGTCCTCAATTGGATCGATAACTGAACTTTGTGCTTGCAGGTCGATAAATTGAAGCGATCACAATTTGCATAGTTTTTGCTGCATGTTTAAAAATTTGTCTCTCTGACAAATAATATTGCGTTAATTTTTCACTTAACCTTTTTGCTCCGTCATACTAACTTGTTCATTAAGTAATAGATGAAATATTTTGTTTTAGAAAATTTTATTTTAGAATATTTAACAGGTCAAAGGCTTGTTATTTAAAATTCTTGTTATAGCATTAAGAATATATTATCTCGCTACGATACGACAAGCTGAAACGTCCCCCACGAATACATTACTCGTGAATATCAATATGAAGAGAACCATCTACGAGCGGAAATTTAATTTGTTACAACCCACTGATAGCACATTCGCATAAATACAATGCTGAACACAGTCAACATATCATCGGTCGAATTTGATCGTCGTCATGGCGATTTCGTCCTATATCACAGTGATACAATCCTTGCTATTTGAACGTATCCAAATAAAATTTTAGAAATATAGAATCTTTAGAGAATTCCATCAAAGTTGCATTCCTCTTGACCTAGTTCTAAGCATTGTAATGATAGATTGTCTGGGAATGTCCGGGTATAAGCAGTTTAAAATAATGTAACAAATCGACAACTTTTATTTGGAAGGGTACAAACACTTTTGGCAATCAATCTATAAAAAGTTTGACGAAACGAAATGTACCAATATCAATAAAATGCGACAAAGAAAAAGTTACCTGTATCTCACGAATGAATTTTTAGATTCGTCTACAAAATAATTTACATAAAGCTGTCACAAGCAACCTGTCATAAACAGCTCCGAAAATGAACATGAATGACATTTTTTAATAAGTATTTTGACATTTTGAACTTTCTCTGAATACATATAGGTGAAATATCTGGAACAGGAAACAAACAATTTAGGCGGTAGATGTTAAACATTTTTTATATTCGCTTTTTCATTCATTTATTGTACACTATGGATATATGTATACGCAAATATATGCTTACTTTATTGCACAATCTTGCTTTATATGTATTTTTTACACACCACTGTACGTGATTTTGTGCATTTTTACTCGTTAATGTATTTCTATTGTGTTTATTTTTTTATCTGGAGTGCCTTGCATTTGTTGAGAATTTTAATCGTGATAGAGTAAACAATTCAAATGTATCGATATAATTAGGATTAGATTTACAAAATAAAAAAAAATAATACGAAAAAACGCGCGCATCACGCCAAACAAACAGATGCGGTTATTTTTCATCATTTCATTTTTCATATTATCTTTTATACTCTATTTTATTTTAATTACACAGAAAAGTCATAAAAGCAAGCTAAAATTTTCTTCACATAGATCGTAACGATATCGAGACACAACTAGTTCTTCGCAAATTGTTTGCTTTCGTCAGATTTGCATCCAATTCCCAAGCTGTTTACGACATCGACTCCATTTTTGTCCACGAATGACCATTCGTTTCGCTTATTAGTCAGCGAAATCCCACAACTTGCAACCGTTATTATTTCAATCTAATTACTCATCTGGCAAACTTCCCTCGCAAACTTCCAAGTTCTCGCAGACATTCATACGTATCATCCACGAAGCGCACACAAAACTACCGCTTCCAATATACATCGGAATGAAAGACCGCATCCCCTTTACACTAATCGAACCCCAGCGACAAAGACCGTAGCGTAGCCGGCAGCCGTTCGAGCGGCCTATAAAGACGGCTAAAAGAGCGAAAGACAGACAATATCCGACGTTCGATGCCGCGGAACGATTAACGTTCGATCAATCAGTGAACACAAAGCATCCGCAACCAGAACCGGGATCATCGCTTTCACCTGGCTCACGTGTTGCGATAAACGATCGCCGTATATCCCCCGTAGGATACGTTCGATATTACCTCGAGAGCACATATCGCGGCCCGCGTGTACGCACTCGATTCAAGAAGATCGAACCCCGGGTGGGAGAACCGGGGAGGTTGGAGAGATCGGGGTGGGCGCGAACGAGCACCTGGAGGGAGAGAGGCCGTCCAACCGGCAGGGGGACGAACGACCCCACGAAATTGGGTCGTGGGCTGGTCGGTTCTGCAACACGCGTGTCGCAACCGGCAGTATTTGGCTGGAATTCGCCCCATTTACCGTGCACTGCAATCTCTCTATCCGTTCTCTCTCCCCTGATCCCGACCTAGCCCACGCTCCCTCTGCCCGTCATTCCATTTATCGGCTCGTCCTCTTCCACCATGCCGGTGCTGCGTCCTCATCGCGTCTGTCCTTCTTCACGCGCCCCGCTCTCTTTTCCCGGCGCCAGCTCCACCCCGTCCACCTCGCAACCCCTTCGCCAACCACGTCTCCACCCCTCAGACCCCTTCTCCCCGTAGCTGTTCCTATCTGCGTCGATCGGCAGGCATCATCCCGGATCGCCCGGCTACCTCTCTGTCTGCTAGAACGGACACTACAGGGCGACAAAAGGCAATCGGAGCCAATGGGCTAGTGGTGCGTACGCCGCGCCGCGCCGGCCGGCCGTTTGATTGACGTCGAAAGGGTGCCACACCGCATTGATTGCGCTCATTGTTCCAGGCACGCTTATATATCCTTGCACCTGCGGACCGGATGTCCCCACCTACGACTCCGCCTTCGTCGACGACTAGCCAAGACAAAGAAAATGAAATTGTTACGTTCCGAGCGGCGATCGCGGAAACCTTTTATCCTAACCCCTTAGCGCAGTCTGCTCCCCAGAGGTCTCGGCCGTTCGCTCGTGAAAGGAATTCGCGTTACATCGTCAGCAGGGGGTCATTGATTCCTTTTCGTACTGCTTCCCGTTAGGGTGCTCGGCGTTGATCGAGTTTTCACGTTTCCAGAAACGTTTCTGAAGCCATACTTCCACGCAAAACGCGACGTTTTCGTTAGCTGCGTTCCGCCGGGCCATTGTGATTCTCGGAGTGTGCACGGCGACGCTTGGAGAATGGAATGTTGTGTTTGATTGAAAGCTGCTGCCGGTTTTCGGTTTTTCATGGTTACTGGTGCAGGTGAACGTGTGGAATGTAGCGTTATTTTATCGTGTATACTGCAGCTTCGGTGTAAAAGGATAGCAGGACGGTAGAATTCCGCGAATGGTGCGGTGGTAACATAGTACCAATTGCTAAAGTTAAAATTTACCGCAAGGTTCTCTCTTTCGCGTAGCACATTTTTCAAAAATAAAGTAACTCGAAATTCTAGCAATCGCGTCGGTTGAGGATTAGATTATGCGCGAGTACAATATCGCGATACTTAATTCATCTTTTTAAGAATTTTAAGAAAGTCGAGCAGTTAATAATAATAGTCAATAGTTGTCAAAGATATCGAAATTAGGAGAACGTGCTGGTTAATCGAGAAGTAGAATATTTTCAAATGAAAAATAATCTTTGAGAATTTTAATTAATATTGTTCTGGTAAAAATTATTATCAGAGATCTGTACGATAAATTTCATAGTTTGTTTCCGCCATGTATTTTAAACGATGTCATTTATTTAGTCTGCAACGAACGCACTGTTAATTTTCCTATTGCAATCATAATCTCAAATGATTCTACTGTTTTCAACCCATTGATACGATACTAACGTTAATTCCTATTGTCGAAAATAATAATAGTAGTCGGTTGTCACTTCTCCTCTACTGTTTATATTATATTGCAAAGCTGATAAGTCTCTACGTGTCGCAGTCAGTGCAGAGTTCCATTTTAGTTTCAGATGCAAAATCTCTCACATGTGCGAAGTATACGACAAAGTTTCTAGAATTAATCCGAACTCCAACTTTGCGAGCAATTTCTCGCGACGTTAAGAGTTTGACGCGACATACGTTTCTCGCGAATAAAACTCGTGGGTTGTGCATTTCTCTTTTTTTTTTCTACTTTAATTATACGTTTCAAGAAGTTTTCGATAACATTCCGATTCCCCTCGATGGACTTCGCAATTTTCAAAATTAATGAAGTTTGTTTCCTCGACGCCAAAATTGATCGAACTGCTCTTTTCTTTCGTTTGTAATGCTTCTGAGACTTGCTATCTGTTCAACGTAATAATATTGACTTCTATCACACAATGACAATTGCACCTTTTATAAACGTCACAGTAGCGCCCCAATTCTATGAATCTATTGATTTTGTCAACCTATATTCTAAATGGAGTAAAAGAATATTATTGGAAACTCGGTTTCATGAAATATCATATAAAATTGATGTACTCATTGAAACTGTTAATATTCCAAAGCAAATTCAATAAATTTATTATTATCTATTTTCAAATGCCATATTTTATCCATGCGTAACAACGGTTCGTTTAATATCGTTAGGTTTACAACAATATTGAGTGCAGTTAACAAAAAACCGATCTAAAAATTTTAAACATAAAATGTTTAAGTTAAATACATTCATAGTATGTCCAATACTATAACTGAAATAACTAACGAACTATGTAATCGTTATAATGAAAAGTGAATTTTTAGATATAACTATACTGTATATAATAATAATACAGTGTAAATAATTCCTTTCGAACCGTTATTTTCAACGTCATTTGAAAATAAAAACGATATCGACCTGTTTGATATAATAGCAATTTTAAATAATGAATTAATTCATTTTTTATTTCAAATATGACAAAAGAAATAATTCTCAAAATAGTATGCAATAAAAATATTGTCTTTTAAGAAATCGTCAAGTTGAAAGAAAATAATCGTTCCATTAAATGTCATAATCATTCCAAACGTTTAATAATCGTTTACCTTGCAGAAATGTCAACGTCAATGTCAATATAAATCGGATGCAGCTGATAATTAGACCAATGTATAATCTCCGAGAAGACTTTCGCAATTACCTCAAATGATTATTTCAAATAATTCACGCAAATACGAAATGATACACTTCATAATTATCATTTACTTCGAATGTATCGTAACAAAACAATAAAGCCTATTACACGAACACAACGAAAGAGCAGAGCAATCGCATTCTTCGATGCTGTTTAAAAGAGTCGTTGACCTCGCCGCTGGAAAATGTTTAAACACCTGTTCGACGAACAATGAACTCCGTGAACAAACTACGAGCCGATAGAGAATTTTCTATATACTCGAATCAACTCAGACCAGCAGAGAGAAACGATAAAAACAACGATTGTAAATGAATGGCCCGCCAAACTGCCGCCTCTTACAGTTCAAGGAAAATGCGGCGCCGTCTGCTGCGGCTAATTGTAAGGAAAGTTTCTAGGGCAGCAAGAGCATCAAGATTTCCGTCGCAACTTTTACACTCGAGAAGATTCTTTTATCGGAAGTATCAACTAGAAGCCGGGCGATGTTGTATGAAAGGCCAGGCTACGAGAGAGAGCCGGAGAAATTGCTACGGCCACGGCAACGGTGGCGCGTGGTTGGCAAGGGACGTCGGGGGGGGGGGCGAGCTAGGGGGAGCGAGAGGGGAAGAAGGAAGTCGGCAGGTGAACAGAGCACGATAAAACTAACGTAGCCGGAAGAAAAGCAGCTTTTTGTCCCGAAAACTGTGCACGGGCTTTCAGAGCGTTTTAAAATGACGAAAAGGTTACGTTACGGAGCACTCGTGGTACGCTGCGAAATCTGCGCGTACTAGAAGACAGGAAAGACCGCTGAAAGGGAGGGAAAAAGTCAGTGAAAGACCGTGCGCCCCGGGATAAAGGTGGACGGAGAGAGGAAAGAGAGAAACAAAGAGGGCGGGGAAGGCGGGGCTCGTCTTAACAGCGAAGATACCGTGGGGAGGAAGTTTCCGTTGAAAGTTTTTCTCATATTTCTAACAATCACCCCGTCCTTTTTCGTCTTGCCCGGCTCGCGACTTATTCTTTCCTCCTTCCTCGCGATGCCCGAGAAATTGAAACGACCAACACCTCCAAGAGAACTCGACACCATCGAAGAGAGGGGCGCGTTCAACTCGGCTCCGAGACGAGCGAAGAAAGCGACGCGAGCGGTCTTCGACGCGTTTTCTTCCGCGAAACCGTCCTTCGGGGAGAACGCCCGGCCGCGGATGAATCACGGCTGCGACGCAATCTCTGACCCCTTGCATCGCGCTGTTATTGTTTTGATGGAACTTTGCGAAACGAGATGTTTATGTTACGCTAAACTGGCAGCGTTCCGGCGGATCTGAATTTCTTGCCTTCGCGCGACTCCGGGGTGAACTGTTGAATGGAGACGGACGAGAATGTCTACTTCTGCTGCAAGTATTTTAAATATTGGGCACTTGGAAAATTTTCTGCTGTTTAGTGACAGATTTCGAAACTAACAGAGCGTATATCTAACTTGAAAAAATATGAGCTATAAATCGTTTTTCTTTATTGTTCATTTCAATCCTCCTACGGTGTTCGCAAAATATATGTAGACTCAACTGAAAAATTACGTGCTTGAAAATTGTGTTATAGAACAAAGTATTTATGTTTATTGTATTGGAGGATATAATAATGGAAAATACAAAAGAAAATGAAAATTGCAGAATTTGTTAAATATGACATCAATAAGGTTGTAATTGACATGATTACAGAGTTGGGAAAAATTTTAATCAGATGTCGAATAAGAGGTAAAGAGAAACAAATAAAATTTTATTCGACACTATTATGCAAATATTCAATCTAATACAAATTTATATAGAAAAGCCTGTATTGGAATCAGATTTTATTTGAATAGGGATTCATTCGAATAAGAATTCATTCGTACAGGAATTCGTACGGAAAATAATCGATTTAAATCAAAATGATAGAGTATAAAGTGTTTTTGTTTTCATAGTTTATCGATTTATTTCCCCCATATTTCTTTTTCAAATGTTGCATCGAAAAATTTCTTACTTTTGAATGGATTGATCAAAACTTATTCGAGTAACTAGTTTTTAGTATAGGAACTAAAATTATGTACATTTGGTAAGTTCAGTGTAATGATTCGATCGAACATGTACTCGATACAATCTCGCTACCATATAAGGCAATTGCCTAGATTAGGTAATAGGGCGATCTGTCCAGTGAATGAGCACTTAAGCTGCGTGTTTGATAAAATGATCAAATAGCAAATCGCTATTTAATCCCCTGAATGATATTATCGCAAGCGAGCTGTTTTGCTATTCAGTTCGTGCATCTCCGAACATAATTCCAGCATTTTTTATAATCATAGCATTTTCTAACAACGTGATATAAGATTTTGTGAAAGATACGTCAAACGAACAATAAATAAACAAACATTTGTTTAAATATATAACAAATATTTCCGTTAATAATATTAGAAACAAAATTTATCACAGTTTCATTGAACGCGCCTTGAAATACAAATTGCACGTTAAAAGTAGTAATATTTACCTCGAACGTGTGGAACAACTAAGAACGTTTCGGAATATTTGTTATCCTCTGATTTCAAATTTTTTTTAATAAACGTTAATCGAATTTAAACAATCAAGTGAAGATTAAGTAATTTATGATCTGACGGTAAACATAAGCATGAGCTGATGGAAATGTCAATGCGATGTATGTGTCCTTCCATATATATGTATACATGCGCACATTGATTTAATAACAAAATATTTACGTACCATCTATTTTTATCAATTCAATATTACAAACTCGCAATACATTCAATATTATAACAATATTGAATTTTTACCGATATAGACAGACAACACTCACAAAAATTGAAGAAAAAATAAATTTCTACAATAAGTATAATTGGATAAATATTATTTTATCACTTCGGTTCCGGAAAATTATATTTTATTATTTTAAAAGCTACTTCTTCATAACCTACGTTTTTAAAGTATTATAAAACCAATACTAATTACGAAAGTGCACTAGAATGTACAATGATAAATTGTTGGATCAACACAATTGTATTACGAAGTCGTATGTCCTTAATGAATAGCCGAAGCAAACGAACGATACAATAGAGAAAACATTATGAAATTGAATGAACAGCTTACACAATCGTGTAATATATAACACCAGAGTGTGGCCCATACAAAGCAAATACCGTTTCATGATACTATAAATCAACTTCGGACATTTATGCAAATGAATGCTTTCACGTTTATGCAAATGTTTCTTTCTGAACAACTGGAATTCACAGTTAACATATCACCTTTTATCTAAAGCATTATCTGGTCACAAATGAAATGAAAAATTCGTTCCTTGATTAATTCGTAACATATACAATCTTTATAAAAGAATCAGACAATTAAATGTAGTCTCGAACTTAATAAAGTTTATTAGTTTGTTTTGTTAAAGTTTATTAGGTTGTTCGCAGAAGATGTGGACGGACGCACTCTCGATTCACGAAAATTACCTCTCAAGAGGTCGATGAGTGCCTTGACAAACTTGTGGGGCGTCATTGGCATTTGATTATTTGTTTCTTTCGAGATACGATAAATAATGTATGAGTTGATGACACACATTTCCAACCCCCAAAAAAATAACTTCCTCCACCATTTCAGCGACTTACGGAGAAAACAATACGTCGAAGCGTATTGATCCGCACGATCCACACCACCCATATTTGTTGTGTATTCTAAAGCCATTTCAGGCTTATTGACTGTTACAACATGTCCACTGTATAATGTTCTGTGGGTAGATTGTAGTTGTGTGTTGTAATAATTAGTGAGCATTGTAATAATTCTTTTGTCTTTCCACGCAAAAAGCGTAGTGTTATTCTTCCTGTATGCAACTACTGTTTTTCTTGAAAATTTTGGCTTTTTTATTCGTGTCGGTACGCCTTTTCTATTAACTTTTATGGTGCCAGTAAGATGACAATTCATCTTTAGCAATTCTTCTGCTAATGGAATGCTGGTATAGTAACTGTCAGTGTACATGTGGTATCCTTTTGCATCAGGAATTCTGTCTAACAACTTCTTATATAAATGTAGTGCAATCCTGGTGGTTACTGGAAGATCAGGCCGGGAAATGTTATCGGAAGTTATGCTGCCATAGTACGGAAGTATTGTAAATAAATATCCAGTTTTTGAATCCGATAGCGCATATATACGTATACCCCATTTCGTTGGCTTGTTCGGATTATAGGTGATAAATGCTAAATAAAATTCTGCCTTTGAATTTTACAACAGATTCATTCACAGCGACTGCTCTATACGGTATGAAGTATTGTGTAAACTTGTTATCTATATATTCTAAATAATTGCTAACCTTTCGGATACGAGTTCTTATCGTCGCATTTCTTTGCGTGGGTTTCGTCAAATGTAGCATCCAAAATATTTGCATAAATCTGGCCCTAGTGAATGTTTCCGGAAAGGCACATTGTGCGTGGTTTTTGTATATATGTCTTAAACAATTACTATTATTACTATTATTATTACTAAAACAATTGTTGCTCTAATATAGCACATATTCTTCACATTTTTAATATGAAAAAACTTGTACAAAATTATATTAGTTACTCTAAAAACATTAGACCAATTAGTTGACATATTTTTTGGATGCCGGATATATCCGACGCTCGTATTTACAAGTCGTCGCGCGGATGACTGATATATCCGTCGCTCGAAGCGAAAGGGTTAAGGGAATCCCCACCAGTTAATTACACATTATTGGCTGAAGACAGTTGCAGGGATCGACTGTAGATAACATCGAAATTAAGTAATAAAATTGAGTAATAATAAAAATAAAATAAAATGAGCAATAGAACAGCATGCGTGCGAGTGAGAGAGGAAGTATAACATGGAAACGTAAACACTTTGCTCTTTCTTTTTCACTCCCCCACTCCGGTGCGACGCTTGCCCGTAGCTTTGCTCTTGGCCCGTGGCTTTGCCCTTGGCGCGTGGCTTTGCCCTCGCCCGCCACAAGGCGTGTTGAACAGCTCTGCTCTGAAGCATCTGTTTCGTAACACGTAAGGTTCTGAAGTGCTGATTCGATAAAAGTTGCAACATTAAAAGCAACAAAACATGTCAGAGATGTTCATTCTTGTTTCCTTGATATCGAATGGCGTACGAGACATACCTGTTAGGCAATTATTATCTTTCTAATCTCGGGCATTAGAAATCACGCCGTTGAATCGGGAGATCATAGATTGAGAGCATCGAATCGATTGGTTGCTCTTATCCGATGAACTCGCGGGATCTGGGTGGAAAGTTTCTACTACGTGGCCCCGTATCGTAAGATTAGTCGTTCTCCGGTTTTTGAAACGCTCCGTAGAACATTGCCGAACCCGTGCCACGGTCATAACGAAACTTCTCCAACTTGTTGCCCGCACGCGGAAACTTTTCTACCGACCTGCACGCTGTAAAATCGCCTGCACGATCATAGTTTTTCACGAACGTTCACCGCACCGGTTCCAAGAGGGCTAAACAACTTTCGCAACTTGTTGCCACTGACTTACTCCAGGCCGGGGCGGATGTAGTATTTGGCTTCTAAGATCGACCGCTCATGTCTTCTTTTGCTCCTCGACTTCCCACTCTTCTCTAACTGTCTCGTTAGCTCTCGTGGGAAACCGCTTCGTGGATTCCGTGTTTTTCTGACCGAAATTTTTGCAGTATAAGATCTTGACAGTATAAGAGATCCTACAGTAGTAAATAACACAGATTTTTGTTATCTTTCCATGTCTACTAAATGAATCTTATAGAACTTTTCTGCTGATTATTACTAACCGAGTCAAAATGACCGGTTTCACATTTCTTGTTATAAAATTATGAAGATTCCTACATAGAATTATAAGCTTCTTAAAGCTTTCAAGTGTGTAACCTCGTAATGAAACGTGTATTTATTATATAAATGCGTGTTAATATTTCCAAATAAATATTAAATCCTGTTGGAAAAAATAATAATCGATTGCATGAATCTTCGCTTAAACAAACGAGATTTGAAAATAAAAACGAAGCACTTTTATAAAACTAGAAATGATAGTGAAGTTTACACTGAACCTGGCTCGATATGATTGCTGAGCAGAGATAGCGTTCATTTGTCGTAATTTGGTATATCTATATTTGAAATTCCAAGCTTCAAAGATTAGAGTCATACAGTACGTATGATTCAAAAAGAAACTTATCAAAGTTTTCATAAAGAAGTTTACATAGTGGCCACACTTTGGCGCAGTTTTCATTAAACGTTAGACGCAGATAGAGAAACGTATCAATTTAGCATGCAATGGCGTAGCGTTCCGTTCTCGCTATTGTTATGAAACTCTATTATCTATACCGTTTTTAAATTTGTCCTTCAATATGCTAGATTGGTATATATCCATTCTAAAGCGCAGTTTCTTTATTATTTGCACTGATTTATGCAAATGATTTCCACTTCCATGATTTCATAAAGTCGTTGTCAAATTAAATATGAAAGACGGAACAAAATCCGTGCAATGTTATGGAAAGTGTCAAAAATGGAATACACAAAATTGGAATATTCACTACAAAACTGCTCGCATGTTTAGTATGCGTAAACTAATTATACATATAGCTAAATGGTCGCAATTAATATTGCACCAATCGAACAGTCATATATACAAATACGGCTATCGCAGGGCTTCAATTTTGGAACTACTAATTATGAAGTAAAAATTTCGTAATCGCCGTGTCAATCAGCGTGGCAACTAGGTTTATCCCGTGTGCAACAAATATACGGTAAACAGGAAATTCGCAGGACATCGTTTACAGATTAATGCAACACGGTTCCGTGTCGCGGAGTGTGTTCAATCTCGATGGCGCGAGAGCTTCGATTTTCAGTATCGACGCCCGTGTCTCCCGCTTAATTGAATAACAACTGTGACGTTTATCATCTCTTGATTACCCGCGTGAGGCGTAAATGCAAGAGTCGAGTCTGGTACTTCAAGCGCAGTAGCTGGCAGTTAACTAGTGCGATTGATCGCAGCGCGTACAAAGATATGGCAACATCGACATTGACATTACTTCTCGGAGCCCTAGTGCTACTTGCGATCTACATGGTCAAGACGTACACCTTTTGGCAGCGACGTAAGATCCCGATCCCGGGCGGCTGGTGGCCGTTCCTGGGCCACATGTGGCCGGTGTACACGGTCACGAAAAGCATGGCAGAGCACTTCGAGGATCTGTACAACAAGTGCAACAAGCACAGCATGTTCGGCCTGTACAACGGATTCGCGCCGACGCTGGTGGTGCGCGAGCCGCAGTTGGTAAAAACAGTCTTGCAAAGCAGCTTCGCGAACTTCCACAGAAATGGTTTCCAAGTGTCGGCGAAGAAGGAACCTCTATTAGCCTTGAATCCGTTCTTCTCTTACGGCGAAGCGTGGCAGAACGGAAGAAAGCGGTTGACCAACGCGTTTTCCAACGCCCGTCTGAAGAATCTGTACATCGGCGTGACGGAGGTGTGCAAAAAGCAGCAGGCGTTCTTGGAGAAACACCTGAAGTCGCGGGACAAGTACGAGGTCGAGCTGAAACACTTCTTCGGAAGGTTCACGGCCGAGTCCGTGGCGAACGCCGGCTTGGGTATCGAAGGGTACAGCTACGAGGACAACCCGCCGCCGAACGCGTTCCACTCTATCGGCCTGGAAATCTTCACTCCGAACTTCTTCAAAGCGTTCTTGACCAACATCTTCATCTACAAACCGAATGTGGCCAGATTCTTCGGAATGTCGTTCCTGGACCAGAAAGTGGACGTGTTCTTCAGACGCGTTGTGCGGGAGAACTTGGAGTTCAGACGCAAGGATTCGACTCCCAAGCACGACTTCTTCCAGCAGATGATCGACCTGGAGAATGCTGAGGGCGAGATGAACGAGGAGAGGATCGTCGCTCACTCGCTCTCCCTTTTCATCGACGGTTTCGAGACTAGTAGGTTGACGCTCACCTTCGTCGGCTACCATTTGGCCAAGTATCCCGAGGTTCAGGAGAAGCTGAGGAATGAGATTCGGACGACGATCGCTGCACACAACGGCGTGCTAACGTTCGAAGCCCTGAAAGACATGAAGTATATGGATCAAGTGATCAACGAATCGCAACGTCGGCATTCAATTTTGATATTCTTGAAGAAAATATGCACTAATGAGTGCGAACTGGTCGGTTCGGACGGATTGAGTGTACGCGTGAAACCTGGCATGAGTGTGCACATACCGGTTTTACCGCTGCACCATGATGCCGAATATTGGAGCAATCCGGATGTGTTTGATCCGGATCGGTTTAGCGAAGAGAGGAAGCAAGATATACAGAAGATGAGCTTCCTTCCGTTTGGCGAAGGCCCGCGAATGTGCGTCGGAATGAAAATGGCGATATTGATGATGAAATCCTGCTTGGCTACTCTCTTAAACAATTATCAGATTGAGTTGTCGCCGAGGACTACGCTACCGTTGAAGTGGTCCAAATATTACTTCTTGCCCGAGCCTGCTTCCGGCATGTGGGTAAATGTTTCGAAACTGTAAAGCATTCGATATCTCTGTTTCTCGTTTGTACGTGTTCCTATGTTTTAAACGGATTCGTAGGTAAAGATTTCCCATTAAAACATGTTGCTTTTGTTACACACGCTGCCTCATTTATGTTTAACAATTCTATTCTGTTTAATCGTTGCACTACGATTATGGTTTTCGATTTCTCCTCACTTCATATTTAAACTTCTTCTAGTCATTACTTACGAATTTATACTAATATTTATAATAACATTTATAATGACCTTGAGGCATGTTTTGCCAATGAGGCGTGCTCTTATACACAAAATTTAATGTAGTAGAAGCTGCAGTT
>CM052149.1:2988172-3263217 GCA_028455555.1 Augochlorella aurata
GGTAATGCCAATATCCTACCAATTATCCTCGCACGGTAAGAAGGCTCCATGCTTTCAGGCACGGCGTCCCCCCCCCCCCCCTAAATCATGAAATTCTCCTTTAAAAAAGAAAAAGCCTCAAGCAGTTCTACACCAGCCGTTATTCTGTCTACATCACCGGTAAAACCAGCGACATAAGTATAAGCATATTGTTATAACATTGTAATAATTGTGGAAATAAAGTCAAGTGAGGTCCGATTGCGGACTTCACCTTTTTTTTATATTATTCGCTGTAATTTTACGTGATATTTTGGCGATCCTGCCAGGATCCATTAGAATCAGTGTTAAACGGAATACGTTTCGGGCTACGGCAATCACTACTCTGAGGATCAACGGGCTGACCACGATTTAAGACTTCATCTACGTCAACAAACGCCACGGCAATTGACCTGAAGATTCAAGAATCATCAAGTACAGGTAACAAGTAGAACTCATCAATCTGGATTCCGTAAAAGCTTTTATTAAATATCGTACAAGGAAGAATAGCTTTGACAGTATATCTTCTGACGAAATAAAATTCATGATGTCCAACACAAAGAAAGAAAACACACCTAGTGCCTCGACCACGGTTGACCCCACTATGCGTACGTTATGTGACACTGTTGCTAGACAAGGAGACGAACAGAGACGAATGATGGAAATGGTTTCCAAACAATTCGAACTTATGAATCAACAGGCTAAAGCTGTTGAAGCAGAGAGAATTTCAGAAATAAATAGACTAACCAAAACAGTTGAAAACTTCCAACTGCGTATTTTGGAGAAAGATAGTCAAATGAGCTTTGAGGATATAGACTCAAGAATTACAAGCGATTTAAGTGAATCAGCGAGAACCGCTATATCACAACAAAGGAAAACGCCTATTCGAAGGAACGCTCTGAACGATGAAAGTCTACGGCCTTCCATACCACGTCCCACGAGACCAGAGATAACCTCCGACGAAGAAGACGACCCCGATGCAGAACATCGACCAGCCACACCCATCGCCAATAGCCAATTAAGAGCCAAGGATGCTATACGCTACATCCCAACGCTGAACGGTGACGATGATGTTGGTATCGAAGATTTCATTCAAGAAATTAAGGAAATACGCGCTATGTGCAGCGAAAAAGCATTGCTACTGAAAGCAATCAAAGTTGAAAAAATTATAGGACAAGCAGCGAAAAGCATAAGGAACGTACCACTGAACTCCTATGCAGAACTATACGCAGCTTTACGACAGAATGTAGCATCACAATGCACTTCTGATGAATACTACGAAAAACTGAGAGAAATACGCCAACGAAGAGACGAATCCATACAGAACTTCAACATCAGTTTCAGACGTATCGTTAACAAATTAAATTACGCTATAGTTAACGAGAACCCACAGACCAATGTACGAAGAGTTATGACAGAGAACGCGAATCAAAAGACAACATCACTTTACTTGAGAAGCTTACACACAGACATAGGACGTACACTCATACACGAAAGTATTCGAACGCTAACAATTCTAATATTCAACTAATGAAATATGTATGTTAAATTGAAGCATTTGATGTAATATGACACATATAGCAAGGGATTGGTCTTAAGACTAGATAAGTAAGATTAGACAATAATTCAACGATTTGTACCGTTTTTACACTACATTTATTGTAAACACGTACCAGAAGCGGCTCACAAAAGTATTCGAACTTTGAACAACTAAGCATTTCCAACGATAATAGAATGTAAACAAATATTTCTCAGTTCACTAGCAGAGGGTCCCAGCGAAACAGTATTCAAAATATTTGCCACAGTCTTCATTACTAATAATATAACAAAATGAATCGCAAGAAATCGGAAACAAGCAAGTCTGTCAGAGAATTAATAGTAAATTGTCATAAGGAAGGCAAATCATATGGTGAAATTGCACAACTTGTGAACAGAAGCAAGTCTACAATTCATTATATTGTGAAGATATTTAATACGCAAGGTAACAGTGCTAATAAGCCCCGTTGTGGGCGTCTGAAAAAGTTAACTGAAAAAGAAGAAAGGACAATTATTCGAAAAATCAAACAAGATCCTTTCACTTCGAGATCACAATTGGCATCAGTGGTGGCTACGCAGTTTCAGAAAGAAGTGCATCCAGAATTGTGTCGCCGATTATTAAGAAATAACGGTTTACATGCACGAGTTCCAAGGAGAAAACCATTTATTAGCAAGAAAAATAAAGTTATACGTTTACAATTCGCCGAAAAATTTATTTATAAAAATAATTCGTTCTGGGACACTGTGTTATTCTCTGATGAGAGTAAATTTAATGTTTTTGGTAGTGATGGACGTAAAAATGTCTGGAGAAAACAGAATACAGAATTAGAACCACGAAATCTACGGCCGACTATTAAACATAACGGTGGATCTGTATTAGTTTGGGGCTGCATGGCACGCAGTGGAGTGGGAAATCTTGTGTTTATCGATAGAATAATGGACAAAACGAAGTACTTAAAAATTTTGCAGGAAAATTTAAAAGATAGTGTATCAAAATTAAATTTACCATGTAATTACTGGTTTCAATCGGACAATGATCCGAAGCACACCGCCAAAATAGTTAAAGAATGGATATTTTATAACCTTCCACACGTTTTACCACATCCACCGCAAAGTCCAGATTTAAACCCCATTGAGCATTTATGGGATGAAGTAGAAAGAAGACTGAGAAATACAGTTATTACTTCGAAAGAAGCGTTAAAACGAAATATTACTGAAATATGGCAATCAATTGATTCAAATGTTACTTCTAAGTTAGTCTACTCAATGGAAAACCGACTTAGGGCCGTTATAAAAGCCAAAGGTGGACCAACTTCCTATTAAAACTTTAAATTATTCAATTTAAATAATTATTAAATGTTCCGTTCGAATACTTTTGTGAGCCGCTTCTGGTACATGTTTACAATAAATGTAGTGTAAAAACGGTATAAATTGTTGAATTACTGTCTAATCCTACTTATGTAGTCTTAAGACCCATCCCTTGCTATACGAGGTGTGGCTATTAAATAACGAGACTGACGCTGCAAAACATTTTATTTTGATTTCATACATATTTAATTATTATCACCTTCAATATACACCCCTCTTCTATCCCTACAACGCTCCATACGAATTTTCCATTGTTCGAAACAGTGCTGGAAGTCTTCTTCTGTCAGCTCCTTCAGGACGCGTGCCGCTTTCTCTTTCACAGCTTCAACGGACTCAAATCTTGTTCCTTTTAATGCAGATTTCTCCTTAGGAAACAGATAGAAGTCGCACGGCGCAAGATCCGGCGAATAAGGCGGATGGTCTAATACTGGGATGCTGTACTTGGCTAGAAATCTCTTGTCAGACAATGCGCCGGCTCATTCCGCATTGTCTGACAAGAGATTTCTACCCAAGTACAGCCCGTTTTTTCCTACAGTTTCAGCAATCGCACGAATACTTAATCGACCGGCAGATCGAACCAGATTACCGATCTTTTCGATATTGTCATCCGTTTTTAACGTGGAAGGGCGACCCGGGCATGAATCATCTTCAACGTCCTCTCGGCCATCTTGAAAACACTTAAACCACTCAAAAACACGTGTACGCGATAAACATTCATTGCCATACACTTCTTTCAATAAATTATAAGTTTCAGTAGCGGTTTTTCCAAGTTTCATGTGAAATTTCACAACAATTCGTTGCTCTATTGTTACACTTAACATTTTTCCGGCGCAACAAAAAAGCAACTCTAATGCGAACGAAGGCTACGGATGTACGGATTTGTTTACAGAAGCGAGACGCACTACAATCGAAAGAGAAGACTTCACGCTAAACAACTGTCGGTCGCTAGCGTTTGGCGTGTGCGTACTTCTTCTGTAGCAGCGTCAGTCTCGTTATTTAATAGCCACACCTCGTATATTGCAAAATCTGTCTTTTAAGTAGCAACGTTCATAACGGATGCAATATCATGTTTTCCTTTTAGCTGTTAAAAGTTGATCAAAGTCATGAATCTATAAAATTTTTCATAACGAACTTGAGTCAAATTTACCCGATTTCATGTAACAAATGAATCAACGTCTACGCGAAATGCAAAATCTTTTACATATATGTAGAATTTGCTATGATCTGCTATCTTTCCAATTTCAAGTAACAAACAAAGTAACGCGCATAAGAGTGCAATATCTTTGTAATATGTATCAGTTTTAAATAACAAATAAATCAACGTCCATAAGAGATGCTAGCTGTTTGCTCCTTTTGAAATATCTATCGAGAGTATCGAAGACTTTTGTGACCGACTGTATTCGGATTGGAGACTTGGATGATTGGATAATGGCGAGACGGATTCACCAGTCCGTGAGTACGTAGCAAGCGATGCAACTGCACAGTTGCACAGGGAAATTATCCAGACGGCATGGCAGGCGGAAGAAGCTGTATCGACCTCGAACGGCCTCGCGGCTCTTCCCCCGCAGCAGGAACACAACGACGACGTCGCACAACGGCACGGCAGCCAGGTCTCCTTAAACTTTAAACTCGGAGCTCTCGTGAGAGGGAGAGACCTGACTCAAGACCCTCCCGGCCGGGATGAGATGAATATTTCAGGTGACTCGAGTGTCCTCTAAAATACGTCGATGAATCCGCTGGTGGCCGTGCGCGACAAGATACTCCGAATTTATCGCGCGGCTTGGCCAACTCTAGAGCAGGAAGAAGCCGATAGGACATGCATTAGCGTCGGCCATCGCTGTCGTTTCATGACCAACAAAAACAAATTACGGGTTGATTATAGATTGGTTGACGTTCAGTGTTCTAACGATAGTCGTTCAGATGCGTCGCAAGAAAATGGAGGGTGATGTTTTAGCGAGACTATGGGATCGGTGTCAGCTAAATTCACCTTTGGCTCTCAAGGAAAAAATGTTTCGTAGTAAGGTTCGTCCAACAAGGGGCGTTAGGTAAATAGGTTTCTTCGATTTTCATAAATCGTGCACGTAGTCTAAACCTGACGATAGTATGTCTTACGATATGGTTCGTAACGATGAAATGTTGCTTCTTGAAGTTGAAAATTAACTAATGCTTGTTGTTTGTCGTACTTGGTTTTATTTTCTCGCTTCGTGTTTACTGTAAGGGTGTTGTTTTTAGAGTGTCGAAGGTTTCCATCTTAGAGAGGGCCTGGTCGTAGCGTGGGTGGGGGAAAAGGGTCTTAGTGCCAACTGGTGTCCCTCCGACATCGCTGGCCGCGCGCAGTATCATTCATATACACATAATATTAATAATACTAATATAAAATAATAAAAATAATAATAATAGTAATGACAATGATAATAATAATAATAATAATAACAGTAATAATAATAATAATAAAAATAATAATAACAGTAGACGGTAATATCTATGGCGATGCATGAGGAAAATATATAATAATAGTAAGAAGGGGAGAAGGGAGTGTAGTGAATACGTAACAGTATGCAACAAGTATTTCTTTACAGCAAACACCATATACGATCATTTTGTGAAGTACGAATGTTGAAACAATCTCACGAGCGAGATGAGGCTATACTTGAAAAGGCAAATAAGGGTTGCACATAATCTAAGAGTGATTCGGTAATCGAGGAAATATAGTCGTTATTAACAATAGATTAACAGCAATTAGATACATGAATATATTAAAAAGTACGTAAATATTTGATCCTGCAAACCTGAATTGAGAAAAATGTAGTCTGATTAATTATTAACAATTATAACTCGTTATTCATTATAAATTAGTTATCATTTTTAATATATTTATGTATTTAATTGCTGTTAATTTATAATAATCAACAAGTTATTCTTTTCTCATTTTTAGGGCGTTAAAAAAATAGTAATGATCTATATGTTTGCTAATTAGATCTTGAGATATTGTGTCAGCCAGTTGAAAAGTAAGGATCCATTATTTTTACAAATCGAAGTAAATGATTTTGTGCACATATTTTCGAAGGCTTTCTCTTGAAGAAAATGAAATAGAAAAGAAAACAATTTTTTAATTTCAAAACCGTAATGAATATCCCCTTAAAATGAACGAATATGTAGCCAATTAATATACGAAGCCTCGACTGGCCCGTGGAAAAGTAATAAAACGCAATTCAACCAGTCCCGCGTTCCTAGACAAATAATAAACGCTCATCGCCTGCCATTTACTTGGCGTTCCCTCCCGCGATCCGAATAAGAAGATGAAAAGTAAATTTGCGGAAATGCTGCTTAATGTTTAAGATTCACTCGAGTGTAGGAGTATTAAATTATTGCGAAAAAAAGCAGAAGCACTCGAGAAGGAGCAGCCCCAGAGGAGAAGCTGCGGAAGAAGCCTGAAGTCGTAAAGGGGTTGGTCTCCGGCAGTCGGATCAAATAAATGCTGTCTTGATCGGCAGAGCAAACACGTCCGCTTTCGCGAAGAAAAAAAAAAGGAGGGAGAAAGAGAAGGGAAAACAGGGCGGTTCCTTGCGAGAGTCACCGTTCGTGAGACCGTAGTCTCTTATCCGTTCCAGATTTGCCCGCCACTCGTTCCTCCTCCCTTTTTATTCGTGCCGGTCCTTCCTCGCCGACAAGGGCGGCAGAGTCTGCAAATTCAATCTTACCAGCGACTTCTACCGACCTACACAGTTTGTTCCGCCTATTGATTCCGAGTCCGTTCTCCGGCTTACCTTCGCCGGACCCTCGTCGGCCTCGCTTCATGGAAACCGACTCCGGCGCGGCCAGCGAACGGAGCCACAAAAGGTCAGATTCTGGAAGCAGCCCAATTTTTCGCGAAAAGAAACTTCGTCCGAATATAATCCTTCTCGTTTTTCCCGATTCGCCGGGGACAGTCCGTCCACGGGATACCTGGAAACTCGCGTTGTAATCTCCGACGAGAAATTAGCCTCTGAAGAGAGATAACTCGTCCAGTTGGCTGAAACAATCGACATTTTAGTTACGGAAATGTATATGGTAAATAATTGCAGTATTACGCTAACAATTAGGTTTAGACACGTTGTAGGTTTATACTTTCCTACTGAAAATTTAATATTCTTTGTTTCGTTTAAAAAAAGCAAATTGATCTTGAAACTTCTAAAACTACACTTAAAGACTTCCCTTAAAGTCTATAACTTTTGTATTTAACCATTTTTAAGTATACGCATAATTTCGAAGTTATTTGGGGTGTGCAAGTTATATAACTTATCCTGTATACAGACTGTTACCGGACAGGTAGTAATTAACCCTTTCCTTACGGCAGTCCGCTCCGCTGGAGTGACGCCACTGAACGGGTTACCGCGCCGCGAAGTGTGCACTTTGCTCGTCAGTAGTCTTCGATATTCGGACTAACGTTCTTCAACGCCACTTTGTGATTGTCTTGTATGTACACTTTTTACACGTCGATTATAGTCAACAGCCGTACGCACAGGTCGTCGCGCGGCCGCCGCCTATAGGCGGCACCCGTAATGAAAGGGTTAATAATAAACGCATTATCTATATATTTCCAAACTCGATTTTCTCGTAAACGAAGCTTCAAACGAAAAAATGTGACACCCTGTATATTTAATAACCGGAATAATTATTTCAATTTGTTCAATTAATTCTTTATACATTGAAAGTATATGATTTATATATTTTCTAAATATATAATAAAGTATTTCGTCAGAATAAATGATCGACAAGTGAAAAACGATATTTTTTATTACTTTAAGTGTGCTAATATAACGATTTGTATAAAGGTCAATTTCCCTGTATGCGGAATAAAAAGAATTCCGAAAAGTTGCTGCAATTTCCGTGTATTGACCCATTTACCGCGAAGTATACTCCAGAATTTGGCATCCGCGTAATCTTAATCCTCCGTAACTTATTAATGTTCACTTCGTATCTAATTGTAAGTGCGTATAGCCGTGATCGTTTCTCGTATGACTGCCCGAGTACCCCCGAGTATTCATAGTTCAAGATGAACTTTCTGATGACTTGGCACGGTGGCAACGCGGCTGCGAGGAGATTGTTGTTCCGCGGTTGGAATTATCTTTCGCGCACCGAAATCGATCAATGATACAGAGGCGGTTCGTTAGGATGGAGTGGCGTTAACGAAATTCGAGCGATGGCTGGAAATCGTATCGTCTTCGGCTCGCAGAACGTCTGGAGCAACTCAAGCAACAACCCCCAGCGTTCCGCGGAGATCTGATTCCGGCAAAGTGCTGGTAACAGTGAGATCAAAGGAGGATGCGGATATTCATGGTACCGGGGCCATGGTTGCCCGACCCGGAGCAAAGTGCAAATGCCACCGCCATGGATGCACATAAACGGTAATCCACGTGCAATGTGATTAATAATAATTTGCCGGTCGGCATAAGCGGAACCGATTAGTCGGCTTAGCCAAGCGTTATGGTAATTGGGAGCTATTACTCGCAGAGTGCTCTCTCCCTCGTCCCCTTTCTCTTCTCTCAATTTCTCACCTCTCTCTCTCTCTCTCTCTCTCTCTCTCTCTCTCTCTCTCTCACACACTCTCTCTCTCCTCTCATTTATTCTCTCTCTCATCCTCTCTGCCACACATTCTCTTTCTCTCGCTCAATCTCTGTTTCTTCTCACTGACTGTCTTTCTCTCTCTTCTCCACCTACTCACCTATCTCACCACTCTATCACTCTGTCACTGGACTAAATTACTTGAATTCTTTTTAATAGTAAAAAGACTAGTCTACTAGACAATGGCTAAAATACTTCTTTTTGAATTTTGCTATTGCTTGAAATGACCAAAAAAATAAAGAACTCACGTTTTTTAAGTTTTTATTCGACATGGGCGTATTGCGAAAATTTAAACCATACGTTTTGCAGATCTCGCTGATTTATATGCACACTGATAGTATTATTGAAATCGTATTTGGTCGGAAGTGGTAGAAAATCGCGATTTTCGTTAGCATTAACAATAAGTAACTCATATCAGTGTCAAACGATTTCAACAAATTCGCTCCTTGAAACAGAACAAGCTTTATTTGGAACCCTGTGTGGAATAATGCAGCTATAATTTAGGAGACAATTGTGTGAATAAATTAAAATCAGACACCCTGTATAATACGGTATCTAATAAGCTCCGTATTCGACACTGCATGCTATTTGTATTCAATCTTGACAAAATCATGATTGAAACTATGCCAATGATTTGTGTTGTCCATAATGAAGGAAGTGTGACTGACAACTCATTCGTCTGTCATGACTGCATCTGATTACCATTTATTTAAGTATCCACAACATCATTTAACATGTTCCAAATTTACCGCCAATGTCCGAAAATGCATCGTTGCATTTATGAGTTTACAGTAGTCCAGTTTTAATAAGTAAGATGTTTAATAATAACGATACATAGAATTAGTGTTTTCCTTAACATTGTAACTGTAACTAATACTTGAACAATTAATCTAATTAAATCTAATTAAAAGTTCATTATTTTCATTATTGTTGTAACTATTGATCTTTATGCAAAGTCTCGTTCTTATTAATTATATTACAAAATTCGGAATCAGGAAAAATTCTTTTGTCAATTAAAAATTTTTATTAGTATAATATCAGAGATGACGTTTTGAGGGAAAGAAAATGAAATAAAACAATTGTTCTCTTTTTCAATATTACACAACTTTACGGAAATCTATTTTGGCATAAGCATGTCATAGGACATGTTAAATTTGCAGTAGTAATATTAAGTAGTAAACTTAAATAAAAATTAAAATACAAGAAGTATAATATATGTAAAAGATGGTTGTAAAGAGATTTTATAAAAAGCTGGGTATCGTTTTTAGGGTATACAATAAACATCATAGCATATGTAACAGTAGAAGATCTATAAAAATGCTAAAACAACTTAATAAGTGATCTAGTGAATCAATAGTGTCTAGTTTAGGTGACCTAATACTTTTTGAAAGATAACAAGGGAGTATTGTAAACTTTACAGATAACACGATGCATAAGGAGACTCGTTTAACTGCTACACCCTGTATATTTTACCTATCTCGTCTGCGACGTTTAAATCGAGTTTCCTTTGACCAACCTGTATCAGTCTTGCCTTCCTTATCACTTTGACCACCGTGTACATTCTACACATCTCGGCGGCGCTAATTTGAGTATCCTTTGACAATCCTATAGACTCGACCTATCCTATCTGCTCGATCTATTTTACATATCCTGTAAACCTCGTATCTCATAGCTGCTTCATCCAATCTATCTGCTCTGCTACCTTGTCTACCCTGTTTTCTATGTACTTGGAACATCTGCGTGCCTCGTCTGTCCTCCTATGTCCTTTCTAGCTAAACTATTCTATCTAACTCGCGTATCTTATCTATCTCATCACCGCATCCTTCCTATTCTGCAAATCCGGTACCCCATACTTACCTTGTACACCCTATGCATTGTGTACACCCACCTATTCTACCTGCGGTAGCTGTCCTTTGTTTCCTTTGCCTCCTGTACACTCCACTTTGTTTACCAAATGCACTTTGACTGTATTGAGCACAAGGCTTTCCAGAAAATGTGTTCTTAAGATACATGAATCTGACGAGATATACGATACAAGATTAGCGAAGAGAATTAGTGGACACCACAAGTGAATAGTGAAATTGCTGTAATTAATTAGCCGTTTTATCCTGAATACAGTCAATTGAAATTTGAAACCAGGTGAACGTGCATTTGAATTTCCGCTTTCACAAAAATATATAAATGTACAACACCTCGCTGGTCAACCGAATGCCCCAGTTCACCTAACGTGAGTTAATTTACAAGAAATAACATCGCCCGGGTGTAATATGATGTTGCATTTACAATACTAAACAGCATTTACATAAACTAAGCGAGATTTCGTGTGATAACCGACTGTACAAAATGCAATTGCATACCATTTATCTTCCTTGCATTATCCAGGAGTTACGATACTATCTTCTTGTTTATTCTCGTAATTTGTTTGCGAAATAAATTAATGTCTCCGAGAACGTAGTTTTCGAATAGGGTCGTTCCGTTTTCGAATACTTTTTCGAGTTACTATATATTTGCATTCAACTCGCCATGTGTGAAGAGCGAAGTGGACTTTTCAGGCAAGGACAAACGTAGAAAGACTTTCAGGTCAAACTATTTCTCCAGCCAAAATGTCTTCCCAGCTACACCGTGTTTCTCACTTCTTCTTTTCCGCTATTATCATCGTGTTCACTGACCGTTTCGGACCCCTTGTACGGCTTCTCGCGTCAAGACGCATTACTCCAGATCATTCCCAGCTCCTAGCAATCCTACGGTACTCTATGTTGTGGGGAATTCCTGTCATCTGTCCAACTCTCGTTCGATTTTCCGTGTCGGTGAACAAATGCTCGGGACGATACTCCGCGAGGACGGATCCGTCTGGTTGGATTCAATCTATCGAGCGAAAGCATTTTTAGATTTTCTTCGGGGGATACTCGCGAGTCTGAAAAATACGGGTCCTTGAAGAATTGGAAAGTAAGACGTTCAGACCTGAGGAAAAAACGATTACACAATTCCTGGAGTGTATAAAATGTTCATTGAAGAACGCTGTCGCACAAGACATATCCGAGTGATCGCATACTTGCTAACGTAAAACCATCTTATAAAATGTTATTTTATTATTAAATTATATTATTAAATTATTAAATGTTATATTATTATTAAAATGTTTCATCGTCTTAAATATCACGTTATTGTCGTAGTAGGTAGGCAATATTTCTTAATAAACGACGTTGTTGTAACAGAGGAGCGGTATAAAAATGGTTTAAGAATCCAAAAATTAATGAATATAAAATATAAAGTGTAGAAGAAATTAAATGAAAAAGTATCCAAAGTCTGAAACCAACTATGCAGACAATAGAAGACAAGTTGGTGTGAAGTTCGTACAAAAGAATTACATTAACTTTTTATCTTTATATTAAATAATTATCTTTATATTAAATAATTTAGTTATCATTAATACCGTTTAAAAATGTTTATACATTTTTCAAGTCGTTATTATCTAACGTGTGTTTATAATTAATGTAGTATTCGTGCAACAATTTTCTTACAATTTTGTTGTATCATAAAAACATAACTAAAAATACGACAGAGAAATCTAACGTTTGCTAAAGAGACGTGTGTTTATAATTAATGTAGTATTCGTGCAACAATTTTCTTACAATTTTGTTGTATCATAAAAACATAACTAAAAATACGACAGAGAAATCTAACGTTTGATAAAGAGACTACATAAATCTGTAGGTGAATAGAATAGAAAAAAGGGTTGTTCCATCGGGGACTACCCGGAAATATCTTTTCCCGGCTACTCGCCGCTGATCCAACAAGTAGTCCACGAAAGAAATCCATTTCTAAGGTTACAGTGGTAATTGTTCCCGATTACTGTACTTCACACGTACGCTCACAAAGAGTTACGGTTGCGAGGCGAGTCCATCTCACTTGATAACTTCCTTCACGTACCGTGAAGCCAAATGGGAAAAAGCTTCGCGCTCTTTGCTTCAAGTTTGCCAAGTGTTTCCAGTCCGCTCGCAGTCTCCCGGCAACGCGACTTGACAAAAAAGGCCGGGAGAAGAGAAAGAGAGAGAAAGAGGAAGAAAGAGAGAAAGGCAACCCGTCCTTCTCCCCTCCCGCCTCGGAACACCATTTACTCCTTCATTTGCTCGGCCAACACGGCCGTCTCACAGTATTTCTACCCAATTAAGCACGAATTTTTCTCGTAATTCGTCCATTAACTCGCATTTTAATTACTCTTCCACGCAATAAAGTCTCGCGCGAGCGAATTAAAACATAACTTGCTAATTAGTCCGTTAAGCACGGAACGTCCAATCTCGTTCAATATTGAGCCGGAGCATTAGCGACTTATTTAACGAGACTTCGAGTCGCCGCGCCAGCGAGAAACTTGTTCGAACCTGCTGTTGTCCAATTTTGCCTGTTTTTCTCGTTTGCTAAGGCCCAGACGCTTTATATGTACTTATAATTTCTGTTAACTGTCACTCGCTTTTCTTTGTCTATTCACGTTGCTGTTGGCTGGGTATAGTGTTCCTAGCGACAAACAGAGTTATGTAGAATTACAATTGAAATGCTGGAGGAATTATGATTACAAAGTAAATCGATTACATTGTAATTCATAATTCAGGTCGCCATTGAATTTGATTAAAAACCAGCTCAATTATATTGTAATTCGTAATTATTCATAGGAAAAGCAACGCCGCGTTCGCGCGAAATCACTCTTTGCACCGACCCGATCCCAATCATTCAATTGCCATACCTACACAGCCATGTATTCACATACAACTTCATACCACTACATTCATACGTCCGACACTCATTATTAAAGATGGTGTAAATTCGGATTCGAATTTCAATTACATTATATGTCAATTATATTGTAATTTAATTCCTTTTTTATTCAATTACATTGTACTTCAATTGCATTACATTTCAATTACATGGTATTTCAATTACATTGAATTCAATTACATTCGTGATTAAAATAATATCAAGTCAATTACGTAATTGAATTATAATGTAATTCAATTAGCACAACCCTGCCGACATACAACTTAAATGCAGTTGCAGATGTTTGGTCACATCCAGCTATTTAGGAACTCAGAATGCGGAATCTAAATTTGTTTCATAGAGAACCATGCGACGTTTCAAAATATTGAACACGTTATATTTTTATAATGCTCCGTCTTATTAGGTTTTAAACAATTATTAGCGTTGGGAAACTGATTTTTTCTCTTAAATAGCAATTGACCGCGATTAATGTGGAACCGTGGTTAAATTACAAATTTTACCAACTCTGCTTCAAATTCTGCATTTATTGTGAATTTTATGCAGTTATACATTCTCATTCTGGAATCTATACGGTCATGTGCAATTAATAACCTGTGGCCGCTTTATTAGATAAATCAATAAAAACATTGCGATGTGAAACAACTTCATAAATGAAAAACATATGCAAAATCAATTTGGGTTTCGTCACTGCGAATACGAAATTATGGTTGCCGGAAGTGTGTGACGCATGCAGCGAACCTGTTAATTTATACATAGCTTTACTCCCTAATTAGTTCTCATAAATTAACATTCGCCACAAATTTGTTGATGCTAAAAACAAACATACAGACTTCATAAAAGCTTCCTGGTAAAAAAATAGGACTGAAACTTGCGTAGAATTTTCATTATTTGAATAATATTTTCAAAATTCAGGAGACAGAGTTCTATTTTCGTAGACAAAAGACAAAACTGCGACACTATTAGGAAAATATCACAATTCGATTGTATTATTTATAACTCATTAAAATTATTCAAGGCGATAATAAATAACTATGAATTTCTTGTTTTTTGCAATCAATGCCAAAACGTTTACTTTGCATAAAGATCCGCTGTCTAATTATTCACACATTCTTAGATACCACTTAACCGGCTATCTTTTCTTACCAACAACCCACAACTTGTAAAAACCACATTATCTTTTTCTTAGTCGTTTGACGAAAGATGTTGCCGGTGTATCTAATGCATCGAACGGCATGGTTGTTGGGCGAAATTAGCTGCTCGACCGAAAGGAAACAATTCTCCTCGTCACATTATACGGAAAAACGAGGCGGGGTAGCGTCGAATTAATTACAGGGCCGATATTGTCGTAAAATACAGGGGGTCGAGGAAGGACATTGGGGGTTGCAAGGCGGCATGCGTGAAATTCAACGCGAACCCGGCTACCAAAATACTTGGCTGGAATTAGTAATTAAGTACTCGAGACAATTCCGAAAGCGAGTCGGCGTGACATTCTGTAATTGCCGGACACTACGGGGATTTCAATTCGGTCGCGGCGGGGATTTGCATACTTTGTGTTTTGTATGCGCCGCGCATACTAGCCGGCGGTATTACGAAATTCGGTCGCCACGCGAAATTCCTAACCCCCTCCCTCCCACTCACGCCCTCTCTCTCTTTCTCTCTCTCTCTCTCTCTCTCTCTCTCTCTCTCTCTCTCTTTCACTCTTTCTCTCTCTCTCACATAGTCGCTCTCTTCAGCGCACACAGATATAACGCGTCTCTATCTCTCTCCGCTGAACGTCGTTATAAACGAGTTACGAGTCCGTCGTCCCCTGGACGTCGTTATGAGTTCCACGTTTCACTGAACCCGCTCTTCACTTATGGACGACGGCAGAGATATGCAATAACGTGTCCTGGCCGTTTCGGTGCGTCCATGAATCGCCGCGGTGTCCCTCCTTTTTAATAGCGCACCGACAGCCCCCGCGCAGACTGCCTACGGCCTCGCACTCTTTATTGGACGAATTAATTCCGTATTATCGTTCTTTCTCTCACGCCCGCGCCACGCAGCGATTTTTTAGCACCGCGTCCTAGTCCCCGTGCCCGCGTTCGAGAATCGAGTTTAAGATAAATGAATTTTTAATTAACAGCACTGCGCGTGCGACGGCGATCGATGAGAATATTTTTCGAGACGCCCGCTGCGCAGGGCGCGCCAGAAACAGAACTTCAGGTTTTCATCTTTAGATTTGTCATCTTTCAATTTATCAAATGTCAGGAAGTTGTTATCATTTTTTGAGTAATTATTAGATGAACTTTTAAACCTCGTTGAGTTTACCACAACACAGTAGTACTATGAAAATAATAATTAATAGTAATTAATAATTATTATTAATTGTACCATTTTTCAGATATTTGTAACACAATCGAAGTCCTTCAAGAACTTTTCTCAAGGTACTTGACCGCCAATTTTACGCCGATAAGTAGGCGAAACAACGAAAGACAGTTGGAAAGTGATTAAATGAACAAATAAATAACTGATAAATAAATAAGTTACAGTATCTGAAATAGAAACGAGAAGAATTTTCAACCAGGGATCGCGTGACGGTTAACCCTTTTTAACGATGTTAATTTGGACTTTGATGGACCGACACGTAATATCAATTCCCCCAGTGCTGGCGCTTGACTTCTTGCAATGGAATAAATTTAAACTCGAGTATCTCGATGCTGGGGTCAGGGGGGTAGGGGATGCACGAATATCTTTAACTTTGAATCGCTTGCTCGCGATGCTCTATCGGCTCTTAAATTAAACGCCTTCGCTTGCAGTTTCTTTTGCTACCGTACGAATACCACAACAATTAAACTGCACTCTCGACGGGAGTGGCCCGGTCGAAGTTATTAGCCTGGAGTAGCTTCTAACGATGCAAGAGCCTCGGAGTACTTGCTGACTCGTGTTTTCGCACCCCCGATCAAAGCATTATGTCGAAGCGCCGCGTGTCTGATACACTTCAAGTAGGATAACTTGGCCGACGCGCTCGCTCGTTCGACAATCGTGATAACCGAAGCGTTTAATCAATCCAGAAACGCGACGAACTACTCTCTGAACGAGTCGATCGACGAACCGTGACCAGCGCACCACTGAATCGTGAATGTTGATTTTCTTATCGTCTTCGCAGGTTTCTCTTTCTTCTTACATTCGATCAAAAATTCAAAAAGCTTTCCCTAAGGATCACGCAACATCCAGTTTTTAGTTTACACTTTAATCATTATTCGTTTTTGATGCCAATTCGACACTATTTTCAAGTTTCACGGTATATTAGTCTGCCATTTTTAGACAAATTGGATTGTTACTTTTTAACATGAAGTGTATGTACCTAGTATTATCAATGGGGAAACCTACAACGTAAAGATGTGGCAATATTTGTTAGGAAACGAGGGTTGTGTGTCAATGTGACACACATGAATTTTGTGAGCAAGAGAACACGTGTCAGTCCTTTTTTTGTCGAAAAATACCTGAAAGCTGCAGAGAGCTCAAATCTACTATTTCCGAATGGATGTACTTTTGAATGTGTGTGAACTATACCACGTGATTGAAAATTTGAACGATGAGCGACGGTAAAAGACGGAATAAGATCGGCTCGACGCCATATATAATTTCGTGGAATCAAATGTTTGTTTGTTTTATACATTATGAACTGTAGTTTAGGAATTAATTATTTCTCCAATTATTTTTATTATCAATATTAATTGTAAAATGTTGAAACTTCTGTGGAAGTTAACAGCTCAATTTAACTTCTTAAGTATTCGGTGAGGATCCATTAGACCTTCCAAGGAATTTCTCCAAAAACTTCCTGAGATACTGCGACGTGGAATTGTCGGAACTATGAGAAGAAATGTATGTTTCTCGTAGCAGCGGAAGAGCTTTTAAAAAGAAAAGATGAAAAAGCATTGTTGAACAACTATAAATGAAAGTATATCCTATGAAGAAGAAAGAATGGAGCAACAAAGTGATCGTAGCAAAAGTAATACTTGCAACGATCGTCGTAGCTTAATCGGTTTTGACGCAAAACGAAAATGGTCTGCGTGAATCGTAAGAAACAGGAATAATATAAAAGAAAGTATTCTAACAATATTTTTAAAATTCTCTAATGCTTTGAATTTTTATTATTAGTGCATAAAATCCGCAGTCTACTCATAATACGTTTGTATTATGTATTGAATATAATATCAACATATTAAAGAAAAGAAAAAAAGAAGATAGAATAAACCAAAAAAGTCCACCAAACAATACAATAAATATAAAATATATTTCATTATATATTACAAATTTATTGACATTATCCACATGACTGGAATAAACGAATTTTTCCGCAATCCTCTCTGTACGATTCAAAAGCTTTCCGAAATTATTTTCCGCGTGAGAATTACATATAACTTCGAAGTATGTGCATTGTATTGAATTTATGGACGGCGGTCGTAATTGTGTAACCGGAATTTTGTATTATTTGCATGTAGTAAATATTGTCTGCTCTGAATTTATTTGTATTGGCACGTAACGCCGTTCTCTGTATTATAATACTTAAAGTAACCACAGGGCGTCGTTGATACATGAATGAATTACCGCGTGGTACACTGCCTATCACATAAAATTTATCAGGAAGTTGCTTGCAAAATATTAACGGCGGTACGCGTGCATTATGTATTTTCATAATTGTTGTTTCATCGCTCGTAACAAATCGGATGTATACTTTTCGGCAACTTATTCAATATTAAAACGTACAAAATGCGACTAAAATTTCGCATTTAATCGTATCATGAAAGTATCGAATTTAAAACATAAATATAGAAATACAAGAATTTTTCGAAATTCTCAATTGAGTTTATCAATAATAATTGGGATTATAAAATCGATAAAAATCGTATAAAAGTACATTGAAAGTACTGTTTGAATCATTTCTTAAAGTGAAACAAAAGAAATTATATTCACTGCGTGAGCAAGAGGACGGACTTGCACTCCGATTGAAAAAAAAAACGGCATAACACTCATATTTCACCAGTTAGTATCAAAAATCTCCATCGGACTCATACGGCAAGAGGTTAACGTTCTACTTCAGAAATATGTAGAACAATTTGTCTCCGAAACAGAAATTCGCATAGAACCCGCTCGAAATGGTATGAACAATTGACTTTTTACAATGTTGGCCCGAATAACAACCACCGCCACTATCACTGCGTCGGAACGAATTGTGAATGCCGCGGGACACGCATTAACCCAACTAGCAATTTCGACAGGGGTATGAAATATTAAACGACGCGCGAGCAATTCGACACAAAAGATTCTCCATAACGTTGGCAATTTCGCGCAAAACAACGGGCGCGCCACGGCAATTCAATCGAAATTCCGCGGCAGCGTTTCAGGATTTACGAGCAGTCAGTAGGGGGAGGGGGGGAGGCGTCAAGAAGGTAGGCCGCGGCAACGATTCCCAGTGGCGCGGCGATAAAAACATAATAAAAATTAGCGAACGGACAGGAGGGTGCCGAGCGGCGCGGCGTGGCGCGGAGCGAGGCGGCGAACGATTTCGCGTCGCAATTAAACTTTCGCGGCTCGCTGGCCGACAATTCGACCGTCGGCGTTTTCGAGCGTTTTCGAGCGATCGCGTTCCCCGCGGATTTATACGAGCTTTACATGAACGGCGGGTCGCTTTTGTTTCGCAGGTGCAGCCGCGGCAGCAATGTCCGCGGGTGGTCACGGGTTCGACGCGCACCTACGCGGACCCAGCTTCGTCATGGAGCCGCCGTCCAGAGTGGAATTTTCGAATTCGAGCGGCGCCTGGCTGGACTGCACCGCGACGGGAAGCCCGCCGCCCAACATCGATTGGTCGACCGCGGACGGACACCCGGTGAACGATGTACCCGGTGTCAGAAGGGTCCTCAGGAACGGCACGTTGGTCCTTTTGCCGTTTCTGGCGGCAGCATTCAGGCAGGATGTTCACAGCGCGGCCTACAGGTGTGTCGCCAGCAACTCCGTCGGCCGGGTCCTCAGCCGTGATGTCCAGGTCAGAGCAGGTAAGCGAATTGTTACTATTTTAGGGGTAGAGAAAACCAACACGGTGTTACTATTATTCGCACGGCAGAGAACCGTGCAGTATGTAAAAAGAGCACACGAAAGCTCAAAGAAACGCGAACTACTTATTTGTTCGTCATTTATTTTGTCTCCATCAGAATTGGTCGCATCCGTAGCAATATACATATGCCAATGGTTATTACAGTTTTCGAAACATTTTTCAAACGCTGAAGAAAATATTCTTCTTTTAAGCTTAGAGCGATGAGGTACGTCAAAGTAATTCCTACGCTAGGTATGATGTACGTCAATACCGCTAGTGGTACCAGTGTTGATATGAAGTCAAGGTTATATGAAGTCAATTTAACGTCAAGTAAGCATTACTGATAGGGAGTCTAACGTCAAGTTGCCATTCTTGGTATAGAGTCAATTTAACGTCGCGTTACCATTAGTGATATTAAAACGGTGATCACTACTTGAAAATTAAATCGTAATTACGCACGTGGAGGGTCTAGTACCAGGAATCCTCGCCACGTGAGGGTTTAGTACCACGAGTTTAACATTAGCTTTAATTGTGTAAAATATTCTTCTTATGATCATTGACAATAATACACGATCTATAACAAATCTGTAATTATTGGCACTGTTATGCGTGTTTTACCTGAATTTACATAATTTTGAAGTTATTTCATTAGCGCAAATGATGAATCAAATTTTAAAGTTGAATAATGGAGATACATGAATACTTCTGGCGAGGTAGCATTAGTTCACTGTATTTATGCTGTTGATCGAAAACCCCGAACAATGTTATCGTTGACCAAACGCTTTTCCCTGAATTGGTGCAAGGATTCCTGATTACGCGCCCCGATAATTATCTACGTAATCAGCATTTCATTGTATCGAACTGCATATTTATGTGACTGTACGTAGAATCTTCATTTATATTGGAATATCAAATTCAATTGGAAATAATTTGAACCGTAATTCTTCCTCTGTTATTCGAGATTATTCATTACGTTCGTTCCTTTATTGTACTTCCCGCTATACACGTTTGCTACTACACTAGGGATGTTTATGTCGATTAATGAACCCTTCTCTGCAAAATGGCATTGCATCGCGCGCTCTGTGACAATATGTTCGGTAAAGTGACTCGCGTTAACATTCAATCACATTTTAAAACGGAATAACTTTATTCAGATGGAACGAAATGACTTAAAATTTGTTGAGATGTTAGAGGGCCTAGTTTACTGTGCAATGAATAGAATAATCTTTCTAATCTCGCTATTAGCTGGAATGACAAAAGTGTTGAAATGATGTTTTCGGAATTTCTTACTTAAGCGTATCATAAAAATTTAATTAATGTATTTTGTAAATCTCCGTAATTTATACGCGTGCTGAAATTTTCTTCTACATCGATTAGGCGACCTGAGATGTATTTAAATTTATACGGTGGCTATCGAATGTATATAAATTTAACCGTGCAGTACTATACGCAAATCGCATTATTGTGACTTGAAGAAACCGACTTGGAAAAACTTAATTGTTTGGAAAAACCCCTCCTAGCCGCTTTGAGAACATAATGAAGAAAAAGCGACCCATACGGGGAGTAACTATTCGAGATGGTAATTCCCAGTCGATCCGCGAAGGGTTAAACACAGCCCTAATTGGTGGCTGTGTTTCCTTGCCTGCGTAAAAATCTTAAATCGTCGCTAAACGAGGCGAGCGGACGTTGATTGCACCATGGGAGGTCGGAATAATAGAAAAAATAATTAAAAAATCATTAGGGGACGCGTCGGTCGTGTCTCGCGGAGGAAGGACGAGGCGAAATCCGCGCGTGCCTCGACGAAGGATGTCCTCTACCTAGCCGGATGCAGATGAGGCGGCCTCGTGGCCTCTCTCTAGAGTGGAGCGTCGAGCTCGGTGTAATTACCTATTTAAAAAAAATAAAAAAAAAGAAGAAATGCAATCTGAATGCAAATCCGTGGCAGCTGCGAGGTCGAGCCGACGCTTTCGGGATTGCCAACCACTCTCCCTCGCGGCTATAAAGTTCTGACCCGGACGTGTGGCCGTTAATTAAAACTTTACTTCCTGCTTTCCGTTTAACGAAAGAAATTTCTATCCCCATTCGAGCCCCAACCGGTCGAACGGAAGTTCTCGCGATTCATCGCGAGCCGATTCGTTTTGAAACGCGGAAAGTGTTCGCGGCCGGAACACTGTTCCAGCCAGTTTCACCCCATTTCGAGGAAGTTTGGACTGTAAACGTTGTCAAGAGGACGGGGGACCATTTCCGCCTAGTTCCGCAAGTGAATATTAATTTGCTCGCGCATTTTGGTTAAACAATTCGAGGGATAAAAAAGCTGGTCATTGTTCAAGGAGGTGGTTTTTTATGAATGTTGCAAGGTTCAACGATTTCCATGCATTGTTTTCAATGTTATGCGTACTCCTTTTTTATCAGATTCATCATTAAGGATTATCATAATTTTCCAGGTAAATTCATTTGGTTACATTCTCGTCATACACAGCAATTCTTTAGAATTTTGATAATTGTCTCTTGGTTCGATCTCAGTCGAGGCAAGGTTGAGCTTTAAGACTCGTATTCTATCGACGAAATAAAAAGGACAAGATTATTCTCAATCAGAATGTCCATCGTTCGTACAACAAAGAATAATTTATATTAAAAATTTCTTTGTTATGGACGAGATACGCGAAGGAATAATTCATTAGAATAGCAATTCAAAGATTGCTATGCATAATGAAAAAGAAACTAGATAAATTACGGAAATGATGATAGTGACAGACGCACTTTAAAAGAGATTTATGAAAGTTATAAAATTTTACATTTGCATAACAACCGGGAAAGATCTTATATATTTTTCTTCACCTTCTATTGTGTTATTTGTAAATAGTTGATAAATTGTTTTATTTCCGTGACGAAATATTCAATGAACCGATCGCTACAAAATTGTGATCAACTAAGTGAAGGAAATGTTAATAGCGTACATCGATTATTCAATGACACGATATCATGCTCCAGCTAAAAGACTTTATAAAAATTATAAACTTTATAAAAATTAAAACGACCGCAGAGCTCCATCACAAAACAAGACAAACGACGCTTTCTTCGCACATCCTAAAAAATACAACATTTTCAAGCCAGAAGACAAGTCTCCCCTCGCAATGTACACGGCTACATTCCCCCAACTTCCGTCTCCGCTGAATGAAACGACTATAACGACGAAACAAATACGCGTCTGCAGTAACACGTTCGCTTAGCGCTGGGAAAGGAATCAGTTATTCCCTCTAGAGCTGAAAAGGAAAGAACCACGATACCGGCGCGATACTTGCGCGTTAAGCACGATTTCCAAGCGGAAGCTGCGAAACGCTCGACGAATGTAAACGCGAGGATGACGCGACGCACTCTGTTATCATTTCACCGGGATCCATAACGAGCGCGGGAGGCGCAAGGAGTGTCTCGGAGTTCCATTAAAGCGAATTTTCGACCTAGTGCGACGGAATACGGTCATTCAGAGGATCCCGTGGAACGAAGAGGGCGCGAGGCAACGGGTGCCGACGGATCCGCGCTCGCGGCAATTAAAACGCGTTACATGGATCGGCGTGGATCCTCCGGATCCCATGGGCTGCTCGCGAGCCGATGTGCGCGAGCGTGAACGCACACAGACCGACCGGAACACGTGTACACGCGTCGAGCCGGCAGCGTGCAGGGTGTCACGTCGTTACTCGTCGTCGACGACCGGGTGAATCTCGACGTCGGCGTCTGGAAAGCGGCGAGGCGTGAGGCGACGCGAGCGTAACGAACGCCTCGTCCTCGACGTCTGCCGGTCGTTTTTCTCCTTTCCTTTTTTGTTTCTACCGTCGCCTGGCCGCTCGAGAGGCACTATACTCTTCCGGAGATTTTATTTACGTGGAAATTCCAAGGGCGACGGCCAGCTGCCAACGACGTTGCAACCTGACACGCCGGCGTCGCGACGTCGGCGAAGATTCTGCCCGCGCGACCGTGTCCCCGTGACTGGAAAATTTCTTTCTCGCTTCCTTTCCCTCCTATCCGACCTTCCGTTTCGCCGTTCTCGGTTTCAACGGGTCTTCCAGGCAGATTCTTAGCTCTAGATACCGTGCTCGTGGAACAAAAGTAAGGCTGTGCTCGACAAGGAGCGTCGCTGTTAACTCTTTGCGGCTATACACCGGGTCAGACTCGACGTTGACTATTCCACTGATAGACTATTGTTACAATTACTTGGTATTTAAGAATCTTTTAAAGAGGAACTTTTTGGTCAACAAAATACTGCATACTTTGATTAATAAAATATTCATTTAACCCTAAAACGACCATCTTTTATTTTTTGACGTAAGTAACATTTCAAGGTTGCGGGTTGCGGTTACTGAAAATAAAGTCTCGATAATTGAAATATTATTTATTATTTTCAAAATATAGAGAAAAGCAAAATCTCGATAGAAAATAAAGAAATTGTACTGTTCCTTCGTAAAGTACCGCACGAGTTAAGTGGGTAATAAAAACCTCGATGTTTTAATGTTTATTTACACGTTTGCAGGCGAATTAAATATTTTGTGAATTTGCCGTGAACCTCGGGAGAGCGTTCTAGGGTTAGTTTTAAAAAGAAGTAATTAGTCAACTGTTCTAAATAGATCGTAAAATGATTTATGTTATAACAAGTACTAAAATGGAAGGAAGGAAACATTTTGGACTGTAAAAGGTTAACTTCTTGTGCGGAGTTAGGTGATGGAGCTACTGAGTAGATTGACTTCGGAATAATTTATTAACCCTATGCACCCGGAGAATTTAAACGGATCATCTACCACGTCACTAGAACGCGTTTATTCTCGATGTAGTACGTTAACGCTTCAAATAAAGTGTATAAAATAGTATATAATAGTATAAAATAGTATAAAATAGTATAATTTTATTAGGATCTGCAAAACATAAGAATGTCGAAAAAGTAATGGCTGATGGTAGAAATACGTAATCTAAATTAATGTATATACATTATTCTTAAGAAGATATTTACCACTGTTTATCTAATAAAATAATATTTTAAATACTAAAACACAATACGACGAAACAAATTAATTTGCACGATTTAATTTACCACAATTCAATACTGAACCAAGCACGTTTTTCATCACGTGTTGCAGAAAAGACCAATTCTGATGGAAACTTTTAGATAAAAATTTTGCTGCTCCAACTACCGTCTCCTGTCGTCAATATTTTTTTCATTAGTCAATTTTTCACGGAATTTGTACTTCCCGAGTCGCTGTCCCACGAAATATTTTCTAACGCTGCGAAACTAATAACGGCGATCGGCGAGCGCGAGATTCGCACTTTCAATGCCAGCGTGAGCCCACGGTTCGCCGATGGAAATTCTTCTGGAAATTAAAACACTTAACGCACTGGCTGTCGATCGTTTTCCAGCCGAAATTGGAATTTCCCCGGGTGCATGGAACGCGCCGCGTGGAATCGAGTGTGTTTCTGCCACCCCTCGTTGCGATCCGGCTCGCAACCTGCGTGCGGCGAACATTACAACGGGTGCTAGAAAGACTGCGCATCGCGATCATTCTGTTCATATTTATTTTACGACACTTTCAGTTTCAGGAACATCGATAAGAAAAAGAAAAGATCATTTCGAGTACCAGATTTCCCTTTATAAATCTCACTGCACAATCTTTTTCATACTTCCACACTCGTTTGGTCTACGATATTTTTCTCACGATATTTTATTACTTCGCAGAAGTTTAATAGTTACTGATAGAGTTTTAGGCGTGATGGTCTTTCTTTGAAAAAAAGAAATTACAGCCTTTCATCTACGACTCTGCTCGCAATATAAACTTTATTACCGAACGAAAATTCCGCAGATTTTGATAAAGTTCTAGGTGCATAAGTTCGGCGCGCCACCTTGGGGATGAATAAAAGTAACTTTAGGGTTATTTGTTCGCAGTGGTGGCTCAGGCATACAAAGTCGACGTGGAAGTGATTGGGGGTGCATCGAGGGGATGCACGGCAGTGTTACGATGCGTCGTTCCCAGCTTCGTGAAAGATTTGGTACGCGTAGTGTCCTGGTTACAGGAGCCCTCCTTTTACATTTATCCATCGCCGCAAGGAGGTAAGTTTTCTACTTTACAAACTCTCATTTTCCTAAAACAAAAGATTACCATGTGAATCGTGTCCCGCGCATTTTGCAACTTTCTAGCAAATTCATTAAACTCCTTTGTGCGCAACTTACAAGGAAGCATTACAAGGAAGCTTTCGAGTTACGCGGACAAATTCGTATCGCTGAGTTTCCTATTCAAAAACACACAAGAGCTTCAGAGTTTTTCGACAATGCTAATACAATATAGAGTAAGCTCTGAAATCATACCGCTGAGAAACAGTCGCCATTTTGTTTCGTGTCAGCGACACTGGATTTAAGATAAATGTGCATAACACACAAGAGCTTCAGAGTTTTTTTGACAATGCTAATACAATATAGATTAAGCTCTGAAATAAAATCGCTGAGAAACAGTCGCCATTTTGTTTCGTGTCAGCGACACTGGATTTAAGATAAATGTGCATAACGTTATAAAAATTCTGCAGATTTTATGCATTTATGAAAGTACCGTGTAGACGAAATGCAAAACAGTGAAACCAGTTTGAATCAGTTTTATTTCTTGAAATGAATTCTTTTCGTTGCATATTATTTTATGGCTTACATGTTTATAAAAATTCATGCAAAGATCTCTCGAAACAAAATCCTTTTGTTCCATGTTATTTTCACAATTATTTCTCTTCCATGTTTGAAATAAAAAAAAAACGTAACAAAATAATTCGTTATTTGAAATTGCAATTATTTAAAATGAATTATTCTTCTTGTCAAATAACGACATTGAAAATAGATGCACGAATTATTTCATATATTTATTCCTTACCTTCGCTTCAAATAATATCTGCCGAACTATGCCTTGATACACATTTGCGCCAACTATTCTCATCATTCTCAATTAAATGCGTCACAAAAATAAATCCACCCGCATCAAGAACGTCAAGGTCCAACAACACAGTATAATCTCCACAACCCAGACAACCTCAGCAATGCATACCTTAAACCCAGTACAATACGCACACCCCTTTCTCTAAAAAAAATTCTAAAGCTGTACATCAGCCGGCAAAAAATGACGTTTTTCCGAGCCATGCTCGTCTGACGATTCCGATCGTAAATCCGTCGCTTATCCGGGAAAGAGTGCTAAATTATAATGAACGCCATATGTGCGTATCCGCGACATTAATTTCCCGGAAGAATCGCGAGCGAAAAAAGCGGCGGGCTGTCCGAAAAATACGTGGGAAAAAAGGGGGAGAAGATAGAAGGAAAAGAAAAACGTGGCCGGCTAATAGCCACGGCCGGGCATGGTTCGCGGCACTCGGCCACTCGAACGCTATTATTCTATATGAAATGCGGTGCGCTATCGCGCAATCGATAATTTCGCCTATCTACCAAAATGTAATATTCCGCGCGCGGTACGAGACGGCAATAAAAGCCCAAGGGACATTGCCGGTGGGGCGCAGATGCGGTAACACGGCCGATAGGTGCGCACCGCGAAGAATTATACCGCTGGGTGCACGGGGGTATAGAGGGAATAAGGGTGATAGGGGTTGGGGGAGGGGAGGGAGGCTGGCTTGAACGACGATTTTCGCGCAAAGTCGAGGGCACCGGGCGTATTATGCCCTCGCGCCATTGCTTACCGGGACTAAAATTTAATATCCGGCCACGAGCGTAGCCGCGGCCGCTACACTGAAATTTAATATCCACAATAATCTTGCATCACTTTCCGTCCAAGATGACGCGGCTCGAGATTGTCAGGGCCGTCGACTCCCCCTCGTAGTTATCCGACGACTCATTAATAGTCGTAGGAAATTAATTAGATTTAAGAATGTCAGACTGCGCTGTCCCGGCGAGGCGACGCGCCAAGCTGGTGCGCGATGTTTTGAATCGGAAAAGATGACACTTGGTAATTAAAACTGTAATGTCGTGCGCCGGTTGCGCGCGCTATTAATTAGTAAGCTTAATTAGTAATCTTTTTAATTGGACGTGACGCCACGTTGTTAACGCCGTTTCGAGGATGATCCAGGTCCCGATCTTTCCGCGATCCCCGTTCTCCTCGAAAGGCGGTAGTAATTATTTTACTTCCGATCTCTTTTCCTCTCTCACTCCTTTTTATCGCTCCTCTCTCTTTCTCTTTCTCTTTCTCTCTCTCTCTCTCTCTCTCTCTCTCTCTCTCTCTTTCTCTCACTTTTCCACTCCCTATCGCTCGTTCCTTCTTTTGTTTGGTCTCGATGTTTGCCTCTCTTGTACGCCTCTCGCCGCTTCGATAAATTTTATAATTGTAGCCCCGGACCGACGAGACGAACATATTCATTGTCGATAACCGGCGAAAGAGAAAAAAGAAACGGATACAGAGCTGGCTGGTTTCCAAGAGGCTATTGTCGTTCGGTTTTCGAGCGAGGAGCCGCGTACCAGCGTAACTTTTATGCGACGCTGCAAAAAGACGCCGTAAAAAGCCCGCGCGCCTCTCTCGACACGAAGATATTGGCGCACGTGAACCGCCGCTGTTATCGAATGGTACATAAAATTCTCTGCGTATCACTCTATTCCGTTGCCCGCCGCCTCTCGGCTCGCTTCTTGACGCGCGCCTTTATATCCTGCACTTCGGTCAGTACAATATTGTTAGAGTAGATTGGGCCGAGAAACCGGTTTCGTTCGGTTCACTCGTAAACTGCCAACTTTCCCAACGACAATTTTCATGGAATTTTACAAGGTGTCTTCGACTCGCTGGTACAAGTAAAAACCAGAGAACTCACTTCTCGGAGTTAAGTATATCATTTTTTTCCTGTCTCCTATTCGGGATACGTAAAACGGTAACTTTATACAGGGGAAATTACGATGCTCTTACTATACTTGTTCGGCTTCAATTGGCCTAACTAGAATTTCCGATCATCCATAACACTTGAATCTATTCTACTTATATTACCATATGTCATGCAGATACTAATTTATCTGGTCACTGCGAATTTTTGTGTAAAATAATGAATTTTGAAGTCAATTGTATGAAATAGAGATAAAATGAGAACTGTTTCAATAATTTCAGTAAATCGAAGACATAACCTTAACATAATCTTTGAAATTGTATCGAATATATTAAATTGTTTATTAGAGCACATCATGAAATTTTACATTACCTTTCACACATTCATTTCTGTCACAAATGCAGCAAATCCGCAGTCTACTAATCACATGTAGTCTTTATTTCACTTACCCGGTCATAAGTCATTCCTATACTACTTGCCTGATTATACGTCATATCTTCACTGTAGATTCCCCCTCGGTGACTGGTTCCACCAATTTTGGAACACCTTGTATACTTTAATTGCCTACCCATGTTACACTCAATGAGGCAGTAACTTTCGCCCTTAAGTGTTAAAACGTTAAGAACGTACTCTTATTTCTATAATTTTGAAGTTTCCATCAATACTATACATTCGAGTTAGCGTAGCATGTGTGAGACAAATAACACCACCAAAAGTTTATTCGTAAGTAAACGTGACCTTATTGGTATCGATTTAGAAAGGTTTAGGGGGGTATTACGTACACCACACTCTATGTTACGGAGAATAAACGTGGGATATTCAGAACCACAGGAGGTATGACATTAAATATGGGTACTCCCCTAGCGAGATCATGGCAATTTATGACTTATTTTGATATACATATAGTACATCTAGTGGCGGTGCTCTTATTAAAGCAGCAACTTAATGTTATCTTTTTTATATCTGAAGCTTCCATGCATATTTCATATCCCTGAGATTGCTGTCCCATTTAAGGTATATTCCTGGCCGTTTTTTGAGTCATACCTGCACGAATTTATTACCGTAGTACTATTTAAAATCATCTTTAAATTACCTTGACGAACTTAGAAGTGTTAGAATAATAATTCGATTACTATATTCACCATGATTTAACATTAAACGTACTTTGCCGGTCAAAATAACCGATTTTACATATCTCTTTGTAAAAATCCTAAAATTCTAAAAATTCTTTCATGAGAAATGGTTGATCGAAGTTCTTACTTAAAGCATACGTTATAATAAAAATTATAAAGCGACACAAGCTTTGTGCATGCAAATCAAATTTATTTATATTGTAGAAACTATACACTCGCGTCACATGAAATGAAAATAGATCAGAAAACAATTTTGGATTTAAAGTTAAAATGGCTTCGTGCACAAAAGGTTAACAATTATATTCTGCTCCCTTCCGCTGTTTCCGTCGCGTTCAATTCTATCGCGCGATTTTGTATTCGACGACTGTACGACAAATTTCGCGATATCGGGATCACAATAAACGAAATTGTCAGCTCTAAAAAAAAATATTTCAAATAGCAATACCGTTTCAGCGATGCCATTTCGAACAAACAACCCTTCCAGTAAAACACACAGATGTCGGAAATAAACGTACGAGCTTCTCCGATACGAAACGAGGACGGGAAATGCAAACAAGAATGTTTAAAGTGACGCATCGGAGCATCTCCGTTCATTTTATAGTGAATAAAGTTCGAAGTCTTCACCTTCTCCGATCTGGGGCTTCGCATTTTCGCGTCGTTGTCTATAGAAATGTTGCCAGTTGTTGCGCACAATTCCCCTTCATTTTCCGCGTAGTTAAATGGAGAATCCTTTCATTTAACGAACGTTATAAAAAATTTCAATTCAAATGTCGCGGGAGGTCGCTGACGAAAACATTGAACGCGCGTGCATAATTACGATATGGGGTGCCATTTTGTAAATAACGCATTTTATCATCGCGTTGCCTTTTATCGAGTTCTAAACGGTGAGGGTAAACAACTGTCTATGAAATTAATTCATGCACGTATAATCATCTATCTGGCGTCACGTTACGGTAATTGAATCAACGTTACAATAGTGCAGTTAAAACTTTTGGACCACTTGTTCCGGCATTGTTCGACGTCTTGAGGGCGAATATTCGTCGGTCGAGAATAACGTAGATTTTGCAGTGATAAACAAATATAATGTAAAGCAGAATATTTCTGGATTTATTAGAGTACTCAAGAAATCGGGCAATTATTTAACACGAACTTCGTTGTAAAATAATAATACCTATACTGCATCTATTAATCATCGTAAACGGTGACTTCTTTCTGATCAATTTTTTGTATTCCATTTGTAAGATGATTTCAATTTATTGGATTTTGGTTTAGCAGAAAACTAAAAATTTGATCTTGAAATTTGGAGAAGCATCACTACAAACATGTTCTCCGCATAGGTTGCAAATGCTTTAAGCCGCGTTTTTCTCTGTATTTATTTTTTAAAATTCATATAGTGTACGATATTGAAACTAAATTTTATTAATTGCCATACTCTGACTCCTTCAAAATAAGAAATGTCCGAAATGCTTCGAATGCATATATTCAGCTGACTAGAAGAGGTTTCTTTAATGAAAAACGTATTAGAGGGGCTTCTGTAAACGTACAGGTGCAATAATTCCTGAAAATTGAATTTAAACATTTTTCATTTTAAGCACGCGTGATTAGAATTAGGCAAATAATTTTATGATTGACGATTGCGTAACGTGAAATAATAGTTCATGACCAATGATTACGATTACTAAGCAATCCAACAGTCGTAATTAATATATAACTGAAGTAATCAAAGCTAATATAATTAGTGGACAGAATCAACCTAATAACCATCAATCACAAAATGATTACATTTCTGATCATGATGGACGCAGATATAATACCATGTACGGTAATTGTCATGGCACTGAATAGTTTTTAAAAGACGTAATAATGTTGATAATTAAAATATTCTAGAAACAATGAATTAATTACATATTACAGTCGCCATAATTACTTCTAATAATTAATTCTAAAATCACCATAAAATAATGAACTACCACCCAATTCTTTGTCTGACTAATGCATTCAACTATCACTTATTGCTTTCCAGTAAAATTTAATTATTTCTATTAAACTATTACGACAGCAAGTAGTTCTCGCAACACTTAATACGCGTTTGTTTATTAATCTCTGTTTATATTAAGGATCTAAAAGTAACTCTTAAAATTAAACAAACATATTCGATCGATTATTTGCAAAACTGCTGTGGTAGATAGAAGATCGTTCTGAATAATAAAATGACGCCTTCATTAAACAGAAATCGGGTTATGCAGGCAGCTTCCCAAAACCGTTCATTATTTAAATAATGCATCCACTCACTGCTGAATTGTTAATTTATCCTTCCTGTATATTTGAAATTGAATCAAATTGAATATCTGATTAAATTTCTCATAGGACAGACACAGTAGCGGATCAGAGGCAAAATTATTAAAATAATAATATTAAACTTTATTCCTTGTTTATAAACTTTATTCCTTGAGATGTGACTAGACATTCCGATACAGCCTGCAAACTGATGCGAGTTTAATAGCAAAACAATTGCGATCATTCTCGTAGTGAATGAATTATCCACGAGGAATTAACTGCAACCCGATTTTGATGGGTACCCGAGGATAACGGCAACGGCTATTGTTTCGATTTGTATCGAACGTATTACGATTCCGGTCAGCAAATGGAAGTTTCCGTTTAGCAAGCTTAGAAGATGGACGGGAACCGAAGAGACAACAGAAACTGGCAGAATTTAATTTCGCGTTGAGACGTCTGGTATCCTGGGCACGTCGTCCTCTCGATTGGAATCGCGTCGAGAGACTTATATCGGATTTGTTACAATTTCTTTCGTTTTTTCAAATAACGTCCGTCCGAGCTTAGGTTAGTTGATTAAATTCATGATATAAAGCGATGAAGGAAAACCTGGCATCAAATACGTAGTGTCCGTCGAGTTCACTTGGTAAAATCGAATCTTCGAATCCTGGACTTAAATTTCGAATTCTGGATTTAGCTAAAATTTTTATTAAAGAAAATTCTAAAATAAAATAGATTAACGAACGTCGATTCGATTTACACATGTTAAAGCCACCGGTTTAACATTTTCCATCGAATTCAGCGAAGAAAGCCAGAGCCAACCCGATCAAATCGTTTCGGTTGATCTCTTAATCTTGAAATTGGACAACAACGCGCGGAATGAAATATATCGTTCAGCCCTGTCGACTGCTAAAACAATCGGAAGCGTTATAATCGCAAGAAAGGCGCATTAAAATTTACAAGCACAGTTGAACGGATGCAACTGGTTCGAACGGTTATGCATATTTCTGCGAGCGTAACGTATCTATCTTACTAATAGCGCGACGGTCAGGCTGCACGTAATTCGAGGTAGCCGACGTCGGTCCTCCCGTTTCGTACATGCGCGAGTACATACGCATTTATACATAACGTGCATACATACGCGGACTATCTACGCTGAATAGATCCGACAGCAAGGATGGGTGCGGGGGAGCGTAGGTAGCGGCATCGAGTGTAATACCGAAACTACATAACCCATCCAAGCCGGCTGACTTGGCCGACAATCGCTATTTAGGAGGGCCGCTTATCTCAGCCGGTCTTAGCTGTGCTAATGTCTCCTGGCCGAATCTACTCTGCCGCGTAGATGCAATAACGTGCTGCACGGAGCCCAGATAGAGACACCGACTAACAAGAGCCGTCGGGGAAGAAAGGAAGCCAAACGAGGGGATTAGGAAACAGGGAAAAGGGAAACGGGAAACGGGACAAAATGATATGGCCTATCCTTGAACTGGAACGGTTGTGCAAATTCACATTTTTCGAAGATTATCTTGCGCCGTTAGGGAACTAAATGAAAAATTAGCCGGTCAAGACTATCGGCCTCACGTTCGTTCTTTTAAACTTGCTACACTTATAAATACGCCATCATAGAAAATAATAGTAGAAGATCTAAATGAATAGCATCGTGTAAAAAAGGTACCCGGAATTTGTAAATGAAACATAAACCATTTATTTGTTGATCGAGCGTCTCGTAGCTCGTTGCTATAGCTACTCCTACAGTATCTCTTCTTCCCAAATTGTCCATTTTGGTTTACCAGCTGAGAGACAATTAGGAAAAATTTACTGTATCGGTTTCCAAGCAATGAATACGTTTACCTGTGTACAGTATCTAGAGAATGTGGAAAATTAGTAAAATTCCGCCACAACCTTTACTAGCCACTCGAATGCCCCCGCTTCGAAATGTTCTCAAAGTATAATGTAAACTTTATCATTGCTGGCGGAGGTCGACGGTTGTTACAGTTGTAAATCGGAGAAGCTGAAAGAGACGAGCAGCAGTAACAGAGATAGCACGAAGGTAATAATAAGAATAAGAGAGATGGGGTAATGTAAAGAATTAAAGCCGACACAGATGTGACGAGGTCGGAGGTCGAGACCGACACTGAAAAAGACGCGGCATAAACAACGGAAGCGTTTCAACCGTAGAGAAATGTCGTGAGAGGCTGGTAATATAAGACCAAGAAATATGTAACAAAAGAATGGAAGACGTGAATCAAACGGAGTAAGGAAGTTAGTAGGAAGAATTCCAAGATGAGCGTAAAGTGAAGACACGCGGACATAGGAACGGCCCAGGGAAATGAGACGGGCAAATGAATTAAAATAACGATCGCGATACACCGCGGACAATGGCTGAAAAGAACAAATGGAACCTTTAGAACGGTTCCCTTGTACAAGCTAATCTTGGATTCGTGAGTCTTGTTAAAGATTCTCGAAAGCGGAGGAGATTTCAGCGGAAGCGGCTGCGAATGTTTAGGATAACTACGGTCATTAACGTTGCTCTGGCTTATCTAAGAAACGAGCGCGGCTTAAACCGTGCAAGAACGAAGAGACCGTATCTGTCGCCATCTAAAGCAGGCCGCTGGAAATCCTGGAATTAGCATAATTATCGTAAAGGTAAAACTGTTCGGTACCGGGAAAGTATCGCGGAGCCAGTGATACCGGTGGCGCATCGGCGTTACCGAGTTATTAAAGGTAATTCCGAATAGCAAGCCAGGTTTATTGGAACACGTCGAGATCAATTATTACAACGTTCACCGGATATGAATAATACAGACACTTGGAAAGTTTCGCGCCACGACAGCGTTTGCGTCAACTCGGGAATCGTCGAATACAATTTCCATAATTTAACGAACGTGTTATCGTTGTTAACCGTGCTCTCGCGCTTAGAACGTTAATGCATCAATCCTTGTAAGTGACGATTTCCCACGAACTTCGGAAATAGAAAGACATTGTTGAAATCGATGGATATTACCTAATTTACTAAACAACGTCTTCTGTGGCATTTGTGATTCGAACCTGGTCAAATCATCGTAAATGGGCAACTGTATGTTACGTGTCATAGGCATAGAAATCTTCTACAAGTATGCCAACCTATGGGGATAGAATCGTTTTTAGTATATTCACGGATTTCATACTTTCACACAACAATACGTTATCGTCACGTATTAAGTCATGATACACATACCAGATTCAAAAGAAATCAAATGAAATATTATTAAACAGAAGTCATACTAGTAGCAACAGGCCAGGCATAAATTGAACTATGGTTATCGATAGAATAAACAATAGGTAGATATACTAGGTCGGGTGGACTTGGTAGCAATTGAACCACTTAGATTCATAATAACCTATGAGATCCCAGATTATCTGTTAATCTACAAATAACTTCTAATCTAATCGATTTATATGCTCCGTATTAAGTTTGAAAATTTTAATATAATTAGACTGCAGGCTTCTATGCAAAATAAAAATTGCATGAATTGATTGCAAGACATTGAAAGTAATACAACTTTAAATCCTTTAAATATTTTTACTGTTTTGTATTTAATCTTCTCATTTTTGTGAAATCCGCAGTCTACTTAAAGTTATTCCAATAACTTTAAATGTTCGAAAACTAGAATGTTACAATCGAGAAATGAAAGTTATTCACATGGTAATCGTTTAAGCTAATCTACAGTATAAAAGTACTAAAACCATTTGCTAACTTTTATGTAAGCGATGTTTATTAACATGCTTACTTTCTGTTCGTATCAATTATTATCTTCTTAATGGTTTATTATCTCGCAATTTTTCATTTATTTAACACTGGAACAAGCGAGTTTTGAATACAAGTAATACATATTAATTTATAACAATGAGAATATGTATAATACTCGTGCTTATCGTTCAAAAGTGAAATAAAGCGTAAAATTCTAATTATAAAGAATTATAAGCAACGTTTTTCTCGTAATTTTTGTATAATTTGCGTGATGTATAAAGAATTTTATACGACTCTATTGTCCCTAACATTCTGAATCTTTATAAAGCACAACACGAACACGTACATAAGAAAACTATTATTGAATCCGCAACCATCGTAACATTCAAAATCATGCGTTTTTCTAATGATTTCAGATGGGAAGTTCCATCTACTACCAACTGGTGAACTGCTGGTTCACAGCCTAGAGTTCAGCGATCAGATCCACGGGTACAGGTGTCGGACGATGCACCGTCTCACCAGACAAGTTGTAGTCAGCTCCGTGGCCAACGTCAGGATAGCTGGTAAGCATCGCTTTAATCGTTATTTAAGATTCTTCCAGCGATACAAAAAGCCCGAGATTTATTGCAATTATTTGGCGCGCTCAGCTCCGACGCTTTTTGCAGATCACAGAGGAGTGATGCCTCCGGTGATTCTTGAAAATTCCGGCGTGGTGCACGTTGCTCAAGATGAATCAACGTCATTAGTCTGCGTGGCGCAGGCCTGTCCGACTCCCGAATATCGGTGAGTTTCTATCCCGAAGATTAATTAAGGCAATCCCGTTGGACGTCCAACAGACATAGCTAAGCCGATCGAGGTAACTGCACTTTTATTCGTGGGAACGTTGCTCAAGTTTGGTCGGTTAACCGGCGGATGGACGTTTAAGCTGATTATAGGTAGCAAAATCGGGAACCGTAATCGGAAATCGGCGTCATTTCGAGCCAAATTCATTAATATCGCTATCAGAAACCGTGCAGATCAATGTATCTATTGTTTGCATGGACGACAATGGTTGACCCAAAGCAAAATTGAAGCGGATGTTTGAATAATAGATAACCCCACTCCGTTTGTATGGTGGTGCCACTCTTAAATCCGTTCTCTGAGAAATTCCTGTTACGACATTTACAACAAATTCTAACACTGTATTCTGGCATTAAGCTATTGAGGAGACAGCAGTCGAGACAGTCTTGTGCTTGCGACCACGGTTCTATAAAGTAAAAATATATAATTATATTGTCAGGCTACGGATCTTGAAAAATGTAAATTATTTACTTAACTGCGACGAACAGGAGTTAAATAGACATTTATCTTTATTCTGAACTGTTTTAATAGGTTAAAAGTAATGTAACAGCATCGTTAAATTTTTCTCATGAATTTACAGTTCTATATTTTCCCTTTTTTCATAAAATCCGCAGTCTATTAATTATACCATGCAAAGCGTGGGATATGTTGGTTTCGTCGTCAACGTTTTTTAAGATTGGTAAATGCTAAATTAGATTGAAAAATATATGAAATTCTTATGTCTTTGAATTCACCTTTATCATCATTATACTACATTGTACAGCATTACCTTCAACGATTATGAGTATTTAAATTTTGCTAATAATTACTTAGTCTTGTAAAACTCAAAGATTGACGACTGTCGTTTAGGTATATCACTGCTATAAATCAATTAACAGACTTTCAGTAGCTAAAGTGTTAATAATGAAACCTTTTAGTGTTTTACATTTATAATGTAAATGTAACGACTCGTTCTCGGAAGAGCAGAATAATTAAATTCCGTTTCTAAAATCTAGTTCACGATAAACGTTAAAAGCTAAAGCGCAGGAAGTCCAAAAATAGTGGGACGACGATTGTTCTTTCCACGAGTCTCTCAAAGGACACATCTTGTATTTGAAGATTCTGGAAACGGTCTCGAGCAAGTTTTTCATTCGGCAACAGCGACGCAAGTTCATTCGACTCACTGCGAACGCTGAAGCTTCCGTTCCCTTCTCTCCAACGAAGCTGCAATAACAATGTCTCGAGACAGGGTGTGCTGTGTGCCAAAAAAAGCGCGCGAGCATGTCTTTGTACCTTTTGAGGGGGACCGTTCTGGACTGGCATTGGCGTCTCCGGTCGTTTCCGTTCCTTTTCGTATCACTTTTGGGACGCCCGGAAGACGCTGAAAGGGAAGGCGACGAAAAACGACGAGAACCGAGGAAAAACAAAAAAAGCAACGCCTGCGAACCGTTTTTTCCTCTAATCTGTCGCGTTCTCCATCGACGAGAGAAAGAGGCGGCGAAAAAAATTACGTTTCTCGGGCACGCCGGAAGGGGAGGACGAGACAGGGAATAAGGGGAAGAGAAGGCGCGCAAAAGGAAGATTGAAGACGGGAATATTCGAGGTGGAAGGTAAGTAAAGGAATAAGGACTGGGCGCGACTTTGATCGAGGAAAAGTGGGAGCACTCGAACATGAAACCTCGCGAGCAGAGCACAATCGGAAACTCTCCATGTCGCTCCGGGTCTACGAGGAACCCTTCAGACCCTTTTTCACTCCCGGGATTTCCGGATCTCCTTTTCCCAGCGGCCGTGCATCTGTATGCACTGGCCAGGAAATATCCCCGAGGAAGGGAATCTATTGGGAATATCGGTGACCAAACCGGCGTGCCACCGCCCCGGGAAGCTGCGATTTTTTTCGGGCGGCGAGCAAACCGAGGATTTTGGGAAATTGACGATGAACGAATCGTCGCGCTATGAGAGGGGAAGGACCCAAAAGTGGAGAAATGCATTTCCTGACTGAGATCGTAGATTTGTGCCGAACATTTTGGTCTTTTCCAATAAGACTTTATATGTTCTGTTTTCAACACACATACCAACCATATCAAATGTACGAGTGTCAGATCAATCAACAGCTCAGGAACGGCTGATCTACAAGTAATGCACAGCAAATTATCAGCGAATGAAAAACGAAATAGCAACAGCTTAACACGAAATTAACGTTTCAATGTTTCATCGTGTATATTTTACGAAACGTTGCGGTGCTGTCAATAATTCTATGTACAGCGACAGAATGTCGGAACATCGTCCCTGAGGTACCAAATAATGTGTAGCCCTCTTTACAAAGCAGATGACAAACATGTCCAAATTCCAACAGCCACCATCTTGAACACATTCTTCAAAATGATGGATGGTACAGTTTGTAAGCGTGAAACCCTTCTCGACAATAATTCAGTGCCTGTATCAATGGAAGCCTGCTGAAGTATGATAGCCTGATCGTCGTCTTCGTAATTTATAATACATCGTACTGTTTGAAAAGTAAAATCTAAAGATTACTTTTGTCCGTACATGTTATTCTTAATGTAGTAAAAGCAACGGAAATATGTGAGGCGAAAATGTTAGGCGATTATAGACTATCATCATTCGCGTGTATAACGAATTATCTAATGGCAAATAAATATATATATATATATATATATATATATATATATATATATATATATATATTAATTTACGAGTAAATAACATTAACTTTATTTCTTATACATACTTTTTGAGAATTCGATTCACGAGATTCTTCAGTTGTTCTACTATAAGAAGCTATTTAGAAAATACATAATTTATTTAAATAACTTTAGCAAAACTTCATTTACTAAATAGTCATATTATAATAACATTACATTAATATTAATAATTAAACGATAGTGTGCAAAGTGTGCCAAATAAAGAGCGACAGCCGTTTTCTTAGAGCATAATCAAGAAACCCCCAAGAAACTCAGAGAACCCTCAGTTCCTTCACAGCAGTTCCTCCGAAAAAAGTTTGTTGCACGATAAAATTCCCATTCCTTCGCCCCATTTAATTTGAAAATAAAGCGAGGTCTGCCATTATATTCCAAGAGAACGGCTTGTAAAACTTTATTTGGCGTAGCCGGCGCAAAGTTCCCCGTTCCCAAGACTCGCTCGAATAAACCAAACTATCGAGTCATAAATGATTTATCTCGAGAACTTCCTCGGACTCAAGAACTGCGTTACATTTCCATTTGGACGCAACGCGAAGCGCAATTACGATCCCTCCGGCGAGGTGGGCAGAATATCATCGCGATTTACGTGGCAGCTGAAGCTCATCGGAAACCAGTTTAACAAGTACCGGCAGCGCGCAGCGAGTCGAATATTATTTGTCTTTCCTTGTCCCGCGAGCTCGCCGCGGCGAACTTTCTGTCTTGAGCTTACTTTCAAGTTGGAATTCCTCGAGGGACTCGAGCCCATCACGCATCGGAGACGCCGGAACGAGTAAAGAAGCAGCAAACTGAGTGACGCCGAAAGGAAGAGGAAGGGTGACGAAGACCAGGCCGAGGAGGAAAAAGCGATCGGATGGAAGAGGGTAACCACGGTGATTCACAGCCAGCTCGAGGACCGATGCTGGCCCGATCGAAGGCTGTCAAGAAGCTGGGAAACCGAAAGAAAGCGAGGAATCTCCGGGATAAATGCTCGCGGTGGATGCGACTCGATGTCGTTTCTGGGTCGACGTACCCAAAAGCCAGTGAAATTGAACCTCTCTCCCTCTGCGCCCCGCCCCTCCGCTGTGTTCCACAGGCCGTCTCATCTTTATATGAAAAATTATTCCCGGACTAAAAAGCCTGGCAGAAAATCCTGGCAAAAATCGGAATGCCTCGGGAGAGAATGAAGGGAAAAAGCATTATCTTCTGATCATACAAATCATGTTGGCTCAAGGAATTCTACATCATTTTCTGCAGAGAGAATCTTCATTTTTTAGTATTCGTAGCCGATTAAATCGTAATAACATGGACTAATTAGTTGAGTGAAGCATTTATTTGAGAAATTCTTACGAAAACCTCTTCGATGTTGCTTTAGAATCTATGTCGGATAATTGAGAGTTCCAATTGTTTTCTCGAACATGATTTAAACGGATCATGCAGTTGTTCTTGTTCTGAGAGAAATTTGCACTAGAATTTGATAATTTTAACAATTGTAAGAACTCTTACAAATTGTATAAAAGATGCGAATCATTACGAATGCTCTTTCGAAAAATTCGTGTAAAACATATTTTTAAGAGAGACTTCTTACGCAACGAATCCAATGTGACTAACGTTGTGAATTGACAGAACATACTCCATTAATTCTGCTCGATATTATTTTATTAAACAATTCATCTTTCATTTTTCAGATGGTATGCACAAACCGGCTCTGAACCGGTGCTGGTACACTCTGGACCAAGAACGAGACTACTTGGCTCCGTCCTAGCCCTCGAAGCAGTCACGCTAGAAGATAGTGGAATTTATCGTTGCACTGCATCGAATGCTGGTGGCGAAACCAGCGCCGAGATTAGGTATCAGTAATTCACACTTGACGCAAGTCATTCAAGAGTTGCACAAGCATTAGATAATAGTGTTCTGATTGAAGAAAATACATGCTTAAAGAGACTAGACTTTGTCCAGCAACTTGTCTATAAACATCGTATCACTTTTATCTAATCTCTCTATTATCTATCTATAAACATTACTTAAACATATCGAACTATTCACGAGTGCATTAAAAATATACCATGTTGGAGAACATTGCAGGATTGTTCTAAATAAAAATGATTCACATAGTTTTCATACTCCGAGCAAACGAAGCTCAACTTCTTTCGAAATTCTTAAAAACAATTACCGATTACTAGACTGCAGATCTTTGTGCAAAATAGAAATTGTTTCACCAAAATTAGAACTCAATAAAAGTTGACTTTATCAACTGAAACGTTCCTTATTGTAACCAGAGACTGAAAATGCTATTAGAACTTATTAATTTATACCTTATCTTGCGTTTTAAGAATCTGCATGCACAGCGACTAGTTATCTGAAGATTTCATAGTCCAATAGTTCTTAAGAACTGTCCTTCCCGAAAACGATTATGCGCGAGCTTTTTGGTCACGACTTGCGATTTGGAAAACGCGATTCGTGAACGTTACGTATTTCGTGGACCGAAGGCAAACGTAACATGCAAAGGATACAAAGGAGATTGTTCTGCAGGCTGATCGTGACTGCTCCGCTGCACGTAGAAGTGTCCCCGCCGTTGCTGAGCGTCCATTTAGGCGGTAATGCCGAATTTAGATGCGAGGTCAGCACGCATTCACAAGCAGGACCGCACTTTGTTACCTGGTACAAGGATGGCCGGCAGCTGCCGGGAACCGGCAGACAATCGGAATTATTGAGGCTCAACGGGATCGGCAGGGAAGATCGTGGAATGTATCAGTGTATAGTCAGACGAGCGGAAGGGGACACTGCTCAGGCATCCGCAGAACTTCAATTGGGCGGTATGTCTACACGTCTTTACCATTACTTACCGCGATTATCCGCAACGAGAATTGTCTTTTACGTTTACGAGCGCACTCCGTGGCATAAAGATGACGCATCTCGTAAATCCAATGTTTCCATTACTGAAACAGAAAGATGCACTTTTTCTCGATGCTTATCAATTTTTATTGCGTAACATACTCTGTTACAATCAAAAGTTCAAAGAGAAATTATTCATAATCAGTGTGGCAAAATGAAACATAGATTAAAAATTCTCATTATCGGAAAATAATTTTTAACAATTTATTTTACTATTTAAAGAATTCGTGCAAATCATAGTAAATTCCATCTTGCTGTTTTTATCATTCAATGTAAGTTAATGCTCCGTAGGCACAGAAAACAGGTGTTTAATTGCTGTGTAAATGATTTTAATATTTTAGCACTAAATTGCAATATTTAATTTTATCGGTTTGCATGCATTTCATTGTATTTCTGACATTCGTGTTTATCAAATCGGGTTGTTGATACATATGTGACAGTGTTTTTACAATTGTTAGCTTATTGTCCACTAGTATAAGAACATGTTTGATCGGGCGAGGTTGCTTATACTGCATACAAGAATATATTTTACGTGATCCATTTAGATTTCCCCTTTCTTAAACGGTAGCGATAATTTGCAGGACGTAGTAGCATGTGATTTCAATCAAAGTTATCAAACATCAGACTAATTAATAATTGTGCCCCGAATAACGGTATTTCGTCTTGGTTGTTGTGTAGAATAATATGGAAATTGCTATTGAGTCGTGAATTAATCATAGTAGTTCAAGGATTCCGAGCGTAGAAATCCTGTACTACTAAGAATATGTTTCGAATAAATCAAGTGAAAATTAATTATTCTACAACATCTTCGTCTTACCTGCGAATTTAAAAAGTGCAAATTTATTCCAAGAGCGCAAAATTAATCCAGAACATACACGAACCGTAAGGGCAGAAAAGAAGTTTTCTGACAAAAGCTCCTCTTTTAACGAGAACTATCGCTGCATGAAGGATTCATCATTTGTTTATTTAACCAGAAAATGTTACAACCCAGGAATAAGAAATATAGACAGTTTTAGTTAATTTGACTCCTTCGTGAATAGATTATATTCTTCACGCACCCCTTAAAGTTTTATAATTTTTGACATTTGTGAATCGGTCATCTTCCTTTCTCAACGAGGTATTATAAACAAAAAGAAAGATTGACTAATGAAATAATTAGGTATTGTTCGACTATGATGCCTCTAAAACATCAATCAACCAGTTAGCAGTCAGGGGAGAGCAATTTGTTCTGTTGCCAGTCAGGAAATAGCTTTCGTACATAGAAATACTGAAATACACGAGCGCCGGTTCTCATCGATTCGATTCATTTCGATCTCAATTACCGAATTCCACGAATTCAACGTCATTCCGGCTACGAGTGCACAAAGGAAAATTACATGGAAAGTTGCCGTGCAGTTTCGATCAGAATTGCAGATGAAGGTAGGTTGGGAACGGGTCTATGTGTACGTATAAATTCACTTTTCCCGGATGCTATCTACCATTGCTAGGCTCAAAGTAAATTAGATCACTTTCGAAGATTCATTTTCCGCCTCTCGTGACTTTGCTGCTTCCGCGTGAATTCGGTTCCTGCAATTACCTTGCGCATACTTGCCCCGGAACGGCCATTAACACTGTGACTGCACGTATTATGCGGGTTACATAATTTTTTGGTCAAAGCTAAACAGCAATTTTTGAAATCAAATGTATTACAGAATATGTCGAGCAGGCGAAATTTTCTACAGACCCGCGAAATGCAAGAATGTGAATCAAAATCGTGTGAATAATCACCGAAATTTATTCCACTAATGTCTCGCGTCATTTTTAAACAATCGATTTTACACTGTCTCGTATGAATCGGGACGCTGGAAGAATTTATTCCGTTGACTGAAAGAATGTGACGAGGATAAAATAAATACACGACTAATTTTTCCGAATACACACATTCTTGGCGTTTCGTAAATTTGTACGCGTCAGGAATGCGTGAAAATCTGTAGCTCAGTAATCGCAACGTTTCAGCTTTCGTTTCATTAAACAAAATATTTCGCTTTTACGAGATTCCCGTGGGTATTGTTCCCAATAGTCCGCGTACCAAATGCATACGATAGCATGCTAATTCCTGATAAATGTGATCAAATATAATATAATAACAGTAATTTCTCCCTACAAAATTCGCAAACTTCTATTACAGAATTTAAAAACGATTATGATTCCAAACATTCTTGTACATCGTCTTATGCCAATAACTATTTTTAAATAAACAACAGTAAATACAAAATAAATAAATGTAATTTGAATTAAATAAAACCTTTCATATGCATGTAAATCGAATATTACTTTAAAACTTATTATCGTGGAATAAAATGTTTCATTTGCGAAGTGAAACACACTAATCCCAAAGTAAAATGGACCGCTATTTTTACTCGAAAGATCAATTAGCCTGAAAAAGACACAAATCGATCGGTCCAGTTTATTATAACTTATTTTACCAGCTCGTATAAACAACACGTATTTAAATTTGTACACGCTTTTCCTAACTTGTTGTATGTACTTTTGTATTATTAATATTGCAAATTCCATTACCGAAGTTCATTATCAAAATGATCTAGAAACATCAATCTATCGAACAGTAATATACAGATTCACCGATAAAACACTTTTAAGTTATAAACTCGATGATAATTTTCGTAATAAAGTCGATGATAATTTTATACTGCCCCAAAAGCGATCCACAATAGATGCCTTATTCTACCTTACCTCGTTGCAAGTCTTTCAGTGGACCAAATCGAGAGTCCACGGTACCATCGATCCGGTTCACGTCTAACCCAATTGGCCCCTCGAAATACTTTCACCGAATCGATACGGCCGCGAATCGTGGTAAGAGACGAGCGCTGGCATAGGTGACGTGTCAGAAGTGACACAATATACAGCACATCAAAGCGGTGTATAGAGGCACCGCGATATCGGCATCGGTAGTCGTAAGCGATGCCGATCGCATTACGGGGGAGCGAACTCGATTATCGTGGAAAGAGTGAGAGCCGAGCACGTGGCGCGTTGCCTCTCTGGAGGCAGAAGGGCGCGCGCGCGCTGGTCCTCCGCTTTGAAGTGGAGGAGGCTTCTTTTGCAGCGCTTTAGCCCCCCTGCGCCCCATCCGTACGTCACGTCGGTTACCCCAAACCAGCGTCCACCTCCTTCCATCGTTCGTTCCACCGTGTAGCACTCTTTGGTAACTGCTACGTGGCGTCTCTCTCGGCCGTTTGCCCTATATCTGGACCGCCCACCTATGGACGGGAGAAGCGGCCGCCATGAAAGAGGAACGCGTCCCGTCGACAGGGGACGCGGAGGCACCCGGCCCGGAGAGGAGGGCCTTTGAAACAACAATGAAGTTAGCGTCTCTCGCTCGTCAGCGTCGGTAATGCACGGAATTTACGTCAAAGGGAATTCGAGCAAGCGGCGCTGGCGGTAAGGACGCACGGTGGCCTGGATAAAGAGGGAGGGGCGGAGGGAGGGACCGGCTCGTTGCAATTTCGCAACCGGCAAAGAGGGTGCCACGGAAGGAACCGGCTAGCCTCTAATGCCGCGGCCCCGAGCAAAAAAATAGTCGTCGTTGACGAGCTGCCTACACTGCGACCGAGGTATCCGTGTTTCCTTGTTACGCGTTACTTGCGCATTGTCTCGGGGCCCCTGTGCTGCGACTTGAAACTGCAACGAAACGGTGCTGCATCTGGATCCGTTCTCCCGTGGCTTTGACATGTAGAGCAGTCTAGCAAGGGCTGCTGTCCTTCGTGATGTTTAAACTTTCGTTTTTGAATTCGGCTGGATTGTTCATTAGTTGAAAATCGATCCGGTGATCTTGTTATCGTGAGCTGCATGATAGTTGGACCACGATAAATGCGACGACAGTGCTTTGGCTTGTCATCAGTTATTTTTTCATGAAGTTTTGTTAATCGTCGCTTCGTGTTACCTTGTTATCGCCTCTATTATAGATCTTACCACCTATTTGTCACCTTTAACTCTCGTGTGTACAACCAAGATGTCCGCAAGGTTTGAGTATTAGTTACATACACTTGTATTACAAAACGCATTTTTTAAATTTTCGTTATAGACTCAGATAAAAAAGGTAAAAAATGAGTAGTAACCTGATCCCTCTATCATATAAAAAGATTCAAGTCGTTTAGTCTAGTTGTAAAAAAAGTTATTCCGTTTTAAAAGATGTACCAATATTAATCAAAGTCGCTGTATTTGATGAAGTATCTTGGAAGTAGGCTTTTTAGTCACAGATCTAATGTAACACTAAACTTAGCGAGTTATAAAAATGACTAACATTAATTTGAAAATAAAAAATGTAAAACCAGTCATTTTATCGGCATTGTAAGTTTTTATTATTCACGACTCTGTTCAGTCTCTTATTCTATCGAGTTCATTGGCCTGTTGAGCCTAATTACGCTTATTTATGTGATGATTGAAGATTGGAAACAATTATGAAAGAAATGATTAATCAATTCGTATCGTAGAAATCATCCCCTCAGAGAATAATTCGCAGTCTGGAATATGAAGTATAAAATGTAAAAATAAAGAGACTACCAAGTTCATACTTCTGTGTTAAGATAACATGCTCTAAATTTTCGGGTAACACAGTGCATGGAAATAATTTACGCAATCTCTATAATTTCATTAACAATTTGGTATGCACATTTCATGTCCGCCGATAAAGGTCACTGAATTCAATATTTACCATCGAAGATATTACGACTACTGCTGACAAGTTAACTGGTGGTTAACAGAGTAAACATTACTTCTTACTAAACATATTGCAATAGAGTCGGAGTATATTTGCACGATCTCGGCGCCGCGACCGTGGTCTTCCGAAAGTAGGTCCGTCAAAATGGAAGTAACATTGACCAATGTACACCGAGGCAACACGAAAATAGTCCAGCTGCCTGCTCGACCTCTGATATCTTTGAAACCCGTTTCTCCGACGGGGTGCCTGGGATCCTTTAATTTCCTCCGCTTCACGCGATCGCGCAAAAAGACTGGCTGGTCGAAAAAAAGCATTCACGAATTTGCGTATATTAAAAGCACGGGGAGGCGAGCGGTGAATATTACGTTGCCGTGGAAATTATGGGGCACGGTGCGTTATGAAATTTTCCTTCCCCCGTGAACGCTGGTACGCCCACCTGCCTCGTATTTTGCCGACGAATGAAGATTCACGTTTTTGAGAATATACATCGAGCCGCCGGAGGTTCTGGAACGCTCATGCGAAATTTTTTAATATTTCGCCGAAATTGGTGCCCCGGACTTTTTAATGCGACTTTCTAACAAGACTTTTAAACGGTAGACTCGCCAGCCGTAAAACTGAAGTACATAAGTTAATTGCAGACCTTAATCAAAACTTTATTTTACAATAATGTGTATTCCTCGCGTTCGTAAATGCTTTTTTTCTGTCCGAGTTTTACTCGTGCTACCACTGTCAGAAAATGTTCGATCTAAATCATGAATATGGTTCTGGGAAAAATTATTTCTGTGAACATTAAAATTGAATTTTAAAAACGAATTAGCACGAGTATCATTATCGTCATGTGAAAATTATAAAAAGATTTAGGCAAATACTTTTCAGTATTGCAAACGATGAATATTATATATTGCCGAAAGAATTATTTTCAACTATCGAGGATAATTTACATTAATATTTTCTTCATACATTAAACATTAAACATTGCATTTGATGTAATGATTATTGCAAATATTTTTCATATTAAATGCATGAATAGTTATGTCAGACGCAGGATTTATCTGATCGAATATTTTTTGTATAATCCTTAAATCCTTATTATATTTGCAATAAATCGGAATAATTAATCGTGTTAACCCTCTGTACTCGAAACGATTTTAACTGCGAATTCAAAATAGTTTCCCCTTTAAATGACTCAGTGCATTTTGATCACATGAAATAGAGTCTTGCAACTCGTACAATCTATCGACAGCATCTCGAATATGAACAAATTTGATAATACAAAAATTATTTTCGAATGTGATGGAACAATTTTTAGTGGTACCCCAGACTCGAGTGCGAAGGCTTGATATTTCTCTAAACGACGCATTTTAATCTCGCACCAACTGTTCGTCCTCCGATGGCGAGACTCGGTCTCCTAAAACACTAAAATCACCATTCCTCCTTCCAAATGAAGAAGAAATTCGCACGTTCGCTCGGATGCGTCCGATTCCTAGGTTCTTCATTGCCGGGCAGACACCGGCAGCGTATCGGTTTCATTGAAGTCCGAGGACGAGCTTTCGCGGTCCCGCGGACACGTATCGATGATCGCTCGGAGGCATCGAGACGAGGTTCATCAATCTCCTCATGGGTCCGTGAGCACCATCTGCGAAGACTGTCTCCGCCCTCACCTAGGGAAACCAGGAGAGATGGAGAGAAAAAGAGAGAAAAAAGAAAGAGAGAGAGGAAAAGAGAGAGAGAGAGGAAAAGAGAGAGAGAGAGAGAGAGAGAGAGTGAAAGTACCGAAGCTATCGTTTTCTCTCCGTCTGGCACTCTCCGCTTTTAAACGACGGAACTGTTCTTTGTAACGCGACGCCCGAGCATTTTTAATGACGACGAAATCGACACTTTTAATTATGAAGAGTCCCTCGTCCTTGCAGAGCCTCTCGTCCCACCGCGTCGGAGGAAGCTTCGATCTTGGACTCTCGTTCCCGCCGTCCCACGGTTTTTCCTTCTTTCTTCTCGGCCGACCCTGCTCCCCTTAGCCCCGCCTCGCGCGAACGTTCGAAGCCCCCGTGGTTCGTTCCCTTCGCCATGTTGTCGAGATAGAAACATCGAGAGAGAAAAAATATTCACCGCGCTTCCGTCGCAGCGAGCCCATTGTCTTTCGTTTTCTATCGCGATGCGCGGCAGCCGTGGCGGCTTTCAGAATCAAGAATCTCCGGGCGGTCTTTCACGCTCTTGCCTCGCGAGCCTCTTTCTTCGTCGCCAACCAGCTGGCTCTTCTACTTTCGTTGATATTCCGCCCGTCACGGCGCAACGTATCGTTTTTAACGAGATGGATTCGATTGCGCCGCGGTCATTGTACCTGCGCGAGTATCCCGGATTGATCACCTGGCTCCTCGTCTTCTCTCTCTCTCTCTCTCTCTCTCTCTCTCTCTCTCTCTCTCTCTCTCTCTCTCTCTCTTTCTATATTGCTTCTTCAGGTTTTTCTTTTTACCTCGTCCTCCTCCTCCTCCTGCTTCTCTTCATCGACCTCGCCTCTTTCTATTCCTTTCAACACCCAGTCGAATAGAACACGACTACTCGGCTGATCGAGACTTCAGCCGAGCGTGGAGGTTCCGGTGTTAAAAAGGATTTGTCCCTTCTCTGCGCTCTCTTTCTCTCTTTCTTTCTGTCTCTCTCTCCCGCTCGCTCGCTTGGTCGTTTTTCTTTCGATATTTTTCCAGCCGCTGTTCTCGAGCACCCGTGATTCCGATGATTCTTTGAAGTCGCGTGTAGAGCCGCTCGCGGAAGTGTCGGATGAGAAATGGGCTCGCGAAAGAGTGTGTGTTGAGGAGGAACGTGCAGCCTGTTTGAAACCTCCGATTTTTTACTGTTTCATGGCACCGTCTACCTGCAAAAATCATCGAAAAGCGGGGATACGCGTGTGCTTACTCAACGAAAAATGTTTCGAAGCCTTTTTCGTGTAGACTCGAATCGCGTTGTATCACCCCTTTTCTTTACGCTTTCGTCTCCTACTTATTTCTTTTTAGCTTTGTGCAAATTTTGAAATCTTTTTACGGGATTTATGTCCGCTCGTCGAACTAGAAATATAGAAAGTCGTTTGTTGTATCTGTAAATCTCATAGGGTTGTTTGATTTAAGTTTACATTAACACTCAAATAGTGGACTATTTTAACAGAAATATAAATTAATTTAAACCAATTTTCTTTTCTTTTCAATTCTAATCGAAATTTACTCCACTTCCTCCTAAAATCAAATTTTAGTTTTCTTCCCAATCTTAATCTAAATTTATTCAACTTTTTCCCCACGTAACAAAATTTTATATTCCATTACATCGTGAATAGACTTTTTCGAAATGAAAATAAATATTTTTGTTCGTAATTTCAAATTTTATGATAACTTATGCACTTTCTGCAGCTGTTTCTTCTCTCCTGATGCTGCGCCTTCCCTCTTGCTTCTACTTTTCTTTTCTGTTGCGGCTACTTCTCTCTTACTTTCGTTTATTTCTTCCAACTTCGATTTCCGGTTTTAGGTCACTTTTAGAAGAGATTTAGGGCAGTTGTAGAACAGATTTAGGGCAGATTTAGTGCATATTTAAGGCAATTCTAGGACAGTTTTAAAGCAGATGTAGGGAAGTTATCTATGTTATAAAGAACCTTTTAGCCGACGAAATAAACTGTTCCTTATGCCGGTTTTTATAATACCATGCATGGCATTAAGAATTTGCATAGAGATCCGCGGCATGATGATAACACTCGAATGTACCAGAGGGATTTCCATTCCAAGCATCTACAGTTGCGGGCAAAAGTTTACGGTCTCAAATGGACACATTGGTCTCAGACACATTGATAACGATACTCACGAAAATGTTCACTATTTATTACATTTTCCAATTTCGTATACTACTATTATTATCTTATTACAATTTTATTGCATACACACATCATTCCTCAGAAACGATTAAATACTCAAGTGCTTAAACTTATACTTTCGAAATTAAGTAAAATACTCGGAGAGTTAGGTATATAAAATTCATAATTCCCTAATGATAGTATACTTATTACCATATCTCAATTAAAAAATTTGCCTTTTATCCTTTGCACTTGAAAAGTGCAATTTGAATTGTCTGTTACTGTCACCGTTAGTTTTGTCGGCGAACTCAAAAGTGCTTGCTCAAATTTTATTTCCGTGTGCGTTTTTTTTTATTGTTTCAGATGCGCCACCGATGCTGTTGCACTCGTTCATCTCGCAAACAATGCAACCGGGACCGGCGGTGTCCATGAAATGTTCCGCGGCAGGAAACCCAACGCCGCAAGTCACCTGGGCCTTGGACGGTTTTCCCTTGCCAACGAATGGAAGGTAAGTTGCATTTATGCGACACCACAACTGGAGAACTAAAAAGAAACATTACCTAAAACACGATTAAACCCACTGAATTTTTATGTTGGTCAATCACATCAAAGCTGAATTAATAAGAAAATATCCAATCTTGCAATTTTCGAAAATAATTGCGAAAGTTCTACCTTTGTCTCTATGATATTTAAATTGCGGATCTTTGTACATCTATTGCATGTATAAATTTCCAAAATACGAGAAATCATGTGTATCTACTTTAATAATACTTTTATTTAATTTTCATTACAAGATATCTTTTAGTCAAAGGAAGCAATTACACTTTTATTTTAGTCTTCATAAAATTAGTATCAATGAAATTAATAGTATTTTTATTACATTTTCTCTACGATTTTATTTAATTACGCTTTTATTTTAGTCTTTATTATTTTTTGTAACAGCAAAAATTAATAATATTTTTATCTCATTTTCATTGTGAGGAATCTTTTCATCAAAAAAAGGAATTATTCTTTTATGTCAGTTTTCATAAAATGAATTATGAAAATACACAGTTATGTAAAGATCCGCAGTCCATGGATTCCTTCCATCCCGTTTCGGAGTAAACATTGCCTCGACCATATTTGCACGTACCCCCGGGCAAAACCGAAAAATATTTTCCATTTTAATCGCGCTATTTTAGTGGAACGACGATATTGCATCGCTGCTGCGTAATTAAAAATTCTTTTTATGACCACAGGTGGAAAGTTATTTGCTCGCGGTGCGTGAAGATGAACAAAAATGTGAAAACTTCCGCTATTTCATAATATAGGAGGAGATTTGTTCATTGATTGATGGGCGCTAGCTGACTCGATATTCGATATTAAAATTTCAGTCATAAAAATGCGCCTTTCCAATAGAACATTAATATTTTTGAATTATGTGAATTTATGAAAATACAGAAATCTGTTTCATTCGAGGATGAGCTTCTTCATCAACACGGAGATTATAATTTCTACAAAACGTCGGACTAAAGATAATAAATAAACAAATAACTGCAGAAATCATCTCGTATGTGCGTTATACACACTTATTATTTGGATGTTTAAATGAAAAGAAAAAATAATTGTTCATTATTTGAACAAATCTAAATAAATTATTTAAACTAATAATAATAAACTTTAAGAAAAGGCCTAGCCGATTAAGATGATCGAAATTGCCATTAGAGCTTTTTCAATGACTTTTCAAAAACTCATCTGTGCAAAATGTTAAGCCTGTAGCTTGTCCAGGGGCCAACCCCAAAGGGGGAGGGCCAATAAAAAAGGAAGAGGGGTCAACGCCAAAGAGGAGGGGCAATACAAAGGAGGCGGGGATAACCCAAAAGTAGGGGGGAACGACCCGAAATGGGAGGGGCAATACAAAGGGGAGAGATTTATACAAAAGGGGGCGGAGCTAATAAAAAAGGGGGAGGGGCTAATACAAAAATGGGAGGGGCTAACCCAAAAGGGTTTCAACATCGTCGTTTAGCGGAATGGTTGAGGTATCCGACTTCGGTGCTGTTGCGCTAGAGTTTGCCATCCGTTGGAGGCAGAGTTTTTTTTCGTAACACTCACTTTACTTTTAAAATTTCATGTCAGATTATTTATTCACATTAATATGTAAAATATATTTAAGGCAAAATACATATAAAAATAGGTTTAATGTATCCCTTACTTCATCGATTCTCTAACTTTATATGTTTATCATTACGGCGAACCAATTTTGTGTCTCAAATATATTGGATTAACTGTGAACTACCCTCACGGAGAAGTTGCAAGGGTTGAAATATTGCACATATGAGTTTTTCTTAGTCAGCTATCGAACGGTATAAAAGTTATTGAAAAACCTGTAAGGACAGTTTTGGCCACCTTATTCGGCTAGGCCCTTTAAAAAGATGTCCCGAGCCAGACGTCTTTTTGCCATCTGAAATGAGACGTCTTTAAAACGTCTTAAAGACGTTCCGAAATGGACGTTTCAAGGGACCATTTTTATAGTTTTCGACACGACTGTAACAGTGTTCTATTGCGTAAAACGCTGGAAATACAAAAAATAACTTTCAATCGAATTACAAAAAGTTTCTGTTGCATGTTCACAGGTATGTCATAGGTCAATACGTGACAGTCCACGGGGACGTGATATCCCACGTCAATATCAGCCACGCGATGGTGGAGGACGGCGGCGAATATTCTTGCACCGCTGAAAACAGGGCCGGGAAAGCCACTCACGCTGCTCGTCTAAACGTTTACGGTACAGTGATCCTAACTTCCACGATTAAAGTCTTTAGAGAACATTCAGGATAACTAATTTCATTTAAATACGGAGTTTATGCCACTATAAAATTAGCCCCGCCGTCGAGGTGTCACATTTATCTTCGTTGAACGAATTTTCATATCGATCCACCATTTACGCTATTTTTAAGCGTAAACCGGATAAGTTTTGCGCATTATTGAAATTTTGATTTCGTTCTCAATTAGTGTATCAACAAATATATTACAAATCACATGTGAACGAATTAGTATCAAGTATGAACGTTTTGTATAAACTATGCATATCTTGAATTCAGTAAAGAACAAATTAGTACCAACGTTGTATATCTCAAATTCAAATGGAAACAACTGCAAAGGGAAAATTATTGACATGAAAAATGACTAGCAATTTGAAAAATGCATGAAAGCCGTTTGTTTGACTGTAAAATATGAGTTGATATTGTTAATACATGAATTGTCGATAAAAAATGTGAGATACCTCATAAGATGAATCTTTGAATATTGTACAGTAGATGCAAGTAAACTATAATTTCATTTGCAGAAAGTGCATTTGTATTCTACTCGTTACATTCTTGCAACTATAAAATGCAGCAATTGGAAAGTGCCCACTGCAAAACCCGTTGAACTTTGCAGTCCATATTCTCTTCCATCTTTTACTGAATTCGTGGAATAGCCAAGCCCAATTGCATAACGCACTCCACATATTAATTAGCGAAACGCAATTATTCAAATGGGAATATGGAAAGGAGATAATTTTGCATATATAATATATTTTCTTCTCAAAGCTGCATTGCCAAATTGGGCGCAATTTTATGATTCACAGTTAATTAAAATAAATTGAATGATTGCAACACAATAATTACTTTTATTTCTATTTGGAAATTATTTTAAAGAGACAAAATTTTAATATATCCAAAACACTGATTTTAGCCGATCTGAAACATTTATTTCCTTCATTTCTATTACTCCGATTTAGAAATAAAGTAAATTTCCATAAAAATATTCTTGGAATCATCGACTCTGATTAAAAGAAAACAAAAATCAATTAAGCATAATTTGTATAGTCTAATATTAATTATGTATGTTCACCAGAGACGAAGTCGATGGGAATTTCATTAAACATTTCTTAATTAAATAATTATTGATTTCATGCTTTATAACAAAGTTCATAAGTGTTTAAATAATAAAATATAATACTGTATAGTAATTAAGGCTTTAAGTTTGAACTTCTAAGAAGAAGGAGATATAAAAAAAGAATGCGCGAAATTAGATAGATATATGCATCAGGGAATTGCAAACCAGGTGCAAATTTCGTAACTGCGAAGCTAAGAGATAGATATTAATAATAACAAGTGTCGAAATACTTTGGCACGGTAGTGAAAGTCTGCAAAGTATTAAGTACACAAGTGAAAACTATACGACTAATTAACCAGTACATAATCTCTGATTACAGGTCTTCCATACATCCGCCTAATCCCGAAGGTAACTGCCGTCGCAGGTGAGACGCTGCGGCTGAAGTGTCCTGTCGCCGGCTATCCGATCGAGGAGATCAAGTGGGAGCGGGCGAATCGCGAGCTACCGGACGATCTTCGTCAGAAGGTGCTGGAGGATGGCACCCTACTGATCACGAGCGTGCAGAAGAAGGGCGACGCGGGAGTGTACACCTGTTCGGCGCGGAACAAGCAGGGCCACAACGCGAGAAGATCCGGCGACGTTGCAGTAATCGGTAAGGCCTCATATTCGATTCCCTATTCTACGATTGTTACAGATGGCATCCAACAACGAGACTGACGAGAGGATACGGACGAATGCCAATCGAACGTCGTAATCGAAAGAAGAACGGAAAGGAAAGAACTGATGGACGAACAGAGAGAAAAGTATCTAAGTAAGGTCTATCGGTTCGAGGCAGCGGTAGAGTAAAAAGAGGGGAAAAAAGCGACTTTCTAGGATTCCGTTGACAGGCCCCGGCCACCAGGGATACGGTGTTTGATCGCCGTGTATGGTTCTCGAGCTCACGAGCTGTCGTTGTTGTTATTATTCCAGTTCCTCCCAAAATTAGCCCATTCACGGCAGATCGTGATCTACACCTCGGCGAGCGTACCACGTTGACATGCTCGGTGACCAGGGGCGATCTGCCACTCTCGATCTCCTGGCTCAAGGACGGACGATCGATGGGTCCATCGGAGCGTGTCAGTGTCACCAATGTGGACCAGTACAATAGCATACTGATGATTGAACGTTTATCTCCAGATCACAACGGCAACTACTCGTGCGTGGCCCGTAATCTGGCCGCAGAGGTATCACACACGCAGCGGCTTGTGGTTCATGGTAATCCTCCTCTAGGCCCCCTTCACTTTTGCCCGACGACCGCCTGCCCGCCCGAAATCCGAGCGAGTGAGAGTACGAGTGCGTTTACGGTCGCCCAATAATCTCGAGAATGAAGCGCGCGAGGATCCGGAGGCAGAAAAAAGATCACGAAAAGTGAACAATCGGTGCTCGGTGCTTCGTTATTTGTTTCGAGTACCGTGCGTGGGACCCGCGGTGATGTACCATAATTTCGTACACCCGTGTCTTTGCGTTTGCTTCCCGTCCAGGGATCTCTATGTCCAGTGTTTGCGCTGCTGTCGCCGCTGTAAATAGCTTTCGACGTGGACTATAATGCGACGATCGATTCTCTGGTCCCAACCGACCGGCTCGCTCGGTACTTGCGCGTGTTCATTCGAGAAGGATTTTACTACGACGCCTCGAACGTCACTCAGGAACGTAGAGACCTGAGGACGTGTTCTCGATGATAGCTCACGCTTAGCGTGGCTCATCCTCCTGCACGAGACCTGCCACTTATTATCTCCCACGTTTCTTCCTCGGTCCTTGCATCGACTCTTCGAAAACTCGCGATTTATCCCGAACCGAACTCTACGTTCGTCGTTGCTCTCGTCTCACTGGGCTCTGCGACCGTATTGGCGATTTTAAATTCACATGAAACAACTGGTATGATTGTTTTGAGCTCGATTCACTACCTGGTTTGCATATTCGTCCAAAAGCGTGTTTAACAAAATTTTCATTAAAGGAACGTTGGTTTTTCAGAAGGAAATTGTAGGGGGTACAATGGTATGCTGCAATAATTGTTCAATTCGTTTCCGTTACTGCAAACACGTAACGATCACATACAATTGCGCGATTAAAGAAACTTTCTAGGGGAACAGTATGTACAACTACATTTAATTATTGGAATAAAACTAAATTCATCAACTATATATAAAAGAAAATACTAAATGAGTAAATTTATTCGTCTTTAATATCGATAATTCACTTCGTATGCCCGCCAGTTCTATTATTAAGAAATCTAAACAAAACCAGGTGGGCGAAGAGAAGCTAAGAAGTCAACATGTAAACGTCGCAAGGTTAATTATCTGTAATGCATGCCTAAATTACAGTTATTCGTATTGCCAATTGCAATCAAACAGGACTGAGACGGACCAGTTCGTTTCTCGCCAGACTGATGCATCCCAGGTCGCATTTCTCGAAAGCGAAAGGGAACGATTTTGGAAGGGTCGACGAATGCTAGCTCTTGCGTTGAGAACGAGCGTATGTGTTGTGAGTATGCGATGCCAAACTTCTATGTATAAGGTGTTTAAGGGCGGCAGGGGCAGGTCCGCGGCGGGGCCACCCTCTCTCTCCTCTACATTGCTACGTTACTATACTGCCTCTATTGTACATATTCTACGTATATATATATACATATTATATTCTATATATATCTATACATATACATGGACGTACTACTGTCTATATAATATATAAATACATGCCGCTACTTTATGAACCGAAACATATATATATTGTATATATTTATACACATATATATATACATGATATCATATGACGAAAAAAAAGAACAGAAAAATGATTACGCAATTGTACTACGGTACAAGAAAAAAAGGTTCTTGCATTTTTTTTGGTGCCATCTTTTTCTCGCTCTCACGTATGGTTCTCTCTTCTCTCTTGACCTTTTCCAGTACCCCCTATTATTGAGCCATTTACGTTCCAAGAGGGACTATCCGAGGGGATGCGGACGCGGACGGTGTGCGGGGTCGCGGCGGGTGACCCACCCCTAACTATATCCTGGCTAAAAGACGGCCAAAGTCCTTTTCCCTTGCCGCCGAATCTGGCCTCCGTCGCAAACGTCTCCCAACTGGATTCCTACTCAAGCCTCCTCAGTATAACGAACCTCGCGGCCGAGCACTCCGGCGACTATACCTGCGTCGCCGCGAACCCCGCCGCCGAGGTCAGGTACACGGCCAAGCTACAGGTAAAAGGTAACTAGATGATCGGCGACCCTTTTCCATCGTCATCCCAGACACCCTCTCGACCACCGTCATCTCCGGTCATCGATCTTGACGCAAACGACCACTCTCGAGCCTTTCTCATTCAGGAACGATCTACGCGTTGTCAACTATCTTGACGATAGATATCTGTATTCGACACTCGTTCAGCCGACGATAGCTTCAAACCCGCGCATTTCGCCACCCACATATTTTATCGGTGGCTGTAGTTGATTTCTTCCACGAACACCGATGGCTCCATTGAAATTGTTTATGAGCTTCGGCGAGATCGTTTGTGTCTGCACAGGGTTGGATATTTGAAACGGTATTTTTAGAAACGCAAAGGTGGAGGTTTCCGCAGGATCGGCTGCAGTTATTATTATAGCACGTCGGTCACTTTTGCGTAAATCGCGCGATAGTGTTTCCATCGATTTACTCTCGAAAGAAATGATTTTAACGGAGATACTGTTCCTTTTGGAAAACAGATTGTTCCTTCGGGTGACGTTTGAAATAAGATCGCGATTGTATCGGATAAATATAAGGAACGTGTTCCGTGGATCTGTTTGAAGTGTCTTATCCTGCAGACATCGAGGAGAACATCTGTCTCGTACCTCCGAAAAAGTTCGGGTTTCTCGAGTTCAAAGAGTACTAATTTTTCATCTACATTCAGAGACTGTATACTCGATGTTTAGTTTCACGGTAATGTTTCCTGTCCATGCTGTCGAAAATCGAAGTATATTTTCGGGGCTTCAAGTCGCGGGACATAAATAAAAACTATGGACAGTTTCCAATAGATGGAACGTCGAGATCGAGACCAACCCCAAGAGACCCGATCCCCCACAATATCCCATCAAATCCATCGGATTCCCGTCTCTCATTATCACCGATATCATCGTCCATTTTACCATCGTCATATCATAACGCTTACTAATTCGATCCTTGCGTCACCATCGTTAATCATCGGTGTGTTCTCGCCCGGATCTAAGACGAGCATTCAACGGGTCTCGAGCTGCCATTTTCGCCTGCCAACGCGAGAGGATGTCGCGAGTCTTGTCAAAAGAAAAAGTAAAGAACGCAGAAACGAGATCGAAAGTCCGTTCCGAGCGAGATCACGCGTTCATCATGAAAACCTCCTTTTGGTCATCGAATCGCTCCCGCCTCCTCGAATCCCGTGGCTCCATTCCTCAGACACAGTGTGTATTACATTTACGTTGCTTTGGCTCTCTGGGAATGCGTCGGTATCTCGTGGACCCCCCGAGGTTTGCTTGACTTGACCGAATAATAAAGGTAACAGTTTGCACCTTTCCTTATTTTACTCGTTTTTTAAACGGAGCAACCAACCAACCAACCAAAATCAACAAACAAAATGAAATGAAATGATATTGTATACGGATTGACATATTGAAAAAAAGATTACATAAGCTGAAAAAAGTACATGATCATGAAAATGAAACTCTCTTCTGGCCTGCGTGCGTGCGTGTATGTGAGCATTCAACACTTTATCTGCATGACTCTTCTCTCTACGACGTAGCGAAGTGGTTTTATTCTTGTCTGCATCACCTTACGTGTTTCTCTGTACATATATATATTATATATATATTTACTTACTTATTATACTTAAGTGTTATCTTTGATCACCCGAGTACGAGCACGTGCCACACTGCTCACGAACCAACAGAACGTAATATATTTTTCACGATACCTATGCGCTGGCTCTCCTTTGGGCTCGTTCGAAGGCAACCCTTTTTTTTCGATTAACACTTCTGCATGCTTTCTTATTGTGTCTCTATCTCGCTAACACACACTCTCTCTCTTTCTTTCTTTCTATCTCTCGCTCTCTCTGTCTCTCTCTCTATCTCTCTCTGTCTACCTACCACTGTATTTTCTATCTGTGACGCTGTTTTTTATATTTCCTTCAGTCGCGGCGCAACACGGGGCACGCGCATGAAAAACATTTCCAACGAAATTCGAACGTATCAAAGAGACTCAAAATAGCCAACAATTTTTCGAACGACCGTAAAACGGTACGCCGCCAAAGTAGTTGATCGAATTGATCCGAGGCGCGACCGCCATTATCCTAGAGCGCTGTTGGAGCGCGCCCCGTCGTTTCCATGCGACCCGGTAATGTAGGCTAGTAGTACGTATTATTATTAATTAAATTCGTATTCATCGAACTAGTCGTTAGAAGCGGGTACTTATATATATCTATATATACATATATATATTATTATTCGCCTTTCCACGATATATCTTTCGGTCTACCGCCGACATGCTCTCATTCCGTAACCTACACACGTCCTGCCCAATTTGCGCCTTTTCTTCGGAGAGTTCTACTTATTTGAACAAGTATCTTGCCGAACACTGCACACACACGTACGTCTCAATCCATACACCCACACGCATCTTTAAACACACGTACGCACAGAATAGACACGAACACGCGCAACCACATACACCTACACGTACAGATCACACACATATATATATCTATATATATTATATTGTCGCACGCGTTAATGCGTGGCCGGTATTTGCCGTCTTGTAAAACGTTGGAACTTCCCACTCACAGTATCTCGCTTGTGCAGCGTTTTTCACCACCGTAAAAAGTAGAACCCGCCAAACAGTACACCCGAACGATTTAAGACAAGCCTGAAACTCTCGACATCATCATCGATGCGCGGCGTCCGAGCGGCCACTCGACATTCACGTACCATTTCCGGTCTCCGCATTAGACGATTGCACACATAGTGGCGAACTTCAGCGTAGCTAGTATCTATACATTAATGAATCTCGATAGACGCTTCGTTATTGTGCACACCACCTGTCTTCTTCTGTACCTTGATTTTTCTTGTGATATATTTTTCTTTTTGTCTTTTTTTGGTCTCTTGGGTTACTGTACGTGTTATGGTGTATTGAGACAGAACCGCTTATTGGTGAATCCTCCGTAGAAAAGTCCGTCGTTTTGCCGTGGGAATGATCACAATTTACCGAAAACTATACTCGACGAGAAGAAACGGCCGGGCCCTCGAATACGCCGCGCATCGACCCCGAAAAAAAACCCCACTGTCCATACTGTACCTCGCCCACGTACCTTCATTCACTTTGTCTAAATGTCTCTGTCACTTTCTCTCATATTACGTGAACTGCCATCCACCATAACGGGAAACGGAAAATTGTCAAAATTGTGCCGCGTACAAATTCCTTTGTCGCCGCCGCGCTTCAAATTCTCTCGATCCTGGACGAATCGTTTTACCACGGGAACGACAAAACCTCGTCGACGAAAGGCCGCGTCCGTCGAATTTCCATATTTTTGTCTCTTTTTTTTTTGTCTCTCTCTCTCTCTCTCTCTCACTCTGTCTCTTTGTACAGTGTATCTCTCTCTTGCTCTCTTTCTCTCTTTCCTCTCTCTCTCTATATATATATATATATCTCGTTGTATATACATACGATCTCTCGGTTCGCTTCCACTTCCGGCGACGTCGCGCCGCACCGTCGACGAGCTCTTCTTTGACCGCGCTTTTCACGACTTTGTCACAACGTACCTGTCTCTAAATCGCTAACGACCAGTAAAGAAAAGAAAGAAACGAAACAAGAAAAAAAGATAATTTGGATAGGAGCTACGCGACGGACCCACGTAAAGCTGCTCGCTCTGGTTTTCAGTGCCGCCGCAATGGATCGTCGAGCCGACGGACGTCAGCGTCGAGAGAAACAAGCACGTTGCCTTACACTGTCAAGCGAAAGGCGTGCCGACCCCCACCATCGTCTGGAAAAAAGCCACGGGTGAGAACTCCGTAATTTTATGAATATACAATAAACCCCATTTTCGTGCAACTTCTGCGCGGGCCGGCGTGGAACACCCGCAAGCGGCCATTTTGTTCCTACCGTCCTTTACAGCAGCGTTCCTAAATCGTTTTTGTCCAGAAGCTTCTTGACATTAGAACTACCAAGCTAAATGCGTTTAATGTATATGATTTTATAACCATAACGAGATTAGATTTACTCGAACTTCATACGATTTTTATAATTTCGGTAACTGTGAAAGAAGAAACCAGGAATCGATCATTTTGTCTGTTTCAGATTTAGGAATGCTGTTTTACAGTTCGATAAAAATTGTTAATTTGCTATGAATCCGATTTGAAAGACTATTGCATAAAACAGAACAAGCAAATGAAATGTACGGTTTTCACGTGATTTTATTTCTTGTGAAAATTATGTATATTTAGAAAATTTATAGAACGTCTGGTAACCGCATTTAACGTGACGGAATTTTCAAAGCGCATCTTTCGAAATAAACTTTTTTAATATAATATTTATAGGAACTTTAAACCACTTTTCTTATTATTTATATATCTTTCCCACTGTTCTTATTATTGGATTTATTGATATATTTATTCGAGATCGAACAGATGGTACCTAATTTTGTCGAAAGACTGAACTAGATTCCACGGCTCTCCCCGATCAAATTTGAAAAGTTTTTGAAAAATATATTAATCCCCGGCTTAATTTCATGGATCAATATCTTTGCGAGCCAGGAAGCAAGTCCGGTGAATACGAGGAGTTGCGGGATAGAGATTACACGAAAATCCTCAGCAATGGCTCCCTGCTTCTGCAGCATGTGAAAGAAGACAGAGAAGGATTCTATCTCTGTCAAGCTAGCAACGGTATTGGAAGCGGTATCGGGAAAGTGGTCCAATTGAAAGTGAACTGTGAGTCTCATTAACTCTTTCTGATTGTGAACGTTGGATTTTGTCGAAACTAAATTCTTGTACAATATTTGATGGAATAATAATTGTAGATGTAGTCGGGACTAGTTAATGTCATCTGCTAAATATTTTAAACAGAAATAAATATGCAAAGTCAAGAAAATATTATTTACGATCAGGTCGTAGATATTATCAATTTTTCGAAACCGCAATTATTTTATTGGAACTCGATGGAACACTTGACCCTTTGCACATAGAATATTTTCATAAATCAAGAAACTCAAAAAGTGTAATGCTTCAAACAAAATATAAGACGATATAAAACGTAAACTAAAAAATGTTAAAAATATTTTATCTATCTAGAAGTTCGTATAAAATTGTATCGATACAGATTTTATGCAACGAAAATTTTCAATTTAAAAACTTTCACAATTATCGGTAATCTTGTTATTTTCCCTGAACGGGGGTAAAGCATGCAAAGGGTTAATAGAACGAACTGTAAATTATATCGTAACAGTCGATATTGATGTAAACTATCCATAAGCGAACCCCAATATGTCAGAATTACTCTGTCATAACGGAAACGTGGCGCTTGTAAGCGGTTATTCGTGTAAGGTAGAGTGATGCATGTGACTTCCAGCACTTACATCTTTTTTGTTATGTTAATAGCTTCTCCATACTTTGCGGCACCTTCGAGGCTCGTCACCGTGAAAAAGGGTGACACCGCGACGTTACATTGCGAGGTACACGGCGACACGCCAGTCACCGTCATTTGGCTAAAGGGTGGAAAAATTGAGTTAAACCCCTCGACAAACTACCGGTAAAGCTAATTTACCTTACAAGTTATTACACAGAAGTCTGATACTTCGTAGATTGTGATCTAATAGCCTGTAGAGCGATGAACTTATGAAATTCGATCAATTCTGCGAGTAAAATAAGCGTCGAAGAAGTTACGCGACTAATTTAGAATAGGGTATTATAAAATTATATTACTCCAAAGAGGGAGGAATGTAAATTATTAATATCATTTAACACGTGGTAGTGTGATCTATTCAGCGAATGAACACTGCATGTTTGCTGATAATGATCATTCACAAATTATTATTGAATGATATTATCGTAAACGAAATGTTTCACTACGAAGTTCGTATATTCTCGGACAGAATTCTAGCATTTTTTAAAATTGTAATATAAGATTTTGTGGAAAATATGTCGAACGATCAATGAATGGACAAAAATGTTCGATGAACGAATAGTAATATTCCAGTGAATAATATTATACCATAAAATGCAAATACCTTCAACGCATTGGACACGTTTAGGACAACCTGCTAATCAAACAAATGAAATGTGAAACGAATCGTCAGCGAGAAAAAAATGGTTTTCGTATTTTTAATAAAGTTACTTTTTCATATAATATAGGAGATGTTCGTTCACTGTGGGGTTTTCATTCACTGGACAGATCGCCCTACGTAAAAATGAAAATATTAGACTAATTTATACCGGTGCATTCGGAATTTTCCGTAAACGCTTATGGTATTTAAAGGGTTACAGTGAAGCGGGAGGTAACACCGGACGGTGTAATAGCTCAGCTACAAATATCAAACGCAGAGGCGTCCGATAGCGGAGCGTACTTTTGTCAAGCGAGTAACCTATACGGTCGTGACCAACAATTGGTGCAACTCCTCGTGCAAGGTACAATGAGCATCGATTTAACCAATTAATTAAAAAATGAATTTCCCATTTGTTAACGATGCAATTGTTTCGCTTGCACGTTAGAGCCACCGCATCCACCGAATTCGTTGGAAACCGCAATGGTTGCCAGTCGCAGCATTAACGTGAAATGGCAGCACAAATCGCAAGACACCAGCGAAGTAACTAAATACATCCTCGAATACAAGGAAGGCACTGGTAAATATTACTATGTTTTCTGTAATAAATATGTGCGATTTTTAATAGAAGAATATACACCATTTAATGAATTTGGATAATGTATTCGTAAATGAATAGCTCCTTCGAAAGTAAAATAACGATGTCGAAGACTTGTTAATTAAATGAAACAAGTTTCTCAATAAACTCAAAAAAACATAAATCAAAACAACCGCAAACATATTATATTTTATTGCAATGGAAACTAATCAAATACAAGTAGTTTAAACTTTTTTCTCTCCCCTATAAAAATAAACTTTCGCCACTTATTAGTAGAGTGCTTTATGCAAGGTGACTTTAATTAATGATGATTGATCACGACAGGTGGACTGTGGCAACAGAAAGAATTCACCGGGCCGCCACTTTCGTACGCCGCCCTTATTGACAAACTAAAACCCGCCACTAGGTACACTATCCGTGTAATAGCTGAAGGGCCAGCAGGTAGGTCTGTGCCATCCGCAGATCTAATCGTCAGGACAGAGCCAGAAAGACCGACTGGTCCGCCAATTAAACTTGCGGCGAGGGCTCTCTCCTCCTCTGAAATCTTAATCTCCTGGTCGCCGCCATTACCTGAACTCAGACACGGTGATATTCAAGGATTCAACGTCGGCTACAGAGAAACAAGGTGAGTTTACTGAACACTCTAACTAATTTCGTGTGTCTCAACATCTTATATTTAACGTCCGTTCCTCCCTCGTTTCGATTTAGCATACTTTTGGCCATATTTTTAGACTTCGCGCTCGAATTTCCTCTATCAGGGGATAGAACAAAACTGATAACAAATTTGGTATTTTCTAAATTATCGATTTTTATTTCATGAATAATGTAGGCAATAGAATCTTTTATCAAACATATAATTGAGTATTTCTCTGGTCATTTGCAATTTTATTTATTTTTCTACTTATTTTTCGAAATATTCCTCCGATACACGTTAGGTTTCCTATAGACGTCAGCGAAACGTATCGTCAGGAAGTAGATATATTAGATAGACTAATTATATAAAACGTTTTACTATTTGATAATTTCTTTGGAGCATTACCTCTTCGTTAAACTTCTCCAACCTTGCTTCAGTTTCTTATTCTTAAAGAAAGTACTTACGAAGATAACTATTTGCACACAAAATGATTTTAATTCTAGAATTTGGATATATCATCAGATCTTTAATCTAACTTTGAGTATTAAATACGTAAAATATATAAAATCTAGATAAACTAAAAGTGAGTTATAGTAGAATGTACAATCTAATCTAACTTTGAAATAGTTAACTTCTAAATATAATAAACATACATAAATGGATATGCAATTAGTAGAATATTGGTAAATATATTCTGAAAACACAAAATATAGCAAATTTTATATTATTTTCAAATATAATAAATTGAAAATAATATTGCAGTATTTTATTGTGAATTAATAAATTTTGCAGTATATTAATAACTCCGAACTATTAGCTTATAATTTATAAACCAAGACAAAAGGCAGACCATCGCAATAATGTGCATCTCAATAACGCGAACGAAATTTAATCGTACAAAACAGATCGGAACGCGTTTAGCGCTTCGAGTTCGGAACTCCATTACGTTAGGAATCTTCTTTCAGCTCTTCAAATCTCTCGTACAACTTCAGTTCCGTATCCGGCGACGGAGAAGAAGGAGGCGCCGAACTTCGGCTAACAGGCCTTCGACCCTACACAAAGTACACTTTGGTAGTTCAAGCGTATAATCAAGTTGGGTCTGGACCGCTTTCTGATTCTTTGCTCACGCAAACTTTGGAAGATGGTGAGTAATGTTCGCGGGAGAAGGAAGGCGCAGAGTCCAATAACGCGTGGAACGTTGCAACGATCGATCTTGCGGCGATGTTTAACGATAAACAAAATATGTTCAGTACCCAGTATGCCTCCGGAGGACGTAAGATGCGCTGCGCTAACTTCGCAATCCCTTCAAGTATCGTGGCAGCCGCCGCCTAACACGCACAGCAACGGTATTATTCAAGGGTACAAGTTACACTATGAACCAATTTTGGCGGACGTGTGGCGCAGCGTCGATGAAATGGAAGTTAGTGGAACTGTTTCGTTAAGAAAATGTTGTTCCGCTCGGAAGTTCTCAATTGTAAATTTCTTGTTAGGTGCGGAAGACCAGCGCTCTGACCACTGTCCTCACGGGCTTAAGAAAGTTTACGAATTATACCATTCAAGTCCTTGCTTTCACCAAAGTTGGCGATGGAGAACCGACCACGATCACTTACTGCCAGACGGAGGAGGACGGTAATGTTTCTTCGTCGCGTAGTTTTAACCCTTTCCATATTTAAATCTAAATTTGTTGTTAAATGGCGGGTATATTCGCCATGAAATAGACCAAATCACTTATGGTATTTAAAATAGAATTTGTGTGAAACACATTTTCAATTTCAACCCATATTAGGATAAAATAAGAACAAGACCTTCTCCAAATATTTGATTATTTACGTATGAAAATATTTCAAGTTCTGAATATTCTTTATTTGTATTATTTACAAGTTAAACAAATCTGAAACTTTATAAATGATATTAATTAGCCTTTGAACAATAAAAATATGCATTTTACGAAAAGGAACAACTAGAAACGACTGTCATTTTGTTGTAACTTTTTTCAATTTTATAACAAGTTCAATTCTACTGCTTTTACCGAGTACGTGAACTTATTAAACCCAGAGGTGCACACTTCTCAAATTAAATAAACCACCAGGCGGATAAATATTAATCCACGGTCAAGATTAGATAGATATTTAATAACATTCATTTCTGCATACAGTACCAGGTAGCCCAGCAGACATAAAAGTGGTGGTCAGTTCGCCGCAGGCACTATTCATCTCTTGGCTTCCACCCCTCGAACCGAATGGACATATTACGAAATACTATCTATACACAAGGTAGTAACCTAACAATACTATTTGCGATTCATATACATATTATATATTATTTATTATATAATATAATTATAATTATATAACATATAATATATAAAATTCGAAGTCTGTGATTACTAAACTGTGAATCATTATGCAAAATAACAACATTCCGCAACTGTCGCAGGAAATAGGAATAACTATTGCATTCTTCCTTGAATAATCTTAGTAGATCGAAAGTTATATTCATATAAATTATTAAATATTTTTAATATTGCCACTGTTTCACATTGCAGATACTCATTGTTGCCATAATTGCATAAAATTCGCGATCTAGTGCGTACAGATAAAAATTGAAACGATCGAATCCCGTAACAATGTCAAACAATATTATACCAACAGGGTCGTAGACGGCCGTGAGGAACTGAATCACGGTAAAAGACAACTGCCAGCCGCGAGCACCTATTTTGAGGCGACCGATTTACAACAACACGTAGAGTATCAGTTCTGGGTGACGGCTAGCACCCGAGTAGGCGAGGGCCAAAGTTCGAGGGTAGCCGCACAGGTGCCAACGAACCGGGTTCCAGCCAGAATTACTTCTTTTGGGGGCCACGTAGTCAGACCATGGAGGGGATCCGCCACTTTGTCTTGTAACGCGGTTGGAGATCCTACTAGAGAATGGTTCAAGGGATCAGCTGAACAAATACGCACAGACACTGCTAGGAATATACAGATACTACCATCGGGCGAGCTTGTGCTGTCGAACCTGCAGTCCCAAGATGGCGGGAATTATACTTGCAAGGTGAAGAACACTCAAGGCAGCGACAACTTGCATTACACCCTCACTGTGCAGGGTAAGCATCCGAACGATTCATTATCCCTCATGGTGTTCGTAAAAACTGACATTGATAATATTCGGATCATATAGATCTGGTTAAAAATATGTGTGCACATCTTAGAAAGTAAGTAATAAATTAATATGAAAATACAAAATACAGTAAAAATATATTTCAAAATTTAATGAAATTGCCTGCATTAAGTGGCAAATAAAAAAATTATATACGTCTAATAGCAGAAGGATTAAATTGTTATATATTTTGTTTACTTTCGCAAGCTTGGATTGTAGGAATTTCAATGCTCAGAGTATCTTTCTTAGAGCACTATCTTACCCTTTTCGTGACAATATCGCGTTCTAATTAAAAACCAATTATTAATTTTTAATACTGAAGCTACAGAATCCTAAAAGCGACTTATGTGTATTATTTTATAACAATGGCAAGATTGGATTCAGTTAAACTTCGCACAAATTTTCTTATAATATTTACATGTGCTTGAATAATCAAATTTCTGTAAAAATTTATCTCTCACAGTCTTCTCAAAGTCATTTAGACTGGTTCGATAGTTCTAGTAGTAAATAAGTGAGTGATCACTAGTGAGTGACTTCTTTGTTTACCAATTGACTAAACTGTTTTATTTATGTTTATTTACGAACTATCAGAGGTAGACTCTTGACCGTCACTTTGTGCAACAATTCATTGTAAATCCCCTTCTTCTACCATTTCTTAGGGGCTGTTCGTCGCAGAACTTTCTTCAGATACTTTCTTCGCGATTAATTGGATAGTACAAGTATTCGTTGTTTATTTACAGTACCTCCTAGCGCGCCAGCTCTTTATGTAACCAGCTCTACATCGAGCAGCATTTTGTTACACTGGAAAGCCGGGCATACTGGCGGTGCTCCGCTAACAGGATACACGTTACATTATCGGACGACGCACGGTAATCAGGAAGAACTGCAACTGTCTCGTCATGCTACTAGTCACGAACTCAAGGTACATCTCCTTCAAAATTAAAAGAGGAACGAAAACATTCGATACTTAAATTAGGAAACCAGATATTTCTGTTAAAATGAAATATCGGATAAAAGTTTAAGGAAATAACAAATCATTTAGTTTATGCAACAGCAAACAAATCATTTAATTGGACATTTATATTATGATTAGAATATATTATGATTAGACTACACAAATTTTCCACGTCTATTGCAAGAAGCAGGAGTCACTTAGAAGTTTTCTTCTGTCTTGAATTATTCTAGTAATTATTTAGTAATTTTTTAAAAGATATGGTCAATAAACATCTTTCACAAAAATAAGAGCTATAGGAGGAAGATAATTTATTTATGAAATGACCCTCGTATTCATCACTTCCAGGGACTGTTGTGCGGGAACACCTATCAATTATACCTAAGATCTCGCAACAAAATTGGAAGTAGCCCGTCATCACCCGTCCTCTCGGTCCGAACTCAAGGACAAGCACCAGGGATCCCACCCGCTGCATCTTTTCTCAGTCCAAACTCGACGACGTTGGTCCTGCGACTCCACGTGTGGCCCGACAATGGCTGCCCGATCCTCTACTTCGTGATCCAGTATAGACCTATCAACGAGTTCCACTGGACGCTGGTGTCGAATAGCGTCAAGATGCAACGACGTTTCATCGTGACGAACCTGCAGCCTAGCTCGGTTTACCAATTAAAAGTCGAAGCGCACAATGTAGCTGGCAGCAACCAAGCAGAGTTCACATTTGTAACGTTGACAAAGGAAGGTGGTAAGCCTGGTCAATTATACATTGTCTTCTTTAAGCCTGAGCATACCACGCTTTTGCTGCTACTGAACGTAATATGCGTAAATTTCTCAAGTAAAAGTGCACCAATTTGCAGTTCTTTTTTAAATTAAAGATTTCAGTTCTGTTGTTCATTTCTTGTAAATGAATACAAAATATTCGTTTTCTGCCTTTAAATAACAATTTAACTTTTAAGTGATAACTTCCATGATACCTTTTCTATGTCCAAAAAAGGTGAGAATGATTTTCAAACGAGTTTGTCATCGTTTGTCTTAGTTGACTCTCAAAAAGTGGATGTTTTCTATGATTTTTAATATATTTAGTTACGATTATATTATATATTTAATTATATTTAATGATGCTCTGTCTAGCCTAATCGGTAACTCGAATAAACAGACTATTCAAAAATGAACAGAGCATAAACTATCAAAATCGTAAACATTTGTTAAAATTCAAAAAAATATCCACACTGCGAGAAGCTAGCTTGAACACAGCCCGCTGGTGACACTAATCATATTGCAAGAGTTCTATCCAAAAGCACTGTGTTCCTGAAACTTTGCAGAACCACCCTCGCCAGAACTTTCGAAACGCGGGATCGCATCGGCTGTGCCGTTTTACGCTGACGTGAAGGTGATGCTGCCATTGATAGTGACCATCATTGCTTTGCTGATCGCTGTGGTGATCGTAGCCTTTCGTTGGAAAAACAGTAAGTTCAGATTCTCGTTACGTTCCAACTATTGCTTGGAAGGGCGAGAACTTCGCGAAAATTCACGTCGCCTAAAATTCGCAGGATATCTTGGGGACAGGGTGCAGCGGCCAATGAAAGAGTCGCAGGAGAACCAACAGAATGCGGAGACGCAAAGGGAACGATACTACGCCACCATTCACAAGGTCGCCTTGCAACAGGCGAATACGGGCGGAGGGCCCGACAAGATTCCAGGTGAACCTTTGTTACGATACGGACGACAGCCAGGTTTGGTACTATAATTGTTGTTCAGATAACAGTCGCACGCGTAGCGCAGTTCGAATGGGTCTGGACGGACCCGTTAGCGATCGATTGCTGTTCATCAGAGGGCGGTCGTTTATTTTGTCACATCTTCGTTCCGTGTCGTCATCGTAGACTGAGATTCTTCATGATTTTTCTTTGCGCTTCTTGAACGATCATACTTCGTATATAATAATCATGCTGTCAGCATGCTCTCTTATGGAACGATTGAAGTCTATTTGTTCTTCGAACGTGTTCACGATTTTTCGAGGCATCCTCCTTCGATAATTTAGAGAGTATGTAAATATCATCCGAGAATGAGTTGCAAGACCTTGACTCTCCCTCATGATAGACTTCTCACACATTTGCTCCACCGAGTTTGGTTGAACGTTTGCTCATGCATCGCTTGAATCATCCACGACCATCTGATTCTTAGTACGTTGTACTCGACAAAGTAAGTAAACGAATTTCCTTATTAACATGGATCGCACAGCGAACCTTGATCGTTACTCGATCCAAGTTACTCGATCCATTTTAATTAGGCATTAACTGTAGACACCATTTCTCAAATAAATTGATATCCTTTCATGGTATACTCTAACAAAAGAACATGCGAAATTATAACGATTAGAGGCAAGAGGTTTGATCCATTATACGAGACTTGTAGTATCAAGTATGCAGACGAATAATTTCACTCGAGAAGGGTGTTATACAAACAATAGTAAATTTTTGAATTTTGATACCTGATTACTAAACTGCGGATTTTATGTATTTTTGAACTCGGATTACGGGACTCGGGTCCATATAGCTACAAATATAGAATATAAATATTGTTACTTTTATTAAGTTTCTGAAGATTATTTTACATCTTCATATATTTTATTAACGTTTATAGAACAACTAATATTGCCAGATTAAAAAATCTGTTGACAAAAATTATTAATTTATATTTTTATTTCGAATATAAATCCGCAAACTGCTAATTACTTACCTACTGTAATATATTCCAACCAATGAGTAAACAAATTCTGATTAAATTAAAAACGAATAACGTAGTTGTCGGTGTAAAAATAAATGCAATCGGAGTAAAATGAGATTGTAGGATTTCTTATGGTCGATGCTAAATCGTCGGATTGCATTCGAGCGAAAGAATTCGTCGTGCAACACAGAAATTTCGACGTCTCTGCAATTAAAGGGCAAAGTAGTAGCATAGCGAATGTGATAACGACAGTTGACATGGAAACCAGGGAACTCATTCATATCCACAGAAGTCATCCCGACGCGATTTGAAAGGTAGGCAATGCCTCTGGTGGGTTACAGAGACAGCGGAGGACATCTCTCCGTACGCTACGTTCCAGCTTTCGGAGGGTGGCGGGGGAAGCCTGGCAGGGTTGGGAGGACTGGGAGGACTGGGAGGCGCGGCGGAAGCTTCAGCAGCCGGTCTCCACCCGAACAACACTCTTCTTCACAGTTTCATGTATCACGAGCACGCCATGACCGAAGGGTGCGCAAGTCCTCCGCCTGCCGCGACGGTAAGTTTTATTCTGGATTAATAGCGCAGCCAAAGTTTAAATGCGACTTTAACCCCTCGCCGTACTTTGACGAGTCTCACTTCTGACGAAGATTTCTGGTAACGTCCTGTTAGGTATGAATGTTATGCAGCTTTCGGAACGAAATTCTGTTCTCTCGTCATCAATATCTAAGTGTACTCGCTTAAATGTGTATCCACATAATAAATATAAATGTCCTTTTTCTTCAAAGAAATTCAATCCGGGCGACAGGCTAGCAAATAAAATTGTATTCGATACTGTCGTATGAATATCCAATCGAATAAAGGTGTATATAGGTAACAATTAATCTGAATAAGAAGCTATTCGTTATTGGAATGATAATTTATTCGTACAAGAATTCATTCCGAAATTCATTCATTCCTTTTGATCTTATTTCTCGAGTTCTCTTTATCTTGCACTCTTTCTTCGTGTTTGTATATTTTTTTTAGATATTTGACACAGTGATTATGACTTCGCAGAGCATGAAGAGCGTTTCGTCGAGGAGACGTCAACAGAGAAAACAACAAACCCCGGGCGACGTCGAGAGCGACGAGAGCGAGTCTGACCCGGATCAACTGACGAGCTCTCGCACGGAGTCTTCCAATCAGCTGGACGCTGGCAAACTCAAACACAGTACGTGGAAATGTTCTCGATAAGATCGTGTTTAATATTCCACTCGATTCATAAGACATTCTTAATTCCCAACTCTCAATTAAGATGAACTTGTAGCATCTTTATATAAAAATCATATTTCTTATTGACGATACAAATAACTTAACATTGAGATACGTACATGTATACCATGTAGTTGCTCCAACTGATTTATGAAAAGACAGAAGCTAGGTTTACATGCTCTTTACATTTTGCTGTTGCTCAATCATTAATCGCGGTCTACGTTAATATATTCTAATGTTCATAAAATCGCTCACAGTTCGGGCCGTTTCCGACTTCATTTATCACGGTACGTCGAGCACTTCATCGGACATCTCACCCATGTCAGAACAGAAGTCACTCCCACGAAGAGGACGATCTAGGTGATTAATAAACAAACATTAGTTCCCTGAATTTTTCTTCGGAGTACATTGCATCACGCAGAGAGTTTTCGACAAATTCCATCAACGTTTACCATAATCTATTACATGCTTACGGTGTGTCCGTTCTGACTCGATACGCTGAGCTATCTCTGATAAGACTGAAGATATTGAAACAATATTGTTTCTTCGGACATCCCGTTTTGCCTCGAACCATTCTACCATAGCATAGATATTAAAACGTAGCATTCTATTTAAAAGTACTAACTAGATCTCGAAGCCTCCCAACGTCCCGGAATTTACTTGTGAAACAAATACGTTTGCAGCACGTTGTGTCCCTTTCGGATCAAGCAACCTATTCAGAAACAGATTTTTAGTATCTTTTGTCCCTTCTGAGATATACTGAAGACGAGCTCAAACGTAGTTTATGATCGGTGTTTCATGATAGGTAATTTTACCTTACTTACCTTTTATTTTACTAACCACGTGAATTTGTTCGTCTCGGAAGATGGCATGTCCCCAGCAGGAGCTCGCTACGCACGGTATTACCGCCGATCTCGGTCGCGGAGACCACGTTCGTAGGCAATCAGGGGAACGTAGTGGCGGGGAACGGCGATCGTTCCGATCGGCCGGAGCTCAGCGAGGCCGAGTGCGACATCGACTCCTTGAAGAAGCTGAAACTCGGCCTAAGGAGCTCCCTGTGGTCAAGGCCGAGCACCCAGAACAACCCCTCCTCCGACTACTCAATCGCCGTTTAATTCGCCCTCCCTTCAACCCCTGAGTGCCACCGGCACGTCCCGTGTGTGTCCCGCGGTAGGCAAACTTTGTATTCCTGTTTCCCCTCCCTAATCCGCACCCCGTGGTCCAAAGAACCAAGAAAAGAAAAAAGAAAAGAAAGAATTAAATAACAAATTAGGTGAAATGAATCCTTCTTTATCCGCGGTCTCCCGCCGCGATACTTTCGACGTCGTTTTAGAGCTCTACGAAAGCTAAATTTTCGAGGCGCGCGCGAGAGGACGCGCAGCGGATCACGCGCGTCCCTCTCCCCATTTCTTCTCTCTGTCGATTACATAGGTGAAATTTGAAATTCCGCTCGTTGCCGGGGATCGTCCCGCGTGAATCCGTTCGCAGGCAACGAGGCGAAGAACGGGGCGCGGTCGCGCGATGACCGGTGTCGTCGAAAGTATCCGTTTGACGGTGGTAATCGCCCTAGTCTAGACGCTCGATCACCCTTTTTCCCTCTTTGCCTGTGACGCAACGAGAATATTACGAGCGTGCGTGCGTGGACGCGACGAGTGAGTGAATGATCAGTTGGTTGAATGAGTTTAATCGCGTGCAGGAGTGCGTGCCAAACGACAATTTGCTCAGACCGCCGCGACCTGGTCGCCGGCGCGGCGGCCGACCCATTCGAGACCAAAGACTTAATCGTACGAGCAGAGCACGGGAAAGTCCTTCGAGCGTCCGGAAACCGGCGGGGTACGAAGCCGTTAAGATTCCAGGCTGTTTCCAATTCCGAAACGATCGCTTCGACTTCCTCTGGACGTCGCCTGAACGATTTTAGGGATGATCGTTCGTTGCTCTTAATAGGGTAGCGGAGCCGATTACTGTAGGGTGACCAATTACTGTGCCTGTGGTCTGTTTTCCGGTACAATTAACTTTATATATCTCGAATAGGGTGTATCAACCCTTTGCAGCCGAGTGGCGACTCTAAGACACCATTAAAAATTGTTGCATCATGTTCCAAGATAATTTTAACGTTACCAAATTTATTTATATTTAAAGAAACTGTTAAAATATTGCATGAGTCGAACAATTCAATTTCATATACACAAAAGGCACTAGGTTATATAAAATGGAAGTACTGTAGATCAGAAAAACTATTTTGTCTTTTTCTTCTTTTATTTCATTAATTTCTGGATTTAATTTTTAGTATTTATAGCAAATCTTGAAATAAATTTAAAAAATATTATTGGTTCAACGGCGCTAAATCGATTAGCATCTGTAATAGGAATTTTGAGATTAGTTTATGTTGAATTAGGGTTCATCCCTTTCTTAAATCTTTAATATTTATGTGTATTGGTTATAAGATTTACATGTATTAGGTGATATGTTTTATATAAATTCTTTAAAAAGCATTGTTTTAATTCTTTCTGTTATAAACTCACGTGGGTTCCCATTTTTATCTGGGCTTTATTCTAAGGATATTATTTTAGAATTTTATATAATTATCTTTTTTATTCGAAAATAAACAAAATAATAGAATACAAAAATTGAATATATCTTCTTCGACAGATATGAAATTAATTATGCTTGAAAACAAACCAAAAACATCACAATTGGTCACTCCAGGGTAACTGGGTTCCACTACTTCAGCTAAAGCGTGTAAAACGCATGTCGCAACTTTCGACGATTTTGTGGCTAGATCTATTTGGATTTCTACTCGTCGATTGACTTTACATATTTTGGCACTTACTTGTTTGGGATCAAGGTTGAGCTTCTTATAGGACTCGATACAAATAGCTAATCAGTTGAACTGGCTACGAGAAAGCTAGAATTTAAATATAATGTTTGTAATTGGTTATGATGAATTTATGTCCCGACATCCGGGGGTCAATCGAATCGTCTTGACTAAACAAAATTGTTCGCCGTCTTTAAGAAATTGCTTCAGCAAATACAACCTTAACTTCAACGATCATCTCGAACCTATAGAGCCTATATAATCGCAAACTATTGTTAATTCTGTAAATTATTATGTATAGTTGTTTTCTTGATACGTAGGGTATCTGAAAAATATTATATGAGCAAAGCTACCTGTCAAATATCGAACAATTAGTTAGTATATATTTAAAATACATCACCATCTATTTCAATAATTGCCAATGATTTATTTGTATACAATTACTTAATGATAGTCATTTCTAACTAGTATGGTAGTCAAGTGGAAACGATTCTTTTTGCAAAGATAAGATGAAATTGTAGAATAAAACTTTTCAACAACGATCTGATTCGAGAGAATTCGTTGAAGTTGCACAGAATGATTATACGCTAAGAAATTCCATCGGTTTAATCACCAATGACCGACGGCCTCGTAGTTTTTCTCATGAAGTAGTTTATTTTCTTAGAGAGGTACGCGCCCTATGTTAAAGAAATGAATCATTGCGTAACTAATTGTCACGAAGCTAGTAATCTATCACCGCAACATAGAGCCCGGAGCATTTATTTTGGTCACGCTGGCCTACACCGTTCGTTCTTCGATTCTTAGACAAGTCCGTCGTTATTTTTTGCAACAGCGTTCCACGCTCGCTTTCAATCAGACCCCGCGTCATCGACTGATCGCTCGTTATGACACGACAAAGCTTTTAAGCGTCTGTTCTTGAGCAAGGTTTCATTCTTGTGACAGTACTCGTTATCAAGCACGACTCTACGCTGCGTTGAATAATAAAAATTGAATAAGTGAGACAAACCATAATAGAGTATTTCGTTCTGTACTTTCTTTCTAATCATGTCAACTAGCTACAAAGAGTTTGCTTCGTGGTTTACACACATAAGTAGTCATCATCTTTGAAAATAATTATGAACTCTAACTTGAGACGAACAAAAGAATATTTTCATTATCGGAAAAAGCTATTCACTTAAAGGCGCAAAGACGCCTCCGACACGTCCTATATTTCTACAACAGTGTATTTCTCCTTTTAATAGTTTTATTAAATTAAATTAAATTCATCCGATGTCATCACTGCTCTGTATTTGCTGAAGCTATCATCGTGTGTCCAATTAGAATTTCACAAATGGTAAATCAAAAAGTAAATAGAGCTTTTTTGCATTAAATTTCACTCAACTCGTATATCAAAGGGTTAACACTTCGGCTGTTGACGTGTTGCCCAAACGGGTGTCGGAATAACTTGCTTAGATTCGAGAAGAAATTTTTACGCCAATCTATAATATCTTCCTAATTTTATCAGGAACTTTTCAATTTGTCTGAACAAAATACTTCAATTTTATGAAATTATTGAGATCGTTGCGTGGCAGTAGGACTCGTTACCGAGTTCAAGCGACGCCCGCGGGTCGATGAAGCGACCGTTTTCAATTCGCAAGACTGATTTTCTTACTCTGCGTTCGATCTTAAGGAGCCGATGAAAATGATTTGCTGATCGAATCGGCGCGGCTGCGTGATTCCGCCAAAGCCCGGACCGTGCTCACCTGTGTCCAGTGCGTGCGTGCGTGGTATTAGAATCGGGAACGAGATTACGAAACGATCGTGTGACGATTTGGCCGTATACACGCAGCTGTTAGGAGTATTCGTCGAGGAGCGTCGCGTCGTCGGGCGACGATTACCGTGGCGCGTGCTCCCGCCATTACGAGGCGGGCACGTCGTTAACGGGGTTGGGCTCTGTTGCATTGTAAAGTTTATACGTACGTCTAAACATCGTTGATTACTTTAAGTCCGTTATTAATCCTAAGACGTCTGACTAAGACATTATTTCCGTGGCGGAGGCCGGCCGTCGACCGGCTCCGCCCCCGCTCTGTACATTTCTTCCATGCCGAGACGAGACGACAGTCTAACGTCGCCGGCGTCTACCCTGACGCCCGGTTCACCGTTCAAACCGGCATCCTTCTTCGAATGTCGCGCACTTTTAACTTAAGGCTCGCTAACTATTTCTAAATCGAAAACGCCGGGCACCAGTCGCTTCGGGAAACTACAGCTCGTGCCATGAATCTCGGGCGTGGCGGAGGAATCTGGCTTCCGACCCTTCATTCATCCACTCTTCTTCGCCAATCGAGTTTCCAGCAAGTATTAGTAATCATCGTTTTATTTCAGTAGATACTTTTACGTTAAGGTATATGTTGGTTTTACGAACACTTGGTCTTTGCTATTGCATTTCATGTTTGCTATCTTTGAGCAGCTATTTCACGTTGTCTCGTGAAAATGACAAGCGTATGTTCGTTCAAACCTTTAAACTTAAAACACATTTGTTGAATTAATTATTATAGAGCGTAATATTAATTAATTATAAAGCGTAAAAATAAAAATTCTTCTGTAACAAGAAAAAGTACTTTGCTTGTTCAATGAATAGTACTGTAGTAATGTTAAATAATTATTACGATGAAAGTTACATTCTGTGTATATTTTTCATGTATAATATTTATTGCATATATAATTAAATAATATAATTGCATTTCTATTATCGGTCATACTTTCAGCAAACGTTCTGGACTAGCTTGTAGTAGAACCATAATCATTTTCTTCCAGTTTTAATTAATGCCAGGTACTTTTTTGTACATATGAAAACAAATCAATTTTATCGCGTTGTCAAAGAAGAGGGAGAAGCCATATTCCCATTACACAATCAATATTCATGGAACTAGTACTATAGATTCTTATCGAAACGAGTGTGTTCATAGCGTTACGTCAATAATTGTTTACCATTATTGACACAATAGTTTAGCATCGAATCGTTGGACCTGTTATCTCGCAGGCTGAGACTATAATCACCGAGCGTCTACTCTCTTGTACTCGTTCGATCTACCTGAAAGTCTTTCTCGAATTTTTGGATGCAAAGAATGGCAATAAAACAATACGAATATACGTATCCTTGAGGAGCAATATTTTGTCGGGATGGATCATCTTTTTTTCCAGTTGTAACTAACAATTCTACGATCCTTTGGTACGCGATACGTTTTTACTGTCTGTACTCGACGACTGAAGAACCACAAGTGGGATGAATCAAAGTTTCCGGTCTTTCATTTAAACGGAAGAAACATCCCTCGTACACTTTAGATAAAGTCGAGTGGGTTCCACTACTTTCGTTTTGCATCGCGAAAATCAAGAAAGATGTTTTAGATGTGTTATTGTTTTCCGGCGAGATACAAAACTGCCGGCGTAAAGGTAGTATCAAACTCGGCAACGTTCGAAAGCATATCGATCTCGTCGGATCCGAAACCGAGAGGAGCGGACAACGAGTCCGAGTGACCCGCAACGAATTCAAGCGTACCCTCAGACTGATTTCGAAAGTAAAAATAAACGGTATAGCCACCGCGCGCGCGAGCGCGTTTCTGCGTATCGTGTTCAGCGGCGAAAGAGTTCCAAAAGTTCCACGACACTGCCATTCCGCAAACTACTCGAGTGTGCCAAAAACACGGCCGACCACTTCCTATTTCCGATAACAATAATTTTACGCGATCTCGAGCGATCCCTAGGCTAAACACGTTTTTTCGATGTAATTTACGAAAACCGTTTGCTGCGCGAACACGCCGCATTTCTGTTCGTGACATTGAACGCGCCGCAGTCCAAGCATATTCTACGAATTTCTCTTTACGGACATTGTGAAACTTACTTTTTTAATAGACTTTGGCTAAATTTATACTTACTGTAATTAATTGCTATAATTCCTTCTTAATGTCGGAAGATGCAGTTTTGAAAGAATCCGTATTTCGCAACAGGTATGTTGAATAATTGTATTTTGAGTCAGGATTGCAACCCTAAACTCATGGGCCGCGGCGTATACTTTAATAACAGCTAAGTTCCGGAAGTGTGCGCGACACTGCGAAGACGAGGGCGTAGGTATGCGTATATATAAATTTATATAAATATATATATGTACTTAAAGCGCGTGTATGCGCATACAATACGATACATACATGAGTGTATATACGAGAAGCACGTCAATCAAACTCGTAGAGTTCGATTAATTTGTTAGGCCCTGTGCGGGAAGCGGGTATCGTTTATCGGACGATAACATCGGACGATTTTTGTACATGTTTTATTATGTCATCAGCCGGTTAAATATCCGTCGTACGACGACTGCGTACGTTTTAACGAGTTCTTTCGGTATCCGATTGCTTTTTCCCTTCCGGGAACATCTTGGAATCTTTGGACATTACACTCGATGAAAATTCATTTCTCCAAGGCGACGAACGCTCGTTCATTTCTTTTTAATTTCATTCGATCAAATATCTTATTCGCTTCGAACTAATTTTCACCGTTCAAAAATTTGGAACAATACTATTTAGAATTCCATTATTACGTGTTGCGGTAGAACGTTCGCTGAATTCTATTAAAAATTAGAAGAACATTGTGTTTTGAAGTTGCTTCGTGCTCCAATCATTCGAACGAGAGTATACGTACATACGTGAAAATTGTAGTACGAATTAAATACGTAGACAAGGTTATCAAATTTCTCTTTACCTTGAGAACGTGCTAATTCAGTTATCGAATTCTATGTCCTGTCACGATTCGATCTCGTCGACGCGTTTCACAAGTGGCAACCCAGTTGGAAGTGTTCGTCGCCTCGGCCAAACAATGCATCACCAAACCGACGAACGTCACCAATTTTCTCTTCGTTAATCGTCGGATCAAACAATCGAGCCCCACGATGCTACGAACGGTGTGTTTTAATTAAAACAGTGACGTAACTTGCAACGCCTCGAAACTCGAAATACATCCAAAGGTCCGCGGACCTACGCGTAGGCACGATTGATCCTAACACGAGGATCTAGATACCAAGAATCAGGTTATCGAGGTTCGAGGATCAATCGTTACAAAATCCGCAAAGGCAGATCGGTAGATTGAAAACTTTGCATCCCAATGTACCACGAAGCGTAAACGATTTCAAAGCAGCATTCGAGCGGAACAAAGAAATCAATTCGACCTGTACATCGCTTAGCACACGAAAATTCGTCGTCCGTAGAAATTACTCTAGACCCGTACGATTCAATTAGTTTCGCCTATACGTCAGTTTTCTATTTCCTAAACGACGCATTCGAAGTTACGTCACCGGTTTGTCCGCGTCTGCGATCCTTCGCAGACGCGGACATTGAGCAAATCAAACGAACAATTATTACTGTAACTACTATTAGCATCGTTGTAAAAACAAAAGATGTGAGGGAGAACTAGAGGAAGAATCCATGGTGCGAATGCGATGGTGTGTGCCTGCGAGTCGAAAACTCGGAACGAAGCGTGGCCACTGTGCTGTTCAACACCGGGAAGCCAAAATTTGTCTTCCACGTTCCGCGAGATCTGCGAAACGCGACGTGGCCACAGCTGAAACTGTATCTAGTCGGTGGTATGGCGTTTCGAAGCATTGTGTCGATCGTAGAATCGATAAAATAAATTGATATCCTGTAAAGTATTATAAAACAATCCAGACTCCGACGGCGTTTCATTTCATCCCCACAATATGTCGATTAGTTGCGGCAATTTTTCTTACAGAAAACGAAATTTAATTTATTTCCATTTTTCTCGATTCTCGTTGATTTTATTTAGCTTGTGTTTAATATTAATTTATTAGCGTGCACCGCAAATAAATTCAGTTGGACGTATAAACATAGTCTAATTATCAGGACGCAGTGACGAATAATTGCAAATGTATATAACTCTGATTTGAAGACACAATCAGAACGTTATATAATTGATTGAATGTATTATCTTGTTAATAAATAGAAAATGTTCGACGTAACTAAACCTATTTGTGTTACGACCCGATAAATTAATGGTCATTGTAAACTATAACATTATTTACGTCGATAAAAGGGTATTATTTATTTTGCTTCTCCTGAATAGAATGCTCTGAATAGCTGTAATTAACGAAGAATAATTTTAAATGATGCGGTAGATTAAATTTAATACTTAATAAAAAAAGAACACAAAATAAATGCACACTGATGTTGAAAATAGTGTTTAAACGTGACGAAAGATTCGCTAGTATCCGGTGAGCTCGGAGAACGTGGAGTCCATGTCGTCGCAGATGTATTTGTATTTTTCTTTTTCTCTGAACAGGAAATCTGGAAAAGAACAATTGTAAGTAACGAACAAATACAATGAGAATACGTAAAACGATCTTAAAGTGAACCTTCTCTCGCATCCAGTTCCTTCGAAAATACTTTCACCATCTTCTCTGCGATGATGGCCCTTTTTTCGGCAGTTTTCAGTTTCGCTTTCAATTCCTTCAGTTGCAACTTGAATTCTTCCACCCTCTGATTAGCCTGAAATAATCCAAGCACGTTACAACATAGTCATTATCGCAGCTTTAGGATCGTTGAAGTAACATTTACTTTTTCTTCAGATACTTCAAGGGATTTCAATATGTTGCCGACAATGAACAGTTCATCTTCTCGTTCCACGATCTTCCTAGGAATTTTAAAAATTATTTTTAAAACTTATTATAATCTTTTTCCGATTCGTGACCGACTTTTCAGCGAACTTACGCCTCGCTCGACTTCACTCTTTCTTCGGCGGCTTCCAGTTCGTCTTCTACGAAGACCAACTTCCTCGAGATCTCGTCCGATTTTGTATCCGCGTCTTCGGCGATCAGCCTCGCTTCTTTTAATTGCGCCATCAATTGGTCCATTCTCTCCTCGTCCTGCTTGCTTCTGTTCTCTAGCACTTTGCAAATGCTAGAAGAAACAATTTTCACATTGAGTCGTCGATGAAACGCCTTCGATAAATATTGTTGGAGCCTCTCGGTCCATGAAAAAATAACTCACTCTTCTGAATTTCACTATTCCGTGGAAATCAAATCTACATAACATTTTAAATATGACATTCATTAATCGATAATAAAAGATTCAGCTTGTAGTACAAGTTGACAAAAACTAGGGTTGCTTCTAAGCAACGATAAGTTAACAATAAGAAAGTCTGTTTAACCCGAGTTTCCTATGTTTTAACGTAAAGAATATTTTATTTAATTTGTTATAATTTCATAAAAATGAATGCGAAACATTTGAAAATAAATGTGTGAAAGGTATTCAAAATATGAAATTGATAGGAAGCGAAATTGATTAGCTTGCGAAAAGCGAGATTTTCGAATTACGGGATAATATAATTTTGTGTAGTTTGAAGTTATCAGATAATTCGAAGAATAATAAGATAGTTCAGGTAACTAGCCGTTTTGCATCCTCAGCAGTCTCCATCGCCTGCGCCAACTTCGTTTGAGCCGTCAGACGACGTTCCTCCGATTTCTCCAAGTTATGTATACATTGCTGCATCTTTCTGTTCAAAACCGCCAATTCCGATTGAGTCTATCCTCGTAATCAAATAGAATTTCCCATAATGAACTGGATCAAATATGAAACACTAAAAGGAAGGTATTAATGTAAGATTATCATTTACTAACCACGATATAAACCCTCTCCTTTTGCTCAAGATCTCTATTCGATTTCTCCAGCTGGGCCTTGCTCAGCTCCAAATCGCGTTCCATCTGTATCAATTTCTTCGCCAATTCACGCACCTCGTCCTTCAGTTTTTCTTCTCTCCGGTTCGCTTCCTTCGCCTGTTGGTCGCACATGTCCGCCTTATCCATTGCCAGGTCCTTCTCGATCTTCAGAGTCTGCAGACGTTTCTTAATCGCGTTCATCTTATCGCCGATCAATCACGAGTTTTCGGAAGAAAGCTGTGTCTGGATCAAGAAAATTTGTGAACTCAATTAACGCTTCGCAGGAATAATAGCTACACAACTCGAGGCTATGCTAATTTCTCGTATAACGTTTAGAACACTAACTTTCGGTCTCGTAAATAATTATTTGATATGAAATATTATTTATCCGATCTACTTTTCCTTCCGAAATGAGGTATTCGTCTCAAAACGATCGGACATTCTAGTCTCGTAAAAAATCATACACTGCTTCCAACTTCAATTTAAGAAGCAACAGATTTAAGCGTACGTTGGAATTAACGGAGAAAAAGTGTCATTCTTTGGTAAGTGTTTCATACATATTTCTTTTCTTATTACAAAACGGAGACACGTGAAAATAGCAACGTCGTACAATTTATAGGACACTTTTAGCAGAATTCACTTCCGAAAGTATCGTTAATATTGAAACACGCGAACACTTTTGCGAGAGTAATGTTCGGCGTTTGTTCATAAGAAAATTATGATTTTACGTACCGGCGCTTGAAAAATCAATTTCCTCGGGACTGTATCCCTACGGTCTTCCAAAGCAAAGCTCGCGGGTTACTGCACTCGGTGACCGACGAGGACAATGCTTTATAGACACAAAGAAATGCAAAAGAACCTAACAGTCCGTTCCTTTAGTTAGACGCAAACGAATTCCTCGACTGCTCTAGACGTTTATATTCTTCCGATCGGCCAATTCACACGGAGGTTAACAGGTACACAATGGCGACTTTTTAACCAGAAATAAACTTATTATTCGGATTAAAAGTAAACGTCCAATTATTATGTTATCGGTGTAACAGCTATAACATATATCGCGTATTAAAAGTTACGTACGTTACGATAAAAATAATTTATCAGATCGCATGTTTTGTTTTACGTTTCAGGTAGCTTTATTTCTCAAGAAATATTCGATACAAAGCTTGGAAACCGTATGTTAAAATGGTAAATGTTAATCTTCGAAAACATTCACTTTCCTTTGTTTAACGTTCCGGGAGGATGCTATTCAACGAGTGAAAAACAAATGACGAGGCAAGCAGGTATAACTTTTTAAATACCGTTTATTGAAAATTCGGATTCGTTATACAATGATAAAAAGGGGGCACAGAGTCGTGCTTGCTTTCAAGTATCGCGATCTCTTCTTTGAAATCTCTGAAAGAAAAATACATGGTCTATCGTTAATTCTATCCAAGAAAAGAAAACAAGAAAGACTATCGTTTCTGAAGCAAGTCGGCCCGGTTAGGCAGGAACCGGTCAAGCATTATCAAAGCGAAGCAAAGCGGTTCAGCGGAGGCTGCTTTATCTCCATATTAATGAACTAACGATATTTGCGATCGTTTATTCGCCTGTTAGTCGCAGAACTCGTGTAGCAAACGAATCGTGAAACTTTTGAATCATTAGCGATACGCATCAAGTTGGCGTAGCTGGAGGCAGACAGCCGAAACCCGAAGTATTTCGGCCATGTTAAATGTAGCAAACAAGCGAAAGAGGCACAGAATAACAAAATAAATGAAACTCCATCCATTCCGGGATTTTAATATCCGGTCATTTCCGCGAACGTGGCGTCCATGTCGTCGCAAACGGCCTTGTACTTCTCCTTTTCTTCTCTGAGCTCGTCTGCAAAAGGTTCATCGTTAATAAGATGTCGTTCTCGCGAAGGTACAGGTCCCAATAGAGTACAAAAGCACGAATAGGCGTTTCGATTTACCTTCCTTCCTGTCTACTTCCTTCAGCAAATTCTTCACCGTTCTCTCGGCGAGAATAGCGCGTTTCTCAGCTGCCTTCAGCTTCTTCTTCAAATCCTTCAGCTGTACTTTGAAGTCCTCTACTCTTTGGTTGGCCTAGGTCACCAGGTTTTGAAATAACAGTACATGCTACAATTAAAACTTGTGTCTTCGAAAAAACGTGTTAAGCACAGCGTAAGTACCTTCTCCTCTGACACTTCTAAGGACTTTACGATGTTTTGCACAATAAACAGCTCGTCCTCCCGTTCTATGATTTTCCTGTTGGCGCGTTCACATGTATATGTAATTTGTTCGGGAAACAACCGGAGAGTTAGCGTAACGAAATTATACAAACGCCTCGCTGGTTTTCACTCTTTCCTCAGCCGCTTCCAGTTCCTCTTCAACGAACTGCAGCTTCTTCGAGATCTCGTCGGACTTTGCGTCCGCATCCTCGGCGATCAGTCTAGCATCCTTCAACTCCTGCATCAGCTTCTCCGTGCGCTCTTCGTCCAGTCGACTTCTGTCTTCCAACACTTTGCACATTCTGCGAATCAGAAACGTATTAGCGTTGGATTCTATTGGATTAACGTATAGTTTCGACAAGAAAATCGATCGTGTCTAATCAATTGTGTATGAAAACGCAATCATTCCAACTCTAATATCTACTTTACCTTTATGGCACATGAACCTTCCTTTTACAAATAGTTCAAATGACTTAAATTGTTCATTCGAAGTACAATATATTTAACCAAAAGTGCGCGTGTGACCAAAGTGCGCGTATAATACTTCGTAAGAGCGAGAAATGAAAACTATCAATAAGAACCTTTGGGCATCATCAGCGAGTTCTGTCGCCCGTCCAAGCTTCGTCGTCGCAGTAAGGCGCAGTTCTTCCTTTTTCGTGAGTGACGCTTCAATTTCCTGCACTCTTTTCGTCAGAGTAGTACGATCTTGCTCTGCCTATCGATGCGAATTATGTTTTAGAAACTCGGCGACAGTGGAAATATTTTTGTAAACAAAAAAATTTGTCCCCGAATGTAACTCGACAATAGAAACGTGAATCAGTTCGCGTTGTATTTACGCACCCTGGTCCATGATTTCTCGCATTGCTCCAATTCGGCAGTGGAGTGCTCTAGATTAGACTTGGCAACTACATAATCTCGCTCGAGCTGGGCCAGTTTCTTCTCCAGGTCTTTCACTTCGTCGTTCAGCAGATCAGCGCGTAGGTTCTCCTGTTTAGCTTTGTTCTCGTTCGTCTCGACCTTCTCGTTCGCGGCGTCCATCTCCATCTTCAACGCCGCAATCTTTTTCTTTATCGCCTCCATGATGACGGCCGGTGTTTCTCTGCTCCCTTTTCACGAAATTGTTCGTCGCCCTTCGGACCTGGTCAATTTATAAAATCAATTGAAAATTCGGAACATTCGACACTGGAGACGGAACGTCTTGTCGAGCCATTAGCGCAGTCCGACTTCGAGGGGACTTCGTACAGGCCTAAGCAAGTGGCCAGAACCGACTATTTGAATTAATTAGGAAACTAGAACGTTAGTAGAAAAGTATCCATTGACTTGTACGAAAAATCTAGCGCTGCTGTGCTATATGAAGAAATGCGCGAATGCGTTGCCTAGGTCGCTATTATTTTATTATTCGCGTTTGACAGCGATTGAGACCGATTTCACTATCGGCACGTTATCGACACACTTGCGTAACATCACAATTATAACAAAACTCACTAATGTGGATTTACCTACGCTCAGACGGAAAGATAGCAGCTAACGACACGCTCGGCCAGTCCGATCACGGTCGTGCCGTATTTACTGCGAGTAGACGATCGAGAAAAGAAGCGGAAGTGGACGGTCGAAAGATGTAATCTGCTTCGCGAAAGAGGTGGAAATCGTGTTGTTTTACGAGAAACAGGATCGTATCCGACTTGATATAACAGAGCACCGCACTTCACCCTCTTTCATTCAAAGTAGGCACTGTGGAAGCGCCGCGTTACTCGTTTACACGCCAGTGAACAACAACATTTATTTAGTAACAAACGCGTCGCGGAAAGGAGAGAAAAAGACAATTACGGGTTAAAAGGAGGACAACACTCACTGTAATCGTCGCGATGATCCGCGATGAGAATGCACAACCGGATGCCTTCGAAAGCCTAAGCTAAAATAAAACGAAACCGGCGTCGCGAGCCTCCTCGAACGCCTCGATCCAATCCAATTCTATAATTGCTTGTCGCCTTGTTGGCTGTCGTCCCGATTTTATCCCGGCTCTTCACTGGTCGATTCCTCGCTGACTACCGACGAAACGCGATCTCCGCCTCCCTTATGCTATTCTCGGATCGGAGGAATTCCGTTCCCCGTTTCCTGTCGACCACGTAACCGATTCCCCACGTTAAATACCATAGGAAAACGAGAAATCTATTCGCCGCTTTTTTCACGATACGCCGAGAATTTCATATTTCACGTTCTCCGTCGAACGTTCGAACTTTCCCGCCGCAGGAGCGAGCACCGATCGATCCGTGGATCGACAGAGAGCAACAGGAGGCGCCGTGGACGCGGGCGTTTTAATATCATCGTAAGTAGAATCGGAATGTTACTGGTCAGACGTAGCGTTTCATGCTCATTTTACTTTAAATGTTTTGTATCAACTTCTGCCATTCTATCGCAATTTTAAATCATAATTCCCGTCATATAGACTACGGACTTTACATATTTATAGCAGTTCATATCTAAATATCAGTATGCCAATCAATTTTTATAAATCAGTTCAACAAAATCTATATCTATTGAATAGTTCGCAGTTTAGTTTGCCTATTACTATAGAGTCGTATTTTCCGAATTATTATTTAAAATTTTTCATTTTTTCACTTACACTCTGAGCAGTACAATCAGTTATTTCTCAGTAACAAAGTTTCACTTGCAAATAAGTAAGGTTTTATTAACACCCTCTATAATATAAAAGAAAATACAGTACATTTCCTTCATCCTTTACCCTTAAATGTAAGCTGAATAATCTAAGAGTAAAATCAAACGAAACTGACACGACTTTTCAATATTTTACAATGTTTAATACCAAAGCATCATTTCTTCAATGTTGTCTTCCTACTGTAAATTGTAGAAATTTACAGGACTACCCTATATTACAGTAATGCTTCTTAGAATTGTCGTGGACGACACGAACGATAAAATTATCAAATTGATTTTGATTGTAGTTTCTAATATACGTGTATATATTAGAATCGTGTGTGTTTTCGTAGTTTATATACGATTAAGGAATTTTAAACAAACGCACAAGTTAATTTCAGAGGGACGTACTTCGTTTGATATCAAGGTTCTCATCATTATATAAACTAGAAAAATGTAAATGTCATTGACCACAACAAAATCAGGAAGTTTGCTTCCCAATTTTTGTATTTTCATTTTATAAATAGCAACAATTATAAGTCTTACAATGTTTTCCTTTGGAAAATGTCTTTTTCCGCGCATATCCTGATTCTGTTTAACTTTATCTTAAGAATAACTGTTCGACTATTTTTGTATAGTTCTACGCAAAAGCTGTAAAACATAAATATTTTAAGCGCATTAGAACTCGCGATGCTGGCCCATGATTGATCAACGACACTGATCGTTAGAAGCGAACATTTCCACAATTGTACGCACGCATTATAAAATACAATTCCTGGCGGAAACACTCAATATTTAAAACTAATCATCGCAAATGGTGATGTATTCAATGTAAAATGAACACAATGCGTAAAGAACGCAAGCTTCGAAATACAGATCTTAAAGGACAATTCCGTAGTTATCCATATGTGTCGATTCTACATTAGTTTTATAGCACTACATATTACATGGTCATTTTACAAGAAATATGTAGAACAAAAAAGCAACAAAAATATTTTATGCACATTGTATAATAAGAGAATTAGAATTCATTACTCTAGTGACAATTTGTGATCAAAACCTATCGTGTTCATCTCTAATTACAGATAAAGATTCTCTCATTCTTGTACTAAATACTTGAACAACGTAATAATGTAAAGCTACTTATCACGCTATATTTAAATAGTATACAGTGGATCAAATTAATACAGAATAGATATGTTCAAAGAAAGTATTCTATGAACAACAAATGTTGCTTATGTTTTATGATATATACTATGTACCCATGCGCATTGCACATGACCAGTGCGTTCTTGTTTAATATTGTTGTGCCAACAAAATTTGAACAATAGTACAATAGTCAAACGCCTAGTCTATAGTGAATCGTTTTGATCAAATGATTGGCCATACTTTCGAGTCTTGGCTCGTTAATGAATGCCTTGCTTGCACAAAAGAATCAATTTAGACGACTTACAGAAGCATCTGTAACACTGCAACAGTTATGATGAGCAAACGTTGTTTATGGCACATAATAAGTACTTCAGAAATATTGATTTAGTAAAAAACACCATTTAGAAATAGAAATTCGTCGACAGTTGTACCTCGAAAAAAGCAAAGAATTGTGCGAACTGTTGCCGCTTCGCTTTCCGCGCAAATAGTATAGTTTTCTAAATACCATAGTAGTCGAAAAGCAACGCGTATTGACACTGAGGTTTTGGCAAGATATAGTATATATGCGTATCAATAAAAGCCTTCAAAACAATATTAGTATCAAATACGAATAGTTTCGTGTTTATATAGTGTGTAAATGCATTATTTTGTGGGCCACGCATGTGCATACACATTATTTAGAATTATTCACCTAATACAAATTCATATAAGAAATTCGATCTAGCTAATCATACAATATAGTATCACAATAGAAACTCTTACAAATAGTTCACAATTAGGAAAAAACGCGAAAATCGATAAAGAATTAAACCTGTGTTTAAATAGACATTCTCTTAAGTACATAGTTTTCTTTTCAAACCCAACGAAAACATAGAGTTATAAATATTCTTTTACGCTACAAAGATAATTAAATTATGACATACTTAGATCATAAGAGCTCGTAAGAGAAAGTACATAAAGTCGATGCAACTTATGCAATCTTCTATCATCATATGTATGTGTGTATGTATATATAAAAGAATTTTGTGCCACATAAAGTGCTTATTAATAAGTAGATATAAAAGTACACATTGGTGCGTGTGCATTTTGACGTGCCTCTAAAGAAGTACGCATACAATGTACCATTAATGTACATACTTAGATTTAAAGAACAATGCAAAATTTATGTTGGGCGGAAGCGGTGACATAATAAGTCTATCAAACCCACGACATGGTATACCCGTCGGGAATCCGTTGTTTAGAAAGTATTAATGCACCATGGATAAACGCAGCATTGTCATCTGGAAAGATTAGATCCCGTTTCGGAATCGATAGCCGTTGACAATATATATGTTGGCGTGAAAGATAGCAAAAGATGCACGGCATCTTCCCTATCCAGGGCTCGTAATTGTTGTATTAAAGAACCTACGGAACAGTCGGCACCTGCAGTGTTTAGTAACCTGAAAACGAAACAACAAATTTCAGAAAATACTATTGTATTATTTTCTGTATGTATTTTCATCTCGAACACTATTTGTCAGATTAAATTAACTTCTGTTTATTTTAATTGAAGAAGTTTGATCTGTAATATTCTTTCTTCGATCAAAGAATTAATCTATATAAATTCTAATCTGAATGTCGGATATCTAAAAATTTTTTAAATTGTAATCATTCTTAAAATTATATCCCGAAAATAAACAGAAAGCAGATATATTTTGACGTTATTATTTATCTAATCTTTAAAGTATATTACTAATTCTAAGACAAAGTACCGACCTTAACGTTGGGCTGTCCACTGTACTGTCCAACTGTGCTACTCGATCTCCCAAACCTAGCCTTACTGCAAGTAAACACCAGTCTCTTCCATGACGGTCAGGAGGGTCGAGCATCTGCGCCAGCCTTCTTTGTACAGCGGGTTTTATATGCTTTATGGGTTGTTTTGGTCCAGGAAGACAATTTTCCATTAAAGGTAGACCACAACCCACTATTTCCCATACTGTTTCTTCTTGTCCATTTAAAGGATTTTTAAGAACTGCCTCTTCAAGACCTTTATCTATTAAGGTTGATATAACCGGCGCCGGTTCCCAAGAATGTACAATCTAAGAACATAAACATGAGGATTCGTGAAATACAATTCAAATTATTTAACTTAAAATGTATCAAAATTTAACAATCCGTGAAGTAACTAACTTCATCATATTCGCGAAGTTGACTAGGACTGAGCCAATGTCTTTCAAGTAACATTCCTGGAGCAACCAACTCAATTGTTGTTTCGATAGCGTCAAGAATAATACTTAGAAGCGCAAAACATTGTGCACTAGTACTCCGTGGTCCGCGTACTCGTATTTCCATACAGCTTTGGTCATCTTCTTCAAACGTTATAATACTTTCACAAGGTCCTATACATAGTTTTGATCCTCGCCACCACTGATATAAATCTGAATTCGACGGATCCCATGACTGAGTAATTTTCCTTAGCTGTGCCTGTATAATGCCATATCATCAGCTGTGATCAATGGAGTAGTAGAAAGAAATATAATACTTACTTGTAAATGTGGAAATACTGCAATTAAGTGATACAGGGGTGCTTCAGACGGTGCTAGACGAAGACCTGCATGTGGTAGGATATTGGAGCATTGTTTCCATGGCTCCCATAATCCTGGTAAACGCTCAACAAGGTTTAAGCAAGGTATTTCGTACTCTACTTCATCTTCATCCACTTCACACTATCAAAACGTTAAATATATATTAAATAATAGAGATATGCGATTGTAAACTAATATCGAGAGACTTACTGGGACACACAAATTTACTGCTTGCAAAGCTTGCAAAGCTTGACTCGCGGGACATGGACAGCGAGCCTGAAAATCTTCCAAAGCATACACTCCCGTAGTACGTCCTGCCAGACGTCCTTTTTGTTCTGGGCTTAATTGCCAGTTTATTACATCCTGCCAAAACCATTCTGGACTAAGAACTATCAAATTCCCAGGAAGGAGCATACATTCCCCTAAATTCTAAAAATAAAGATTCCAGTGTTAACCTGTAGAAGAAAATTAAAATATGAGCATATATATTATATCACATATAATACCTGCAATTGTAATCCAAGATGTCGACAATGTTCTAAACAAACTAACGGATTAATTTTTCTCACTTCCCTCAAAAACTCCTCCTGTGTAAGCATTACTGGAGGTAACTCTAAAGTTTGGACGTACGTTCTCCAAGATTCAGCTAGACCAGTCCACACAAGAGCACTCTATAATAAGATTTTGGAGTCCTTAACCAAGGGATACAAGAGAACAAAATATGAAATAATACACTGATGCAGAAAATATATACAAGAGTATTTCTTTTTTTCTTTATTGCATTGGACAAGTAGTGCATGTATGTATTAATGGGATAAAGCATTAGAGCAATTATTAAATAAAATTAACAACTTCATTATACACATCACTTATCAAAGGAATTGAGAAATAGTTCGACCTGTTTATCAAGATTCGCCAAGGGCACGTACGAGGCCGCAGCCCGCGGCGTGTCACGTCGGAGAATACTTTCTGCAACTTCCGGTCCTTCCTACATCATGCATTGCATGCAGTAAGGCTGATGTTAATAAATGTTAATGACCAAATAATCAGCAACTAAAATATATGTCGTTAGTAAATTGATCATGTGACAGAGTGACAGCAGATATAAAAAAGATCATTTTTAACATTATTCTTGTTTTCGTTCGGGAATGTGCTTGATATGAATATCGCAAACGATTAATTGTACCTGAAGAAATTAGTGAGGGGATACAGAATATTACTTCCAAGGATTTTGATTACTTGTACATATACCTATACATATACATATACTGCGGCCCCAGCTAAATGTACAAGTGTCAATTAATTCGAAACCAGTGAACATACAAAAAAATTTTTTTCTGTGGAAATTAAATGGTGCAAGTGATCAAACTTTTTGGTAGAGACAAATGTTACTTTAGACTATCACATTAAAGATGTAAAAAAGAATTCGTTCTAAACAAAAAATTTGGCCACTTTTGTGTTTATTATATTTGTAATTTTATTCAAAAACGTTTTTGTATCTTCATTCATTTTGAATTTATCGGCTTTTATACACTTGGCTGGGGCACACTGTACATATATAAAAATCAACCATGCATCATGAATGATCATGGATTACTGAACCATAACTGGAAACATAAATAGTTGCATGGTAATCAGGAATAGATTAGGAGTTCGTTCAATATAGTGTTAAGATTGAGGGACTTGAAATCAAAGAGACGTGAATTTTACAAATGTAGTTGGCACTATGCAAAATGAAATGACACGATTCTAATGAGAACCGTTTTGACAATGTTAATGCACACATTTATTGCATGCTGTACAAACACTGGCCTTATATCCCTGTAAAAAAATGTGGAAGTATAATTATGTACACGAACATATTCGGCTCGAACCTGAACCTTTTTATATTTATTATATTTCTCAGCATGTATTTGAACGATATATCGCCAGATTTCTTAGACCGAAGTGACTCGTGCAATTAAGCATGATGATTCAAGACTTTGAAGATTTCACGATATCGGATGATACTAATTTAAATTGTGATTACCAGACGTAAATCATATCCGAATAGTATGATTTATATTCTGGAATCCCAATTTAGATCTTAATCTGATGCTGTGTATGCCGACATGCAATAATTTGGTTCGCCTGGTCTATTCCCAATATTTAATACAAGTTCGATAATAAAAATACGTCTCAATTATTTAAAACGTTCAAGTAGAATCACGAGACTCGTAAAAAGATTTTTCTGTATATTTTGCAATCATTGATTAAAACACAAAATATTGTCTGAGACACGCGCAATAGTATGTTAGTAATAGAATAACTGCATGTAAATCATATAATCACTTCACCTCTAAAAACTCCATCCTTGCATTATTCAAGTACGATCTTAGAAGTTTCAGACCGGGACTAGACGAATTAGTTGCATCCACAGCGACCATTTGAGGTTCGTCCCCCAAAATTGGCGAGAACTCTTTTAAAAAAGGTAAAAGTGGTGCAAGAGGACTACCACTATTCGAGTTTGGAGCAAGAGGTTCTGGTGCATAAGTCCCAACTAAGATTACTTTTACATCACTATATTTACCACCAAAACCTGTTTCGAAATAGTATTTATATGTTATTAGCACATACAATTGTAGCTTAATAATGTTATAATTTGTTCATCTTACCAAAATTAGTTGCTGCAATACGATCTGAAATGAACCGTAGCCAAAATCTAACTTGTTGAAGTTGTACAGTGAGAGGTTCTCTAAGACTGACTGTTATAAGGTGTACTGCAGGTTGTTGAAATGTAAGTACATAATGATAAGATGCTAAAAATTCCTCGCGTCCACATAACTCCCAAAAAACACATTCTCCTCCTTAACAGTTAAAAGTACAAACACGTGTATTTTTGATACTAAGTATAATAAAATAATTAACAGTATCATTGTCCTCACCTACAGTACCACGACTCCATTCTACTCCTTGTGTACCCTCATATTCACTATCACTATATTCAAAACTAAGTGAACCGTGCTTGCTAGTTACATCTAATTCAATACTTGGTTCCCTCTAAATATAAAAATTTGCTTTTAGTACGACATACTTTACCTTATTAATTAAAACTTAACGTATTAGATTTTAAAGATGATAAATAGCTACCTTTGCTGTATAGTTCTGACTTCTTGATCTTCTAAAAAACCCAAAACTAAAAATACCAGACTTTAACGAATTTATTAAAGATGATTTTCCTGATGCACAATGTCCTAAGAGTCTTACATGTAGACGGTCTATTGGTCTATGTGTTGGTTGCAATTGCTTAATGTAATTTTCACGTTGAATGGGCTGAAATCGATATTAATGTAAAGTAAAACATAAATACGCAGGTATTAAGTATGTGACTTTTATTAACATACATTTCGGAGCTTATCCAATAACGACGCAATGTCAAGATGTCCATACTTAATTGCTGTCACATCTGCTCTGATTCCACGATTTGTTTTGTCAACATCACAACCAGCAAGGCACAAATGTCTAACGAGATTAATGAAACCGTATCTAGCAGCCACGTGAAGTGGTGTTAAACCCTTTTTATTGGGTGTGTCCAGATCTATTCCACTCTCTATCAAGAATGTTACCATTCCTTCATCTCCTGCTTCACATGCTATGTGTAAAAGCGTATCTTCTTTCTATTTAGAGAATTATAATCTCCTATATAAGATTTCCTTACATAGTTTTCTTATATATACAATCCTCACACCGTTTTTTTTTTTTCATAAATATATGTGACATAACTTTATATTACATTTTCGCATAGTTTTGGATTATTGACATGATTTTACTTTTTGAAAACCCCTAAAGAGAAAAGTCCAAAGATATTAAATCTCATGGTCACAGTGACCAATTAAAGTTTCCACCTCGTAAAATTAAACGTCCATTAAATTTTAAACCTCCAGAAAAGCTATACGGGACACTTGCATGATACTGTTTTCTATAACCAATGCCATGAAGTAAACATTATGTTAAAATTAAAAAACCGTAAAAATCTCAAATAGTTTGTGTTTTTGTTTAGTTTAAAAATGTAATTCTCAATTTTATGAAATTTGAAAAAATATATGCAACAGTGAAACTCTTACAGAATCCTTTACGTTCAATGGTGCTCCTTGCAGTAATAACTGAGAGACTGCCTCAACACAGCCCCGTTTGACAGCACTAATCATTGCTCCACCAAGACCTTGAGAAGCTTCTGATTCCTATAACATAATAAAATACAGCTAGTTTTATAGCAATTTCCACATATCTTGCTTTATCAGATAAAATGTTCTCATGCATATTTATTAATGGAAATGTTAACGAATCACACATAAACGAAAACTAAATAACTATATTTTTTGTAATATCTATATTCTGTAGCAATTCAATTGTGTGTATGATGTGACTGTACAGATGCTAAGTGCATTTAAACAATACATTATTTCGGAAAAATAAAATAAATAATGGTATTCGAAAATAAAAACGTGCACCATTTATTATAAAAAATTGTTATATTCAAGAACAGACCGTGAGAATCCAAGGATGTTTAAGGCACGATTCTGCAGTTCCTCTTTCTCTGAAAAACAAATTTTTTGTTGTTATATTTTACTTCCAAATTCATTCACAATATTCAATGCTGTGCTTGATTGAATTTCTCTTACTTACTTTGGATCCTTGATCAACAAGGATCTTATGAAATCTTTGGCAATTTCCGACACATTATTGAAATACTCATTATCAAATTGATACTGGCAAGCAGCAACGTTAGTGTAAGTTTCCTGTTTATCTTCACCTAGAAACGGTGATGCACCACTTAAAAGAATATAAGTTAGAACACCAACTGCCCAAAGGTCTGTTCCCAAACTAAGTGGTTCATAATTTACAATTTCTGGAGCTACAAATTCAGGTGTACCAAACAGAGCTCTGTGTTCTGATCCAGGTACTAATCGATGTGAAAGACCTAAATCTATATAAACAAATAAATTATGAACATTCTTATTGTACATTGTCAATGTGAGAACTATAGTAGTAACTTACCTATTAATTTTATGTTTGGCATTGGTGGTGGTGTTGATAAAAGAATATTTTCAGGCTTGATATCTAAGTGAGCAACTTGATGAGAATGTAAGTGACTAAGTGCCATTAAAACTTGACGAACCTATGGCAAAATAAAATTAATGTCAGATTTATTAAAATTTTTAAGTAATTTAAAAATTCATAATATTTTTAAGACATCTACAAACCACATGTGCAGCTTCTAATTCACCAGATGGTACCCAATGAAAAAGCTCTCCTCCAGAAATTAACTCTAAAAGTAAAACAACAGTTGTGCCTGTGTCTACAACTTTGTGCAATGAAACAATATTTGGATGTCTTAGTCGTGCCAATAAACCAGCTTCTCTGGCTAAAATATAAAATAACCAGTTATATATGAAAGACGCACAGTAAAATGTTAAATATAAAAATACAAACAACTACCGATGTCTGCTGCCGCTACACCTCTGGCAACACGTCTTTTCCTCATAATTTTGGCTGCGTACAGCTCCCCAGTACTTAGTTCCATACATTTTCTTACTATCGCAAACTGACCCCTGAAAATAATACATAGTCAAACATTATACAAAATATAAAATTATTTCAAAAAAGAAATGTATTTATGTAGCCTTACTTGCCAATCTCTTCCAATAATTTATAGTTTTTTTCAATTGGTTCATGGTGAACCTCCATCAATGTGTCCCACTCAGAGCCTAATTGTAAAAGTAAATTGTAGTTTGCTCCAACAGATAAAAAATTCTATTCTTTTCGAATATAAATAGGAGATAAAAATTAACGAAATCAACAATTAAATAAAGAAGAAACTTTATATACGTTACAAGTGTACAAAATGTTAAATCAATTATTCATGTCAGAACACAAACAAAAACACTAATATCTGTAAATACATTTTACTATAATTTAAAAATTACAAAACTCAACGTATTTCTATTATAATTTCATTACCGTATTATGATAGTATAAGATAATATTCATTCATTAACAATCCGGATACAAAGTCAACCGACCATAGACACCTGTCAATCTCGTAGTAAACAGATATGAAAATCACTTCCGTACACACCTAACCACGTGGATATATACTCGTTAATGTTCAACTAATTCTATAACAATACATTGAACAGTGCGATTCGTGTTCCAGAGTAACGTCGAATCGGGAAGAAATACTAAACATCTGCCAGCCTTGACAGAAATATCGACACGATGTCACATAAAAAGATTGAAAAACAATTGAAAGGAAGTCGTTTTTTACCACCGTTCACAGTTCCTAGTTGGCGAGATGAGCCTGGCATCATCTCACGTTCATGCTCATCGTTCAGTCTATTCGAACAATTTTAAGTTTCGCAAAGAGCCGTTACGAAAATTGTGTCCCATTCGTCGGCCTTCACTCATGCCGGCCACCCCACACATACAATCGATATACCTGTGTCGCGTGAAACGCCACCTTCTTGAAAATGCAATGCAATCTCATAGAACGTTCTCTAGTTTTCATGTACCATGTACCGTTCATGGACCACATATTGTACGCACATATTGCTGATTATGAGCTGTTTAAATTATCTTAGTGATTAGTACCACACACTAAAGATTAAAACGTATACCTCATCACAATTTCCCTTTTACATACTTCAACATTTTTACAAAAACGGAAAAGTGTTTTTCTAAGAAACTTTATCATCCAATCAGGATAAATGATGCTTGGATTCTGGGATATCTTGATTAGATACTTATATTGATTAGATAGACTATGATTAGAGTCTAGAAAAATTCTCCAACACCTTTTTGAACTTCATTTGCACATGTTTCACATTTACTCCTTTTTAAGCATACTTTATGACTCATGATAGAATTAATTCTGAATATGTAATGTTCATTTTGTAACATCAACATTTTTGTAATTTTCGAAGATTGTCGTTATTAATAAACTACGAATGTCCTTTAAATCAATGCCGCATTAAAACATTATTATAATTTCTTTAATATAGATATTTTGATGATTATTATTTAAGTAAAACATTGTATAAGTTCATAATTATTCACTACAATACCATTTGAGTTATGAGATGAGATACCATTACTCACATTGTTCAAACGTAACAAATGCAAATGGTAGTAGACACGTAAATTTAAATTATATGCAAACAACATTGTATTACTTTGTAACATGCAGGGAAATAATGCTACTCATAAAGTATAATGTAGATATATACATAAAAATATTCAATATTGATATTGGGAAATATATTTTCATCTTTGTTTAAGTTTCGTACAAAAATGCTATCAAAGCAGTATATGACAAATTTGCTATGCACTAATTATAGATGTTTTATATAAGTTAGCTTGTTACAATAAGAAAAGCAGCCCCTTCAAAACAATATGTATATTGATAAATACAGTACGTGCATCATTCTTCTTAATAGCTTATCAAAGTACTTTTATTGTACGAAAATGCATACAGACAAGCAAATAATAATTTCCGTGAACATGAATTGAATTTCATTAACATTATCGTGGACATGAATTATTAAATGTTAACACAAATAAAAGCATTTCGAGCATACTGTAAATAATTTAATGTCTTCAATCCTTCATAGCTTCTTCTGAAACTTGTGCAGGTGTTGCAGGTTCGTTATCTTTCTTTTTCTTGCTTCCCGATACTATATCATCAATTCTTAACAACAAAATAGCTGTCTCAATGGCTGTTTTGTATGTCTGTAGCTTAACAGATAGCGGTTCCCAAATACCACGCTCTTTCATATCTACCAGTTGACCGGTTTCTCCATCGATACCCCACGTCATTCCTTCAGTAGCATGTTTTGCACGCAGTGCAGTCAATGTTCTAATGGTGTTAGCTCCACAATTCTGTGCAAGGGTTCTTGGAATAATTTCTAGTGCCTGTGACACAGCTTTGTAAGGCCATTGCTCCACACCAGCAAGCCTTGCGGCTTTTTCTGCTAGAAGTCTTGCAACTGCCATTTCTACTGCTCCTCCACCTTTAATAAAAATTAATACATTTAATACAAAATTATTTAACACAGCATATTCGTGTATCATAATTATTTAGAACAAAAATATTATATACCTGGTACCAATTTTGGTTCAATAAGAAGATTTCTTCCAACATGAAGAGCATCCTGTAGGTTCCTTTCTGTTTCATTAAGGATGTCTTTGCTGGCACCTCTCAATATTATGGTACATGCCTTGGGATTTTTACATTCCGTAACAAAGCAGAAGTATTCATCTCCAACCTTCTTGATTTCAAACAGACCAGCATTAGTACCTACATCTTCTTCCCTTAATTCGTCTGTACGATTAATTACAGTAGCACCACAAGCTCTTGCAATTCTATTCATATCGCTCTTCCTCAATCTACGGACAGCAGATATTCCAGCCTTCACAAGATAATGTTGAGCTAAATCTGATACCCCTTTCTCTGTGAATACCACAGTTGGTTTCACAGCTATTATGTCCTCACAAATTTTTTTAACGTGCTCTTCTTCTAATTCTAAAATCCTTGTAAAATCTGTATCTTTCATTATTTCTATATTGGTCTGTGACTCTCCCTTTTTGTACTCCAGAGGGCAATCCAACAAAACTATTCTCGGATTTTTAATATATCGTTTCATTTTTGGATGTGTGACATCTTTATTGATCATTACTCCCTTGAGAACAATACTATCTTCAATAGTACCACCAGGAATTTTCTCTATTTTTGCATAACGTTTTATATCAATCTCCTTCCTGCCTCCTTCTTCATACATAACAGTCAGAACTGCATCTAATGCTATCTGACATGCTAATTCAGGCCAACGACCAAAAAGTTTAGTTCCAATACAAGAATGAATCACTTGTATGAGTTTACTTCTATCGCTGGTGTCCAAATCTATGCTGACTTGGTCGTTAAGAATGGTCACCATATCCTCCAAAGCTTGACGAAATGCTCTGATGATAATTGTTGGATGCATGTTCTGCTCAAGAAAAGGTTCTGCAACAGCCAAAATTTCTCCTGCCAATACAATAACTGATGTTGTACCATCTCCAACTTCTTCATCTTGAGTTCTTGCAATTTCTATCATCGACTTTCCAGCAGGATGTTGTACTGTTATTTCACGTAGTACAGCGTTTCCATCGTTGGTCATGACTATCCCTCCCATTGGATCCATTAACATTTTCAACATAGCTCGTGGTCCTAGACATGTTCTAATGACATCTGCGATTGCCTTTAAAAAATAAAATGATTAGAATAAATCAATTCTTCTATTTCAACAGTAAAATAAATATTTTAATATATTTTTACAAAAGCTTTTAATATAATAGCAGAAATTTAATTATGATTTACTTCCGGGCTATAAACTACACCGGAAATTATTAATTTTAGTAGATACAGTTATAAATAGTACATATTAACGAAATGTTCTTCGAGGAAAAAACACGTGGGCGTGCCGACGATCGAAGACCATAAATGGTAAATCAACGGATCAGTGATAGTACTCACCTTGCCGGCTTGAATATTTTCCCTTTGTACTTTCCGGCCAGAATCGCGCCTCGTATTCTGACCTGTAATAATCGAAGCATACGACATCGTTAGAAAAATAAATTTTTGGGCAGAGTACCTAAACAAACGAAATTCAGCATGGACATTGTTTTCACTTACTTAAAACTACGATCGGAGCACCTCCTGGTCCGAACATTTTTCTATAGTTCTTTGAACAATTAAATATTCTGACAGAAAATGACACTTAAATAAACGCTTGATTCTTCCAGAAGAAAACGAAAGATCAGACCTTGTCACATTAGCTTCTACAGAGAGGAAACTCTAGTACTTTGTTCTGAAAACGATTACAATGCGCATGCGCCCTAAGTGATATTATGGTGAATTTTGCTCTATTAAAAATCACAGAATACATCGATTGTGAATTTTTAAATGAGATTTAAAGAAAAATTAACATCTGTGGATTACTTGAAATTACAATTATAAACTTTCTAAACTAATTCAAAATTATAAAATGATATAATATGGTGTGACAAAAATAAAATTAACAAATTTAGTAACAAATATTAAATAACTATAAAAACATAGTTTCCGTCATTCTAACAATAGTCTCGTCTCAATGAAGATCTATGAATAACATACATTCTCTTTGAATAATTGAGTAGAAATAAGGCAAAAATGTGTATAGTAACAAAATTAATAGATTTAACGGTTGGAATCATAGTCCTAACTTGATCATATAACTTGATTTTTGATAAGAGGAAGATGAGATTCGCCGTACATACACTTCAGTTATACAGTAGTACCTCACCATATTCAGCCACGCCAGGGGCAAAGGGCTCAGAAATTTGAGGTACGGTACAGAAACTGCCTTTCTCTGATTGGTTAACCATCCACAGCTAAGCAGTACTGCCCTCACAGTTTTAGACAAAGAGAGGAAGTGGCGAGTGAGCAAGAGAGCACGACATCAGCACAACACAAGCGAAACTAGTCACACCGACGACCAACATAGCTTGTCTCCTTTTACCATGCTTGCGGTCTCATTCTTTTCGCGCATCCGTGCGCCTGGTGTTCCATCTGAAACACGCGGCGCGATATTCGACTTGTTCTTTTCGCCTCGTAGAATTATCGACCACATTTACCAGCGAATTTGCGAACGATGCTCAATGCACATTGAGATATGTTTCGAATTTATGTGTTTGTAGACAATATTTCGACAAATTTAAACAGTATACAGCCTAGCTAATTATTTCGTTGTCCTGAATGTTAGCGCGAGAGGATGAAAGAATATTGCAAGTGAATAGTGTCTTCATATCTTTTTCTGAAAGATGATTATTTGCTCGAAATGCAAAATTTAATGTATAAATGTTATTTTTAAAGAAATCCAAAAGCCATCCAAGCTGAAACTGTGCACTATCATAGCTCTCGATACCACTATCATCATGTTCATTTGCAATAACAAAATTAACAAAATTGCCAATACAATTCTGGCTATCACTTTCACTTTCACTAAATAAAGTTTTGCTTGAATTGCTAACATGTAACTTTTCGAACCGATCTTCGATGTTCGAAAAGTCTTCAAACTTATAAATATTAAGAAGCCGGAAATAATAAATGTATTAATGAAAGAAATTCGATTTAATAATCCGCAACATCGAAATCAGTGGTAGGGATTATTGCCGGTTACCTGTTCAGCAGAGCGTCATTGTTCAATCAGTTAGTGCGCGCTTGCCGGTTGATTCAGTCGCGTTTCGTAGGGTGCTCGTCGTCGTGTGCTCTCGTGAAGTGTTCTGACCCAGAGTAGACCTCCATGGATTACTTCTGACCCTTGGTCCACCCTGTAGTCATCTTAGTGATCAGTAATGGTCATTCAAGTGGTTATAAATGGTCATTCGAGTGGTCACTTCTGTTCATCCCAGTGCTTACTTCTGGTTATTTTTCCTTTCTCCCCTATCATATAAAATATTTGTTGTATTTTTGTTATTTAAAGCTACCTTCACCCAATTTGAACGAATTTTTTTTCAACTTTGACCTTTTATTGTGTTTTCTCCTAAGATCAAATTTTAGTTTTCTTTTGAATTTGAATCTAAATTCATTTTACTTTCTTTTTATTTTACAAAATTTTATCTAAAATTTATCTAAATTTATCTAAAAATGGTCCGCGTATCCTTTACCCTTTTGACTTTCTAATCCTTTCTACGTGGAAAATATAATTATTCGTTCTGACTGTTTTCTGGGTCTCTACAGCAGCAACCTCCTCGTGGTGAGACCTGGGCAATCGGGATCATCCTTGATTCAAAAAATGTTACAAATTGTAATGTGTTTCGAGTCAAGGATGATACCGAGCTAATAGCTGCAAATTACAAATTCTTTTTTACATTGTAAAATAGTGTATAAGACTAACAAATATATTGTATGATTTTCAAATAAAATGCAGGAGAATCATAGTCGCTTGGGATTTGTTGCGGTGTTTTTAGGTTTTCATGGAAGGATATCATCGTTTCGAGGTTCCCCGAGGTCCCCGAGGCGCTTATAGGTCGTTAGGGTTCTTAATTCAAGTTTGTTAGATTTCGTTTCGTGTTTGTATGTTGGTCTGGTTTTCGGCGTGATTCGACTGTTCAGGGCTGGAATTTTTCCTGAAATTGCACTCGTGTTCAGAGTAGCTTGGCACTCCTGTCCTGGTGTTAGGCTTCATATGTCATTCTCATCACCTCTGTATTTTAACTAATTACAGTGAGGCTCTTTCAGTTTTACTAGATCATTTGAACAGGGATTCAGCACCACCATGGACTGATGAAGTATTGTTATCCGCCGAGAGACGCAAAATTTAAATTGTAATAGTTAACCCTTTGCATCCGAGACTATTTTAATCCCGAAGAAATGAAGACATTTGTTTCAACCTATAGTATTTTCATTTCGTATTTGTTTTTATTTGATACATATAGAATTAAACGCGTATGCTTATAGAAGACTTCTATTATTTGACAATTTATCGAATATAGACAAAAATAATGTGAAAATTATTTCGAGAATAGTGTAGCAATTTCTAGCATTGCCTCAGAGTGGCCACTCGAGTACAAAGGGTTAAATTGTAATAATTAAGATCGCTCAGGGACCTTCAACTCACGGGAGCGCCCATGGGTGTAGCGTCCCCGAGTCACCCGAATCGCTATCCTTACAAATATGTCGAGTATTATTGCGTTAGCTTTACTTGTTCCCGATTCATTCTTAACTTCAACACAACCTTTTACTGTAGTGATTCTGCTTGTACAATCTCTCGGGTAAGTCCAAAAGTATATCCGACATTGGGCGAGTTATCATGCGGCGTGAGACATTCAAATGCGCGCCCCCCTCCTGAGAAGGCTCTTCTCCTTTCGCTTTTCAGCATGTAAGTCATTTTTGACTCCATCTGAAATGACGGGACACTGCGGGGTAGTGTCCAACTGGGTGTAAGTGAGGGTGTACTTTGAATTAACATTCCAATTGGTAAAGCGTCGAATATTGAGATCTGCGAGGTTCAGAGACTTGCGCAAGCATTGAGTCAAAGCCTTCTGTTCTTGCTCGCTCCTGATTATCGCTTTCAAGGAATCAGAGCCTTCTGCTCTGACTCTCTTTCGGGTCTCTAAAGCAGCAACCTCCTCGTGGTGAGACCCGGGAAATCGGTATCATCCTAGGCTCAGAAAATGTTGCAAATTGTAATGCGTTTTGAGTCGAGGATGATATCGAGCTAATAGCTACAAATTAAAAAATCCGTTTTGGTATTGTAAAGTAGAGTACAAGGCTATAGCAAATGTATTGTATGATTTTAAAATGAAGTGTGTGGATTTATGTATTTGTTTTGCCTTACTCTTTTCTGGTCATAAATGATGTTATTATGCTGCGTTCACTGATTATTAATTTATATGAATTTAATTGTGTTCAGATGTAGCATTCATATTCGTATTCGTGATGGGTAGTGATATACTACTGGCGAAAAATACATGTCGAATATCGCGCCGAGTGTTTGAGATGGAGCACCAGGCAAACGGATGCGCGAAAAGAGTGAGACTGCAAGCACGGATGAGTGAGACGTCCTAGGTTTCTCGTCTGTGTGGACACTTACACATAGGGCCTGCTGCTTTCGTTCTGTGTCTCTCGATCATCTCTCGTTCTCTTTCTAAACCAACTGCGTGAAGCTGGATGCGCATAAAAATGGTGGGGATAAAAAGGCGCAATATGGTGAGGGAAAAGTTACTTCAAATGACCTTAGGATTGCACGTGACTTTCAGGATACCCTGTATATTTTTAGGTCCATAACTAGAACAGATCAGAATTAAAATTGATTGGTTATTAAATTCAATTAAGTTTATCATGGGTCAAAATGACAATATGTACGAATGAAATTACAAACCAGTAGGATCCCACGTTAGGTGCTTCTTTTTGACAGCCCCAGAGCATATATGCTCTAAGTTGGCAGCAAACGTTTCTGAGTTTTAGTAACATGCAATGCTATCACTATAAAAATGTAATTTTTACTAATATTCTAAAAGAGTAGAGTACTCCAGTTATAACTTAAACAAATCTTTAAATATTTCTATCTTTGTAGTACATTCAAATATTAAGCTGATTGTATTATATTATATTGTATTTTAATGTATTGAAGTGAATGAAATATGAAGAATTTCTTTTCTTAGAATTATTTTTGCATGTAGAATCACATCGTGCATGTACATATAATAAGTAGAAACGTATGCCAGCACATCGTAAGCATTCTGTATATAAATAAATAATTAATATAAATAAATAATTATAAATAAATAAATAAATAATAAAACCCTTGTATGGACAAATGAGTACCCAGGTAGCCGTTTATTATATTTCTTTTTAAAAATGTTTACGTTGTTCTGAGAATATTACAAAACCGCCTTGAATATTCTCTTTTTATACAGTATTTTATTTATTTATGCCTTCAAAATAAAAATTTATACCTGAAATATCTTAATAAAAATCATGTTTTCGATGATAGTTAGAATGACTAATTACACTTATAAAATAGATTGGCAATAAAAAAAAAATAATCCTAATTAATGCAAGGAAAGTGAGGACGTCAAATATATTTACGTATATCCAATACAGTTTGATGTGGCTATAAACAATCCTTTTTCTAAATTACCAACAAAAGTAAATTAATAATTACGCTTGATGATATCAAGTGCTACGTACATTATCTTCTATCTTGTTACTATACTTTTGCCAATAAAAATGATATGTAGCTGAAGGAAATTTTTAATATCTGAAAAATATGAAATGATAAACGGATGTTACAGTTTTAAAAAAATAATGAAGACATAAAAGGAAAACATCTTACGTTGCACAATGTCAGCATATTCATAGGAAATAATTTGCCCGCGGTTAGATAAAACGTCTTTTTAGCTCTCACCATAATGAAAATTAAATTTTTCACTTTGTTTGGTTTCAAGTTTGTCCAGTTGCATCCGTAAGCAGCGACGAGCATACCTTCAGACTTTATATGCAATAATCGTGAATGATAAACTGACGGAATACTTTGTGAAAACAATGATTCTTGTCGACGAGGGTAGCAGCAAGAATCATTCGGAAATTATAAAACAATAATTTAAGTTTTTGTTTACTTGAGTTGTCAAAAGCTGTCCTGCGATGCAGTAAAGAGTCATTTGTGCAAGCGTATTTGAGTAGGAAATTATATAATAATATATTCCCGCAGAATCAGATTTGCTTTTACCAGTCAACGCCTGGAAAATGTTTATTTAGCTGTTACATTACTCTCGTATTCCTGTTTTATTACGTAGGATTACTCCCACTTAATTTACTTACGAGAACTATTTCAAATATGTAGACACAATTAAATACACCGAAATAGAGTAATAATACGAGTAATAATAGCATATATGTGTTCTCCATCACGTCGACAGCACTGTAAAAATTCCCAAACAATGATCACCATCCTTCCGAAAACCGATAAATTGTGCAAGTACTAATTGTGATTCATTACCAGTCTTGCATCGCTATCTGTCGCTTACACTGTGTTGTAATGCATATTAGTTAATTAAAGTTAATTTTTGTAAATATGGATAAATATAAAGTAAATATAAAGAGACAGTTGTGTGACAGTTAACGAGGCTTTATCCTAATGTTACATGTAAACAGTTCTTCTGTTTAAAATAAAGATCTGCAAGAGTTTCTACAGTAGTGCGATTTTTACAGAATGTTAGGACACAATGTTAAAACTATGGTCATACGATTGAATGTTAAAAAGTCCGTGAAAACGTTTAAGAACCCTTCCTTTTTAAATTGGGAATCATTTTTTATTTGAAATGAGTAGAAATCATAATTTTCCTTTAATATATCTTTGAACAATTATATATTTTCGAAACATTTCGCACAAGAATAACAAAAAAGACATTGAAGCAATATACGAACTATACCTGGACAGACGAATGTGATCGATCACGACGTCCGCTAAGTCATGATCAAAATGGTCTGACGTATTAATGCTCACTAGCCGAGCTTGTAGATTTTCCAGCTGTGCGGTAATGTGCAAAATTACGGTGCCATAGAACACATCAAATCCGAGATAACAGAATGCTGTAGCTAACATGACAATTAATTGTGAAGCATATATTATCTCGTAGTACGGACTGTGAGAAACGTCAACTATATAATAAGACGGAAATGGAAATATTGTCGTTTCATTCGTCGTCAGTCGATACGAAATACCTAATTTCGGGAGAACAGTCATAGTAAATATTATCGGACCAAACGTTGAATAACAAAACTTCACGAATGTTCGTGATATAGCAGCACGCTGTACCATCACGTCTCTTTCTACATCTGTTTTCGGTTTTTCCCAATCGTTTGCCATCATCTTCAAGAGCGGTATGAAATCTTAACAGAAAGTAAACAATAAACACATCGCTTAAGGGTTGAAACAGACTTGCGTGCCAGGCTCGGGTCGTGCTTGCAGCGTGCTAAGTCAACAGTGTTGACTGGATGGCATGTAAACCAAATGAAAGAATATTTCGGCCTTGGATGGCCTTGGAGCATGACCGAGCCTGGCATGTAAGTGTGTTTCGACCGTAAAGCAACCCGCTTATTACATTCGATGAGGATTCTGCATATCTCTATTTGATTCATCAGATTCTCCCTTTCATCTATCATTACTACTTCACCTCTACCGAATATTGAACTATCGTAATAATATTTATATAAAAAGCAAATTTCTCAAAAAAGATTTTGAGAAATCCGATTTTCCAATTCCAGTATTTTCAAAAGGTCGATGAAATCGATTCCGAATTCTTACAAAACAAGTCATTTAAAGCAGTTGAACGAAATATTTGTATTAATTCAAAAACTGTATGAAAGTGTTCGAAATTGTTCTCGCCTTTGTACTGCCTATCCGGCAGTTTTCAAAAATTTGTAATTTCATTCGTATTAAAAACCTAATCGAAACGTATTCCAAATAATTTTTCACTGAAAAAATAACGATATTGAAATACTCACTCGTTTTATTTCGGTACATAATGACAAATTTCATCATCGATATCATGCATGGTATGAAGTAACCGGAATTTTCCAGGTACATCATTAAACCTTGCGATTGCAACAAGAGCGCACAACCCAAAGGAAAAATGAGAAATATTTGTATCAATATAAAAATCACTGGTGCCCGTAATTTGTCTAAAAGACTTTCTTCACGGTTATTTTCTGGTGGCCACAGACCAAGTAGCCATAAAGGATAACGATTTAATGTAACTTCCCATTTGTAGTCTACGGTTGCGAATATGACAAGCGATTAAGAAAACTAACTAGACGAGAATCGTTCGTTGTAAAAAAGGAAACATATGCGAATATACACCTGCGTGTTCCGGCGCTTCCAATGACATATTCATATTGAAACTCGTCTTACAGAGCAATTGTTACTCTATAGTCCCTTTTCTGCTTTTTTTTTAGTCAGACATACTGCAGCGAAAATGTTAGACTGTACTGTTAAATAACCTGATGAAAAAACGCCACGCTGAATGGTCTTTCACGAAGGGACTGGACAGTGTTTTAATATTTCACCTTACAACGCCCCGCGGAATGAAATTTTTCCAAAGTTGCTGGCGAGTTTAGAATTTTCTATTGGAAAAAGTAAGTGCACACAGCTGTTGTCAATACATTTTGTTGCAGAACTTCTGCAGACGACGAGAAAGTGTTTAGCCGACCTCTGCATATTTTATACCCCGAAGAGAACAGTTTAAAATGGTTACGTAAGGACACAGCAGTTATCCCCCGTCGTTTAACAGGTCACTTGTGGTTTTGGTGACAATCGAATACGTGTATATGTACAATGAACTGTACGATTTGTATTTATATTATGGATCAGTTGTATTTGCTTTGCATTAATCTGAATAAGTTTCAAGTTTGTGCGTTGTTCCGGAGAAATGAAAGAAGAGGAGACCGCGCTTTCTGAAAGTTTTATCGGAAGTATTGGAAAAAGAATTTCTTTACGCAAAAATGATCAGCAAATGAGAGTAAGTAGAACAAAAATTCTTGTAGTTCTTGTTCGATCAGATGTATAATCGACAGACAACGTTGACTCTACAGTTTTTCTGAGAATGTCTTTTCCCTTTCATAGTCTTTTTCTTAACCCTTTCTCCTCTCACACTTCTTTTCATTCCATTCATCGACCTCTTTTCCTGTACTTTCCTGTGTACTGATTTTTGCTTTACTTTCTCTTCAGCCCTTTTTCCATTCTTCACTCGTCTCTTTTCATTACTAACCCTTTTGTCTCCTGTTGACCATCTTTACCTTCTCTAACTTTATCTGCCTCCTATTCCTCTCCTCCTTCCTCATCCATTTTCTTATATATTCCCTTCTCTTTTTTCACCCTTCTTTCACCCTTTTATTTCCCGTCTAAGTCCGAAAGGTAAGGTGAGGTAATAGGAAAAGTGCGAGAAAATAAAGTAAGATAAAGTCATTTCATCAATTTAATTTCTTAATTTAATAAAGAATGTAAAATATACATTTTAATTAACATTACAAGAATATAAAATTAATATTTAAGTATCAAGCAATCGGTCCATGAAAATCAATGCCGTGTCAATGACTGTTGTAAATTTTTCTTTACGTGAATAACAACTGGCTATTTTCTCCGAACAAAGATATCTTTTAAAAACAATTTCTCATTTTACAAGTCGGTAATGCAGAAAAATGTACAGATTTCAACGCGAGCGATAATGGCGACATCTTGCGGTTGCTAGTGAAAGCTAAAACTTATACACAATTACCGCGTAATTCTAGTTTTGCATAACTACGTCAAATCTTTTTGAATCGTGTTACTAAACCAAATTGAAGCATTGACTTTTATGCGTATCTTTTGAAAATGTATGTAATGTAACATTTGTTTTGATAAAAGATATCTCTTTGTAACTGACTAATATATTTTAACATTTTCTACAGCATATTAAAAATTACTTTAAGAAGAGTTTTCATTCTAACTACTGTCTGGTGGATCATAAATGAATCACTACGTCGATATGTAGTTGGAAAATTACAAATATTGTATAAAATTAAACACTACTACTGAATCAATCAATTTCAGTAAAGAGTGTATTATCATGTACGCGCAAAAGATTATTTGTTTAAGAATTTAAAAAACTTAATATCTTTTGTTATACAAAGATAGAAATATGTATATACGTAAGAAATTGGAAACTTACCAATTTGTGAGTATTGCGCATAAACTTACGAACCGTACATTGTTTTGCGTATTATATACTGTGCACAAAATTTCTATTTTCTATACATATAACACACGTATATTATAGTTGTGAAAATTTGTGTTGCGCATAACTTCGTCAAACTGTGCAATGTACACCGTCTATATGTCTATAGCCTAAACTACGTGATCGTTAGCACAGCAGAGCCATCTGACATACAGGTTTTAGGAAGTCTGGTTCAGTCTGATCAGTGTCTGAATCCATTTGATACGTTCACTTGGTGGTTCACTTCTTTCTTACTCCGCGTAGATAGTAAAAATGAATGTGGTGGCAAAATCGCCGAACGTATCGCCAATTTTAAAAGCGGCGACAACTGCTGTTACGAATGGATTCGCACCCGTAGCTGGTAGTGGTGTTGCAGCAAAACCTAAAGTTGCCGTTAAGCCAGTCGTCAGTCTACTGACTAGTCAAAGTATTTCTGATAGTCTTTTGTGTAGATCCCTGCGTGTAAGCTCAGGAATCACAGGTATGAACCTTTTTCTAAAAATACAAGTCTATTAGTTTTTATGTTTGCTTGAGCAAACTATGAATTTCAATATTTCGATTATATAATCCTATCGCACACACAGTGTACGATTTACAGAATCCTGTACTATCAATTGATCCACTGTGTTATGAAAGAAATTAACATGTCAGTGTTCCTATCTGCTACTACTTATTACAGAAGACATTATTTATAACTGATGTTATTTATATACGATTTTATTGTATCAGGAGCTTCACAAACATTGCAGAAAAGATGGGCTCATTCAGATGTTCAGTGGCCAGATTTCTCTGCATATCGTATTGTAAAAAACCCAGAAGAAAGATCGAAAGACAGTCAAGATGCTAGAAGGACAACTGCATATCTTGTGACTGCAGGTAATAATTATTGTTGAGATTCTTTCACATGATTTCTAAATTGAAAATTTCATTTATTATACAGCTACCGCAGTAGGTAGTATCTATACAGCCAAGGGGATCGCATATGGCTTGGTATCTTATATGAGTGCATCAGCCGATGTATTAGCTATGGCCAAAATAGAGGTAGATCTTACCACCATTCCTGAAGGAAAAAGTGTTGTTTTCAAGTGGCGTGGTAAGCCACTGTTTGTGCGACATAGGCAAGTGTTTATGTTCAAAGTTTTATATGTTACCTATTTAAAAAATAAACATAATGCTTATTGTATAATAACAGATCAGCAGCTGAAATTGCAAAAGAAGCAAAAGTCGATGTTGCATCTCTTCGAGATCCCCAAAATGATTTAGACCGTGTTAAACAACCAGAATGGTTGGTTGTTCTTGGCGTGTGCACACATTTGGGCTGTGTACCAATAGCAAATTCTGGAGATTATGGTGGTTACTATTGCCCTTGCCATGGTTCTCATTATGATGCTAGTGGAAGAATTAGGAAAGGACCAGCCCCCCTCAATCTGGAAGTCCCAAATTATGAATTTACTGACAGTAAAACTCTACTTGTTGGTTAATATAGTAATATTTGTAGTCAAATCAAGAATTTTATGTACAACACATCTTCTCCAAAAATTGCATCCTTGTTTATGAATTCGAAACACATGAATTTCCGATTTTTGAGATGCCGAGATATTAAAGTATTACCAACAACGGTGGAGCTACATTTGTAAAGATCAGGAATAAAGCTTAACCGAAATAGAAATAAATCGTCCCATTCTTTCATACACAGAAAGTACAGTTGCAGTTTTTTGCGAAATTATAAAACAATATTTTTTATTTTGTTTTATTTTCAAACAAATCAGTTCATAATATAATTATATATAATGATAATAAATAAGCTTATCATTTACCTTTACAAAATATTTATCTCAAATTATAAAATTACCAAAAGTACAACCATACAAAATTTTATGCAATAAATTCAATGTGGAATCAATATTTTTGATGCAATTAATCTTTCATTAAATGTTTTTGTTTTTTAATAATATAAATGTGGAAGAACAAGAATTTCAACATCTGACGTAGTGCAATACCACTATTGAAAATATTAAAAACTTATATGAAATGTTTTATTTCGATAAAGAGAGTACGTCGTAGCTCGGTTGAGAAGATCGTATGGGCGAAAAGAATACTCCCGCTTCCGCCAGGCGGTGCTAGTATTCCCAAATCAAATTTTCGTATTCACCGTATGACAAGGGCGTCCAAGACCGACAATTCGCCGGCCGGGCCGATTCTCTGCTTCTGTTTTCAGTCGCCTTCGCTGCTGGCAGCGTACGGACGGTGTAGCTAAGAGTTTTTCGTGAAAATCGGTTATCTTTCAAAACACCGTTACCATTTCACCGTCATCCTATACGATGATACGAAAAGTCCTGGCCCTACGACGAGTGACATTGTTGATCTGACATTTCCGATAAAAACAACAAATGTATTGTTCAAAATGAGTTTCCGCGGCGCGTGGTACCGGTGTTCAGCGGCACGCGCGAAAGGGTTAGAATTGTCCAACACTACCGGTGAAAATTAAGGTGACACATTCAACGTTCTACACGAAAAAGATTACGAAAAAGAATAGACACGAAACGGATGCGAAGAAAACCGATTTTCGTAAGTTTTATTCTACATTATTATACTTATGTTTCTTTATGTAGTGTAAATACATCGCGCTTTTTCCAAACGATATGGAAACATGTATGTGTATGACTAGACACATACATCAAATTGTCGTACGGAAACCCGGAAATGCAAATATTTATTTGAAATTTCATACTCCACTGAATCCTATTTTAATCAAATTTATTTTGCGATGAGTTATAATTATTGTTAACTTCATTTCATATTATTACAACGTTTTTAAATAATTTGTATACATCATACACAACAATTATGAGGAACGTGTGTAATGAGTAGACTGCGGATTGTATGCATTTATGGCAACATTGTGTAGTTGCAACTTAAAGTAGCAAAGAGATTAAAAGAATTTAAAAGTGCCAATGTATTATCTTTAATTAATTGAAATTATTATTAGTTTCTATTTCTTGCAATTGATGACAATTTTTATTTTGTGCAAAAATCCGCACTTTACTAATGAGGATACGTAAGTCAGATTGGCGACTTGATCAGTGAACAGGTAATCGACAATGTAATGAAATTGTTGAATTTTATTTTGCGACAGCTTGTTCAATGGATTTCGCGTGTACACACTTACCGTACGTGCGGAATGATAAGAATCGTCGAGCGTCGTGAAACCCTTAGTATACAACTAATCCTTAGCAACTTGAAGCTAGTGTTTTTGTAACCTTAGCAGTACATGTTTGTGTTTCTGCACGTTCACCGGCGCGATGCCTTCTGTACATTCGAATCACACTTTGCATCCTGCTAATGGATGCCCGAGGCAGGGGCACGCAGTTTTTGTGACAGTACTTGCGTGCCTTTCGATTCATGTAAACAAAGGCGAGATCGTAATTGTCGGAGCCAGCACTGTGCTAAGGACGGCCTTGCATATCCGAAGTCGACGTTTCGGGATCCTGTTGTTACAATTTAGACACTGCTGTTCATTCGAACATCGACTAGAACGCGAAGCAAAATTAAAGATTCTACCGACCGGCGACAATATTCGGTAAGATCATCATATTACATATTACTAGTGCATTTTAAGTATTATATTTAAAATTGTTTAAAAGTATTATATTTAAAAGTACATATATTTAAATATGTGTCCGATAAGTTTGCAAAATGCTGTTCACGAAGGTGTGCAAAGAGGTTATTATAGTTGATTAATTGTTTATTTACCTTCATTATATTTAAGCCTTTTACGAAACATTCTATTATAACGATTTGTTAGATCATAAACTTTAACTTAAAGTACCACTTTCATCATAAAGCTACTATTTAATTTTTCGGTTAAAATTAACAAGGAGATATCTACACTTAACACACATGTTATTTGAACATTTTAAGTAAACAATTAAAACAAAGATGGCAGTGAAAATACGATTCCCGTGATTCAAATTACAGTGGATTTCAAATGATTCGATTGGAATAAAAATAATGTTAAAAGATTAAATTAGGAATGTTTCTGAATTGATCTGCTTTCATTTGATAAATTAATGAATCAAATATAGTATGTATTATGAATATAATGCTTGTTAAACACGTTGTAAATATCTTCACGGTGGCGGACTGGGAAGGCTTAATACTAAATTAGTCCATTGCAGTTAAATTGTGGTATCTTGACAATATCGTTGCATAATTGGAGAGTATCGCGTTTCTAACTTCCGCCATACTGCTAGCTCTCCAAGCAGATACGCCTAAACGGTTCATTTTTCCCGCGTCGCGGTATTTCGGTTGCGCACAAGTTAATTGCCCTCCCGGTAACATTCGGATAGAGGCAACAAAATGCTTTCCGTTCCTTTTCTTTTTTCCTTTTTCTTCCGTACACTTTGTTATTCAAAATAATGAATATCTGTTCGCGATCTGGTTTACTGTTTGCCATGCCGATGGCTGCCCCATAGAATTTCAAATGTACGAGCGAAGTTGCAAGTGCAAAGGCTTTTGAACGCGAGCTTCCTCCCTCCCTTCCATCGCCCCTGTATACACACGTACCCGTTCCTTTTTTTCCCTTTTCTGTTCATTCTCTGTGTACGCCTATGGGTAGCTATTGCACGCGCGTACCGGCGTTCTAATTCTTTATGCAGCCGACCAAGGAAATTCACAGTAGGAATGTACGGAAGGGAGGTTGCAAAATCCAGTTCCCCCTCATCTCTCTCTCTTTTCTTCTTCGTCTTCTTCTCCTCGAAAAAGAGAGAAAGAGTGAGGGAGAAGGAGAGAGGCTGTTCCGTGGCCTGCATTCATGGGACGCATTGGGTCGATGGTGTGCGTATGTGAGCACATGATTAGGTCACGTGTCCACAGATCCTAAGTGCTATTCGACTAAAATCGTTCTAATGATTGCTATTATCATTTGTTCATTATGGGAGACATCTTACGTTAAAGTATCAGGATCTGTTGAATATAAAATAATTGGCAATTAATATTGTAATTTTACGTTTGATTTGTTGGTTGATCTAGACGATGCATCACAACTGCAATTATAACTAAAATATTGTGATAACAGTTTTCTATATCCTTTTATTTGACTTTACCTCTGCTGGTATATTTGGGGTCTTTTTCGACTCGCTCACTTTTGACAAATGCCCAAGAAAGTTATTAATGCTCCTGCACGTTACACTTTTCTTGACATCATTCAGAATTTGTAACTAAAAATTGTAACTTCAGTTTAAACTGTACGTGAACAATATTTTACAAACTAATGTCTAGTCAACAAAGTTTAGTATTTCAGATATTTTGCATATATTTGACTTACTTACCTACTTATTACCCCTAATTCATAAATATTAATAATGGAAAACAAAATGTTATTTTGATTTAATAAAGACTGTTTCTAGTAAAAACGAGCTAAGGGTTAACAGGGTGCATATTTAGTACATTGATTTTGAAATCTTGATGGTGACTCGATATTTTATAAGGTAAGGAGTTAACGAATAAAGTGCTTAAAATTAACCTCAAAAATGCTCAACCTGTTAAAGTAACTTAATTAATGAAATCAAGACAAGAATGTGGATGCTACTTCAACTCTAGTAAAGTGTAATTTACACGTACATACCACAATGAAAATGAACTTCTAAACCCAATCAAAGATTGAAACAGGTAAATAATAATTTTCATAATTAATTTTGAGGAATCAACAAATAAAGAAAATAAATAATTACGCGACTTCAAAGTTATTGAAAACCATTTTTACTTGAAAAACTGGTTAGTTGTTTTGAACCCACAATATAATTCAGAACATTTTGCTCAAAAAAATGAGTGATTGCATTTCCTTGGACCGTACTCATATTCTTGGCAATGTATTATATACAAATAAAAATAGTAATGCAAAACTTGTTTCAGATTATAGTATAATAATTTTTCACGGAGCCCCCATTTTTCATAAAAATTTAGGATATTGACTACTAGATTACCTACTAGATTAACTACTAGTTTTACTAGATTTAGAAACTCATTTTATTGCAATACATTTGAACAAATTGAAGTGTATCAGAATTTTTAGAATGCAACAAAGTAGCATCCACGTTCTAGTTTTATTAAATAAATTACTTCAATTTTGTAGGAATTGTTGAGCTGGATATTAAACGTGACCAAAAAAGTGTTCGTTATTTCGTAACGTTAAACTCAATATTAAATTACACAACTTCGTTTTTATACGGCATTTTTTATGCGGTTTTCATTTTACATGTTCTACAAAAATAAATTAAATTTCTTTTGAAATTAACGAATTAACGATTTCATTCGATTTAACACGGTAAGAAAAGTTATTTGATTGAAATTTTCAGGACAATTATTTCCATTCACCCTAATTTTCTAGTTTTTCTAGTTTAGGGCAGTACTATTTTTCTACGTACGGACTTTTCTCGAACATATCTGCCGTGAAAAAAGACAGAATTGGATGTATTTACATTCTAAGTTTTTTTATCAATTTCGACACAATGAACAATGCAATGATTTATTTCTTCCACATATAACTAATTATATTATTCATTTACATTTATCTACATTTACATGTTTAGTTTAGTGTATCAACTGCTTCATCACTAAGATTTAAAAATATTCAAAAAATCGAATTAACCGGTTCGGCTTGCGAACAAATGAACATATCGACAGCTAGGTAGTTTAAAAATTGTTGTTTCTGTGACGGAACGCGTTTCACTCGCAACAACCTAATATTTCCAGTAGCGTGGGCATACGATGGCAACGTCGGGGAATGCGCGAGTGCGTGGTGCTTCCGAAAGTGAGTTGGACACACGGGCCTTCGCGCTGAAGGAGAATCAATAGATGTGCGTTGCATCTTGCCCCGCTTGTCCCCCTTTTCGGCTGCCCCGGGCACCCTTCAGCCACCGACTCGACCTTCGCACGAGCGTGCCTACGGCCGATACGCGCGCTCCTCTCTTCCTCTCTCTTTCCCTTTTTCCTTTCACCCTCTCCCTTTACTCCTATCTCTCTCTTTCTCTTTCTCTCTCTCTTTCGCTCTCTTTCTCTTTCTCTCTCTTTCACTCTCTTTCTATGCCTATCTCTCTTTTTCTCCCTCCTCTTGAACATCCCTTCTTCGACGATTCATTATTCCGTTTAAGGTGCAGTCGAATCGCCTCTTGGGAAATTTTATTCCTGTGCAATGCGAGATACTGTTCCTCTTTCCTTTTCGCGGATGATTCGTGGGCTTACTCAGGGCTTGAAGCTACAATAGAACTTCGGCTACCTGAACTGATCAGGACACGAAAGTGTGGATAATACGGTGATCTGTCCTGTGGACGAACACTTGAACTGCGTATTTATTCACGTGATCATTTTCGTTGCGAAAATTTCATCAATTTCATCAATCAAACCAAAATTTTGTTCTTAATAAAATGAAAATAAATTAAAATTGTCTCGTTTTATCAGGGGTAGTCTTAATACTGCAACGAACCCCTGGCATTAACACTTACGTAACCACTATTAGCAGTCTCACAGACGGCTATTATTACTATGAAATTGTTAAATAAAAAGTCAAAATCAATTGTTTTTATTTTGCACTTCAATATTGAAAGTGGCCAAACTCGATTGAATAGAAGCAAGTGTATCAAAAACGTTCCTTTTTTACAATTTTTCTTACAATTACGAATAAGAATTATGATCGGCAATAGTAATCAAGGGTTAACACTCTTTCTACCCGCTTTTTTCTAATGGCCTATTAAAGTCGAAGATCAACAGTTGAGAATTTCTGAAAAAATTGCTTAATGCGTTAGTATGATTTCTTTAAACAGCAAAACGTGTTACTGGAATTCGATTTTTCTTCGAAGCAGGTAACACGATTCCTCGCGGTGTTTCACCTCCGCGACTTACCACCCTCTATTCTACGCATATATCAAGATACAACGGCGCATAAACAGCGATTGCCTTGTATCCGTACAAAACAGAGTAACTCTATGTGTATACCCTTAAATGTCAGGTTCCATTGATTATACTCAGAAATACCTGTCCGAACGGCGATCGTCCTCTCCTCTGGTCGTTGAATTATTTAAGGGAATGGCCGCTTAATGAGCTCGTGTCGTTATATTTTTCCCTCCTGCCTAGCTCGCCGCATGTTATTCACTATAATTCTTTAGCTAACGCATGTTTACGGTCTGCAATCTTTTGCGCGTTTCTCCTTCAGTTTATTTTATTTTTTTTTAAATTGTTAATTTTGAGTATTGAAGAACTGCCTTTGGCATATGCTAAGTAAAAAATACGTAATTCTGCAAACGAAAATGTACACAAATATGCTAATTAATGAAAAAGAACGCGTATTTTTATTGTTTGGAAAAATGATAGTTAACTTTATAGTAATATCATTGAAACTGTTATAAAAAATGCCATGTATCGTAAATATTAGTAAAACTGTTTAATATAATTGAAAATTCAAATAGCTGTTTGGAACATGTTTAAATTGGTACATGCACCTAAAGTCGAAGATTTTGTATTTTCTTTTATTTTCCATTGAATTAGTTTCTCCGTTGCACTTAAACGACCAAGAAAGGCCGCGATAATGCGTGAGCGCCGATTATTGATCTATCTGCTTGCATTTACTTCTACGCCAGAAGCTTCAAGTTTTGGAGGGTTGCACAGGGTGCAACCTTTAACGTGGGTATACATGTGGAAGCCAGCAACAGGGTTGGTTATGGCTCTTCGACCCTCCGTGAATTCCTGGGACGAAACTCCTAGTCGAAACTAGTTTGAAAGTAGTTTCGATCGTGCATCTATTTCTCTTCCTTCAATAAGAAGGAAGTAATAAATTCGGACCGTGCCTAGAGTGGTAGAACGACTGGCCAAATCGAAACAGGACTTCTCGAAGATGCAACAATAATAACGACTTCGCTATTATCTAGCGTTCTGAATGGGCCCGATGCTCTTAAGCGATACACACCTTAAAACGTTGTTCGCCTTCAAGATTTCAAGATTTTTCAAGCCTATTCTAGTCTCGAGAAATTTCCAAGTCAATTGAAGACACCCTGAAGTAAATTTGTCGAGTAGTTTAGATGTGCGCCTGCATTATGCACCGGAGTGATTTAAAAGAGGCTATGTATTTTTAGGCAGGCTGTGAATCCCACGTGGTAAGCAGAGTTTAATGAAACGTACCTCGCTCGCTTAGCTGTTGATATATCGGCATTATGGTTCATGGATGAAGATAGTCGATTGCCATCTTCGTGTTAAACCCTACGAAGGTTGCGTAACAATGAAATATATTTTTTAATATTAATTTGAGCTTTAATGTTATTGAGTTTGTCCTGACGACTCACATGCGTTTAATTTATTAGTGAATTCCATGATTGATGTTTTCTTGCATTTCGAAATATTTTTGTTTGCAAAAAAATTATTCAACATAGTTTCGTAAGAAGAAGAGAAGTAAACTATTATCACAATGAATCGGAAGAAAGGCAGAAATGTACCAATAATTTATACAAATTGTGTGAAGCGGCTCTATTTACTCATCTTTATCTCTTATCACCATGAATTAACTCTATCAAAGCACTTTTCATTTGCCCAATTAAAGCAACAACTTTTTCAATTCTTTTTCATATATTTAATCTGAATAATTTTTGCATTGCAAAAGAAATTGCAATGTACACCGTATCATAGACCGGAGAATAGTGATAGGGAACAAATGTGCATTTTGGTGTAGGGTGTCAGCAGGGTGGTCAGATAGCAGCGAAATCGGATCGAGTACCGTGAAAATGCGACGAAAGCACGGCCAGGTTTATCGTAACCGCGTAAAGCTTGGCCGACCCGTAGTAGGGGTGGCAGCGTGTGTGGGTGTACGGCAGAGAAAGGGAGGAGGCACAGGTGAAAGTGAAGCGAAGGTGGTCGAGTTAGAGCGGTGTTTGGGAGGGTGAAAGGAGGTTAATGATTAGTTCTTCCGAGGTCGGGGGCTGTTGCCGGGTGCAGGTTGCCTGGCTCCCTTCAGACCGCCCCCAAGGACATCACTCCCGCCCCCGCGTCCTCACCGTTCCATTCCCTCTCGCTTTTCGCCCTTCGATCCCCTCCGTGCTCACCGATTCTGCCAACCTCCAAAATTTCAGACCCTACCACCGACGACGCAGCTACGCATACCGAGGGGTGTGAGAGCTTGCAAGGTTGTTCTCCCCTCCAGCACCGCGTTCTGCTACCTTCAGGAACGTATCTAGCGCGCGTGGAATTCCCCGTACGGGGGTGTACGTGTCCCCGTGAAATTTTATATCGGACCGCACACCGACGATGCACCCTGCGGCTTGGACGAAACAATTTTTCCGGGATGGGGTGTCGGAATACCGGAGTATCCGACATTGCCTTAATTATCGAGCGATGCCAGTTATGCGAAAAGGGAAGCCGTTGCGAACTTTCGAATTCGGTTTTACCGTTCGCTTAAATATTCGGTGGCCTAACAACGAAGACTGTTCAATTCATAATAAGCGGGCACGGTTTTTGTAAATTGTTGCAAACGGTTTCCTCGTAAAATGTTCTGCTTGGTTTGCACTGAACTGAACAACAGCGACAAGTCTACCGAAAATTGGATTATGTGCAATCGATGCAAAAATTTGATGACATGGGAACAATTCAAATAACCGTTTAAGCACTTGGACATTTACTTAAACATACTTGTTACAAAGTCTCACAGTTCGTTTTTTAGACCTTTGACCCGCCAAATTCGCCATCGGTCTCATCGTCGCTCGGTGGTTACAGTTTGTCACTTTATTTTCATTGTAAAAGATCTTCGAAGTTACTCGTCTTTGAATGCAGGTCTTTTAGGGGTTTAAACCCTCCGGGAACTCTGTTTTCATATTGTAATTCTTGTAAGAGAAAACGGTTATGCAAATGAATCGTCTAGAGGCATACCACTCGAGGCATCGTGCCGGCAGGAAATTTTTTATTTACTATTTCTTATCGCGGACACAATGGCCCCGTGAGTAACAACAGCGTCCCGTTATTAATATGTTTACGCGAGAGCCTGTCCAGCCGTGAACCAAATGCACGGTGTCACCTGCTTAATCTGACTACCAGATCGCGGCCAAAGTGTACGCATCTCGCGCACCGGTATCCACGATGGAACAGCTGAAAAATAGCCATGAGCGTATCTCGGCGACATCGGCATACGTTAAACGCGTTAAGCAGATTTCGGACACCTTTCCTACTGGACGATTCAGATATTTCTTCCAGTACGGAGCGGCTCATTAGCTCGTACGAAATGTCTCTATCACGATCGAAATAAAAACAGGTGTTACGCGAGTGTTGTAGTGCAGATTAGTTGTACAAAATGTAAATTTTCGTAAGAGCGAAATACGATAGTTGTTTGGCATTTTGCACTCGAAGCTGTTTTTTAAATAGAAAATTTTAGAAGCTCGCTTTTAACGCTTTCGATAAAAATGGTGTTAATAATTCAAAAATTCTTTTAACAACATATAAGCGATTAGAGTGTCGTAAATATATTTAATTCATATTCTCAAACTGTATTAAAATCACACAAGGTATTATTTATTATAAAATCGGATAGGTTCATGAGAAAATACACTTAGCGCACTGTGAAGCCCTTGTTTGCTGATTGGAGTTTTAATCTTTAGAATATTGCTGCATAATTAAACGTCCTCCATTTTGTACGATTATGTTTTGCAAGCTATCATAATACCGCGTAGACAATTTTAAACAAAACATATTACAAATACATCTCAAAGAGTGCAATAATTACCAAAATAAATTCTTGCTATGAAACAGCATCAATCAACCAATTAATTTCTGAATGCAATATAATATTAAGAATAATAGTTATTTTTGGCCACTAAGCCATCGTTTTCAAATCAAGAGTAACTTGGAAATTTTTTAAAAACATTCAAATGCGCAATAAAATGTCACACAGTGCGCATCCGGAAAAAGCACGAACCATCCCGCCGCAGAGACCGTCGAGAACGCGAAGCGAGTCCGAAAATTCCCGCTTCGATCCATCGACCGAGAGCGAAATTTCCCTCGCGGTCGACGGGACGGGGATACGTCGAACAAAAGCCTCGTCGCCGATTGCATAGCAACGGTGTGTATTTCGTCGATCCTCTGCTCGGCGTTCCGCGTCCCATCCTCTTTTTCGTCCGGCAGCACGGCGCGCTAGTCAAATTATCTTATCGATTCAGAGAAAGAGGCTCTCTGTGTCGGTGGCTGCCGCCGCGCCGGTGCGCTTGCAGAAGCGAAGGTACACAGAAAGAGCCCGAAAAAAGGGCCCGGCAGGGGCGAGTGGGCGGGAAGAGAGAAAGAGAGAACGCAATGAGGGTGGAGAAGAGAAGAGTGCGAAAAAAATAGAGGGAAGAGGAGAAGAGAAACAGAGAGGAAGGGAGTGAAAGAGAGAGAAAACAAGACCGAGATAGAGAACAAGACAGAAATAGAGAAAAAAGAGTGGGAAAGAATGAAAAAAGGATGAAAAAGGGAGGAAAAATCGGAAAAAGGGGGAGAAAGAGAGAACAAGACAGAAAAAGAGAGAATGAGGAAAAAAGAGAGGAACATGGAGAAAAGAGAGAAAAAGGGAGAAAGAGATGAGAGGAAAAAGTTCATCGAGCTCGTCGTTTGCAACGTCAGCCCTGGCCGAGGCCGCCCTCGTAACGGCCGGAGGACTTTCCAGCGAAAGTGATGGCTGCGGCTGGCCGGCTGGCTGCGTAGGAAAACCGACCGCGGGGGTGGTTGCGCGTCGCTCGACGGTGGAGGCGGCTGTTCCTCCACCTTGAACGCGCTCGAGGTGGCCGTGGCAGGGGTGGCGGTGGCGGTGGTGGCGATGTTGGCCATGGCGGGGGTGGTTGGTCCGTTACCGGAACGGCCGAGGGGCGTAAAGAGGGGAACAGAGAGGGGCTGGAGGGAGAGAACCGGTAACCTTGCAACCCTCTTGCGTGCGTGGAGGAAGGGGAAGTGACAGGAATCCCGGGAGGAGCGGTGGGCTATGGGTTGAAGGCAGTTGGGGGTGCAGCCGTACGGGGCGACAGTGACGGGCGTGACGTAGTCGGAGGAGGATGTACGCCCCTGTCGGCGAGGGCCACGGCAACCAACAACCATCCCTGGTCAATCCATGGTGGCTTCATCCGCCAGGTACACCGTGTTCTCCTGTTTATTCTCTTTTCTTAAGAATCCTCGCTGGACTCTTATCTGTCCCGTCCGCTTGGTCCGTTTCGGCGCGTTATGTGGATGTTCCGCGTATGTTTCGCATGCCAACATCGATGACCGATCGATCGATCTGTTGTTGGCGGGTTTGCATGGGGATCGAATAGAGTGTCAATGATGCGAGTGCGCCGGCGAAGATTATTCACGATTGACCTTGTTCGAGGGACATGTCCTCCTGCTGGTCGCCGAACACGCGAGTCGACGCGGGCGACAAGGGACGGTCGGAACTTGGCCCAGCTAGGGGATGAACCATTTTTTGGTCAGCCGCCAGTCAGCCTGATGCTCGGCCTGTGATAGGGGGACGCAGTTGCGTAATATTCGCTCGCTTCCGGTGGCTCTGTTTCGTTGTACTCGGCTGTTGCCGGCGTTTGGGCGGGATTCTTGTGAATGGTGCGGCTTATTTTCCAGTTTAGGTTTTCGTGGTTCCGTCTATGATCCGAGATCTGTGGAGGTAGGATTTTCTGTCACAGCTTTTATCGTTGTTATCTTATGGTAGATTCTTGAAGATACTTTGCTATTATATTCATGTAATAAATTTTGGTTGTTGATGTGCTGATGTTTAGGTACCGTAAAAATTATATGATGGGTGCACTAATGTTATATATTGTATAGTTGTGATTTGACTGCGGATGTTTATTCAAAATGGAGACTGTCTGTATTCATTGGAAGACATTCTTTTGTTAATTTTTTTGCTTAGATAAAAATAATCAACTGTACCCATAAATTTCTCAAACGTTTTTGCTGTCTTGATACAAGTTATAATAGTTTTTTTTAGTGTACGAACAATAGTTCAACTGACACTAGTATGGCGGGAGAAATGAATCCAGCTCCTGCTTGAGCATCTAGAAATTCCTTAATTTGACTTAATTTTCTGTGATATTTTTGGAAACAAGATTTGATGGTGTACCCCATTTCTTTACTCTATTTTCTTGTTTCATAGAAGCAAGAACATCCTTTTTTATGTCTGTTCCTATCTTCACATTTTATTGGTCAATTCATTTCGAAAAAGCGTTCCGAACAAACTATATAATAAAACCCGAAAACATTTTTATATTTGTAATAAAAGGCGCGTTGGAGACAACGAGAAACTGGTTGAAATTTCGAGTTCGCAATCTACAACTTCCGTTAGAACTTCAGTTATCCGGCCTAATCAAGAAAACGTAATCATTCACATAAAACAATTATTTAAATACAATGTTAGCGTAAGTTCTTACTAACTTTTACAATAATTAGTGTTTCACAGGGATCGCTTTGGATCATATTATCGCCGCGTAAAACGCGTTTAGGTAACAGCAAATTCAGATACCAGCGGTTCGGATAGTCGAGGTTTTACTTGCAGTATCATGTCACTGAAACTCCTAAATTTACATTTATTCATTTGCCTCCTGTTTCTCTAAAAGAATTGCCTAAAAAAGACGGTCGTCGCGTACAACGACATAGGCAGGGGTTGAGAAAGGCTACCAAAACCGTGGTGATGGTATCGGGTCGGTCATTATACCGCAAATTGGAATGTTCGGTTCTACTATCTTCTAATTTCATGGGGACCAGCAGTTCCATTTTGGTGTTTCCTCATTAGCCGTTCATTTCACTAAATGAATATTTACGCAGGCACGTAGGTATCGGTCCGCGTGTCGGCTCACCGTTATGTACATTTACAATGCGTGTACATCTCTCGTTTCCTTTGTTTAATCTTATGCAGCGCATGCACGTGCTACGTGTACACGTTCGCATATACATGCGTGTGCAGTACGCGTAACGGTACCTGACGGAAACTACATTCGTTTGTCACGGTCCTACAGGGAAGATGAGACCTGCACAGTCGAATTCTGTTCATAAAGGTACTCCTTTTACGGACTTTAAACGGTACTTACGAAAAGAAGAGTTCGGCTAACAATGCTTTGGCGTAAAAAAGAATTTCTTGGAATAACTTTTACGGTTTTTCTTCTTTTAATAATTTTAATAAATCGAAGAGAAGATAGCAACATTTATAAATTTCTCTAATGTGTTTACATTTCCGAATTTTGACTAGTCGTTATTATCATAATTTCACGAAGTCCGCAGTCTGCTTACTATACGTTACGAGTATAATATTTGATGCTAGTATGATAGAGTTAACATTCATTTCTACTAAATCGAAAGAAAATCTGATCTTTGTGTTATCAACATCTAGGAATGATAGCAAATACAACATTGGCCCGTTCTATTAGGGAAGAAGAGCTAATTAACGTACCTGTGAAAGAAATCATAGTACGAAGGGTTAAACAAATTAAAACGATTACAACCTTGAAGTCAACCTGACAACATGTTAGCTTGACTAAATGTTCAAAAGCATTTCATGATATTTTACGCTACTTTGAATCGCTCTGCAATAAAATAATTGCTGCATATTATCCTTCGTTTAAGACTGCAACGATTTCAAAATGCGTGTCTTTAAATTTATAAAATTAATTTTTCAGAATTTCCCGTATTTTAAAACAAATCTCAGATCGTGATTTAATCAATCTCGCAAACTTACGCGAAAGAATTGAATAGTATAATTTCGTTTACCGCGAGTACCCAAATGAGAGACATCGAGTTACATTATTCGAATGAAGCGCTTGAAGCACTAAAATGATGCAGATAGTAAAAAATTGGTGAGATGATTAAATTGTTAAGTCCATCGAAATTGAATTGAACCACCAGCTGGACGCGACAACGCGACGCACAGTAGACTACACGCGAAAAAGCCGGCCAAGGGATGAATGCATCAGAAAAACAGTAAAAATCTTACTAAAGATTCTTTATATTAGGGTTTTTAAGGTCACTGATCACGAATTTAATGTTGGATTAGTGTATTGAGTAAAATTTCATCAATAACAATCGATTTTTTAAATAGAATAAGTTAGTTCTGCATTGCCAGTTGCGGAAACCATATTATTTTTGATAATGATCTATCGTGACTCATTTGCACCATATTCATTGCTTCGAAAAATTGACTCGTGGGCGGCTTGTTTGCCTTTCAGCGTTTCAACGTTTCAGCTCGCTATGCGACGTCGCCGCGGGCTCTAGTACTTTGTTGTTTACTTCTTCGATTCCCGCGCGAACCGTGAAATCCTCCCCCGTCTCGTCGATTCCTTGGTCGGTCGCATCGCCACGAGCATAATGTCTCTGTATTCGATTTCGTCACCGTTTCCCGCGTCCTCGTGGCACCGATTCTCGCGCTTCACGCGTTCGTGGAGCGGCAACGCGTCCTAAAATCCACCAGATCGACACGTGTCCTGAGCGTAGCTCGCGCAACCCTTTCGTCTCATTCAATTTAACGACCTTAGGGTTGAGTATCCGTGAAATTCTTTTGAACTTGAAATTCGAATGATGCGCGCTTGCCAATTAGAATTTGAGAAATTAGCGAAATTAAGCCGACGATCGCAGACATCTTTTTGTGACTAAAGAACTTGATTACTGGAGTGGAAATCTTTATTTGCAATCAAATTAGATCTATTCGAATAACATTATTCTTTATTCGCCATAAATTGTTCTGTCTACTTATTCGTATAATAATGTGAAAAATTGTCGATGCCTTCCATTCCACTCCCAGGAAAATTATTTATAGTTTATAGTAAATATGTCCGCGGTCTAGTTATTATTACTCTTCGTCCATGAAATTTTTCTAATCGCCACATAGACGAATGATTCGAAAGTTAAACTTTTGTTGCACCACTAACTCTAATAGTTGAATTTTACCTGTTGGCATTAATTCATCTTTGTTTCTATCCATACACTGTTTTATGTAACTGTAGTACTGCGATTATCTAGAATAAGATAATGGAGGAACAAAATTGATCTGCAAAACGGTCACAAAGGTCATCATGATGAAGTGTACCTACATATGTATACCATCATCCATAAGTGTGTGAATACTTCCTTGATTAAGATAGTTTTCTAAAAAAAACTTGCGAAATCATTAATGAATATTATTATAATTTTTTTATTTACTTTGTATTATAATATGTATATTTTATTTACTTCGTATAATAGCAAAAAGACAATTAAATTTTCTTTTCGTTGACATACTAGCCGCGTGCCCTTAAAATTTCTTTTATTAATTATGACGTTTTTACTATCGATTTAGCCATAAGTGTGTTTTAAACGTACATCGTTCTATAGTATTAAGTATCCACATACTTATGGACGTTTTTATAGATTAATCGTTTAGAGTTCGCAGTATTTTCAATGACTCAAAAATTATTTGTAACAAGAAATATCGATTTTTACCTTTCAATCTTTGCGCACCTCTTACATAGCTTTACATATTATTATTATTATAATTACTATTAGTATTATTATTGCCATAACACTTTACAAATTAATTCAAATTTGACACATAATTGACACAAGGAACTAATCCACAACATATTTATAATTCTTATCTATAATTCAAATCGCGATTAAGGACAAAAAACGATATTAACTCGTGCGATCAACCCGCAAAGTTTAAAATCGTCGTTCTCAGACTACTCTCAACAAATTGATTGTTTGCACAATAAGTTGTCTTATTGATATTTAAACGAGGAGTCACCCATTCGCCGATTACACGGATTGTCTGTCCGCGGTAGAAAGATATTTGCCGTTCTTTCAACGCGTACCGCAGCGTCTGCACTTTCAGTCCGAAATTTTCATCAGAGGAACCCTTTCTCTGCATTTTCTCTACCCTTCGGCAATTATTGTCGGGATTCGGGATTCACGCAAATCTCGTCTTTCCCTCTTTCTCGCTTTCTCTTTCATTCAGGGGCGGAAGCTGCGGGGGAGAATTCGGCGGATAAGGGGAAACAGTGCTGCGGTAGGCATCGCCGGCTGCAGTATTGACTATACTTCAGGGCCAGGTTCTTCGTAGAACGTATTTTCCACAACATTATCACCCTTCATGCTATACCGCGCCGTTGCTTCCTAACGCAACGTTGCAGGCCTCCTCGGATTTCGGTAGGGGAATCTGACGGAATGGTAAACACCCGACTCTCTTTCGGTATTAATTTCCCCTATATCCTCAATATTATACAGGCTCTTGTAAAACTGATGGCTCGGTAAAACGATAGCTAAAACCCGCTCTCGGAGAGTTCCATTTCGATCGAATGCGAATACTTTTGGTCGTGATAATATAATGGTATGAATAACAATGAACTCGAAATAACGTTTACATTTTTACTGATATAGGAACAAGAATAACAAATTAGTTTCTATTACTTCCAATACAAAAACATACAAATATAATATTTGGTAAGTTTTGTTTTAAAGTTTTGTATTCAATAATATCGAAGTAGCACAGTTTTAAGACTGCCTATAGCTTGGTGTAGCTTTGAAGTTACATCCTGCTTTTTAATTGTAATTCTTTTTTGCCACCATATCATAATACTATTTTGTGTTGTTTTTTCTTTGTAACCATGCAGGTTATGCGTTGCGACTTTCAACTTCCACTTAATACGCGAGTGTACATTGATAGTGACGGTTCCGGGATACATCGAGATTTGATAAAAGAAATTCGGACTAGAGAAAGTTTAGGTGACGTTTAAAAAATATTCTGCACGGTCAATGTTTCTTAGCAATATAACACAACCGCGTTTTCGCTAACTAACGATCGACTGCAGTGGTCAATAGAATGGGTTATCAAAGCAGTGCCACGATCTCGTACCTATTCTGCCCACCGAGCGGTTGCCTTAATTGAATCGGCGAAATAATTCAGTTACCAGCTACACAGCGTAATGCACTAATGCAGTTTTCTGCCCGAGAGAAAAACAACGGCAACTCCTGTCCCAGAATATTTGCCGGAAACCCGTCCCCGTTCTATCGTAATTAACGCGTACATTTTTCCTACGGCGAATGCAATTTTCTTGCGGCCGCCTGCGCTCGAGCACTACTTTACAACCAATTTTATGAACTTCTTTTCTGCTTAAATTGCCAAAGGACGGCGTCGGTCTGAACAGAATTTTTCTGGTTAGACGTACCTCTGAACTAATGCGAGAACCATTGGTGATTATGAAACTGCGGATCTTTATGCGGAATATGTTTCTATGTCAACCGTGAGAAACAGAATTTAGATAGAAATGTGTTTCCTTATTTGCTGACGTTAATGCATCGAATTCATCGAAGCTTAATTTTTTCTTTTAGTAATTTTAATAAGCGAACAACGATGCAACAGTATTCTCGAATATTTCCATTATCTTCGCAACTTTTTACTCCACCTATTCGCTTTTGCCATAAATGTATAACATCCACATTCTATAATTATATATTTAATTATATACTTTTCACTTGTATCATTGATCGGCAGTTCTCATATTTTTTATTATTTTTTATTCGATTTTCTCTATATTTTTCCCTTACTATTAGCAAGATTGGACCAAGTTTAGCATTATAGTCTCTTTTCGAAATAAGAGAGCCGAGGCACAACGGCGATCACAATAACTGTCCACTCCAATTTAATCACTCGAAGCTCGTAGCATTCGACTGGTTGAAGTTGGGTGTACTGTTAGCATAACTGTAGCTGTATTTACCATTTCTTCTTTCGAAAAAAGATTACAGCTGGGATTACCATACTGTGAAGATAGCAATTACGATCGCTGAAATGTTGTGCTACGCAACAACAATAAAGTGAATAATGAAACTACTCGGAAGCATCAGAATCGTACGATACTTAAACAGAAACAAAAAACAAACTATATTTGTATATTTCTATTTTCTATTATTTCGTGTATAGAAATATACAAATATAGTTTGTTTTCTGTTTTTGTTTAAGTATCACTAAAAATGAAGAGGTTACTTTGAGTCTATAAAAACATTGTGTTTATAAAGTATAATATAATATTTATTATACACCCGATTATATATTTTATTTATTTACCAGTATAATAGCAGTAGTGTCGGAGTTATGAATACAAATATTACGCGTGGGGTAGAAATTTGCAATCTTCTATGCGACAGCACTCGAGTATTAACGTTGGCAGCTCGAATGTGGACAGCTACTTATAATTTAATCGCCACAGCTATGTTTCCTTTACTTCAGAAATCACTGCGGCATTTGCATTCGATGGCGCGAATAAACAGCAAGAACTGCCACCGTATGGCTGCGAATTACGACACGCGTTCGAGTATCACCCGTGCTTGACATCGGTCGCGTGTAGTTCAACAGCGTATGTTCATTCTTCTCGAGCATCTACGCGTTACTGTTAACGACATAAAGATGCACTTTGTCAGCGTCAGGATTAAATGGGGCAAATTGTTCCGGCTGCATACCGTCAAGAATTTCCGCCTCGGTTTCGCGCGTTTGCTTTTCGAACACGATCGAGAAGCATTCAATGACAAATAGGTTTCAATATATGTTGGAAAGGCTGAGACTCCCGAATTTGTTAACCGAAGCATATTGCCTGATACATTTTAGTTAAAATTGTAAAAAAAGAACCAAAAACTCATCATTTTGTCCGGTTTGTTAGTTCAAGTGTTAACGAAGTCAATCCTCACAGAGAATACAAATCTCCATTACACCGTCTGCAATAATGAAACAAAGTTTAAGCGTTCTTTCCAATGCTTAATAAGCTCGGTCGGTAGATAATAATAATTAGAGTGCGGGTGTTTATGTAAAATGAAAACCGCATGCACTAATTACGAGATAGAGGAGCTACATAGATATTTATTTCCTTTGTTAAGAATTTTAATCAGCCGAAAATAGTGTAACAGTATTTTCAAAATGTTTAAATGTTTCCACCGTTTACTATTGGGACAAGTCATTTTTGTCATAAATTCCGCTAAATAATACTAATATTGAAAGTAAAACGTGATAGATCTTTATCAGGCAATCTGATCAATTAACAATTATAACTCGTTACTTATTATAACTAATTTACTATAATTGTTTTAATTAATTAATTATTATAAATTATTACACACTAGTTATTTTAAGTAATAATTTATAATAACTAACGAGTAATCATTAATCAGATAACTTTTCTGTCAACTCTGTCCTCATATAGCCTTGACATAACTCATAAACGATAAATACAACAACCATGGTCGCATCGCGACAATCGACAGGGACGATTCTGCTCACAGAGGCTTCCGATCCTTGCACAACAAACCTAGTTGATCACTGATCCTCCATCCCCTAATGACTTACTATCTGGTACAAAGTGATCACGTAACAAGTGCTCCGGCAATCCGGCATATTTATCAGTTACCCCTGGCAATTACGCAGACCGCGGCGGCCGTTACTCTTCAATTTCGAGTCCCGTCGAACCAGCGTGCTCCATCGCGGCGCCTTTCTACCGCGGTTCCTAAAAAATCCATACAACGCAGCGTGTTTTCTCCGCAGGCCGGACCTGGTGACATAATACGCGTCGCCATAGGAGAACCGGCGAATTACGGTGGCCGAAACACACAGGCTCGCACGCACACGCAGAGCCATCATCACCCACGCGTACAACGGGTGCTCGCGCGCGCACGCGTGAAATCAGCGCCGATATCACCGGCCGCGCTCTCACACACCTTGCGGGAGAGAAACGCGCGCGCCCCTTGAATCGCGCTTGCGCGTACTCCGTGTGCGCTGCACCACGCACGCACACACGAAACTCCGCCATCCCCTGCGCGCTCAGCCAGCCCTGTTGCAGCGCGGTGCGCAAGCGTGTGCGTGTGCGAGCACGAGTGCGTGTGCGTGCGGGTTACGCAGCCGAGTGTGCGTGGCCTGGGGCGCGCGTGCGGCCCCGCAGCGACCTTGAGCCTCCTCGATCCTCCCGCTAGTATCCCCCCCTCCCGCCTCCGACACGCAATATCCCCCACCCTTAGCTCCGTTGCCGCAATTGCTTCTATCTCTCTTTCGCTCCCCGTCTCTCTCTTTTTCGCCCTCTCTCTTTCTTTCTCTTTCTTTCAGCTCTTTGCCGTCCCTTTCGCTTTCCTTCGCTCGCGATGACACGCTGATAGCGATGGCTTCGAGCTGCGCTGAGATCATTCTAGAGTCAGTAGAATTTGCTGAATCCTCCGAATCTTTTGTTTTCGATAGGGTTCGAACCGATTTTCGAATTTTTATAACGCCAGAAGTATACAAATGCAATTAACCCTCTACACTCGAGTGGCGACTCCGAGGCGCTATTAAAAGTTGGTATATCACGTTTCAAAATAATATTAACATTACCAAATTTAAAAAAAAAACTATTAAAAGTGTAACTGTTGCATGACCAAAAAATTTAATTTCGTATGTATAAACTATACCTCATACGCTTAGAACACTTTATAATTCTCTAATTTTATGTGATCGTGGATATGCGAGTATTGTTTTCATCAATCATTTAATCAAATCGATTGATGCCCAATACTGATAGAGCCTGATCTATATTAGCAATTTTTGTTTCGTATGTTCGATTGTTATTTCCTTATCAATTTATATTATTTAATAGGGCTCTAGATTTCGTTCAATAAACAGTAAATAAAAAAAAGAAATACGTCCACTTGGGACTTTCTCATTTTTTCCCAGAGATCTTTTCTACGTCGAAAGAACGGAGGGCCAAAGAAGTCACTCTGTACCTTCCTCTCGGCACGAAACGATCATCAGAAAATATACAATTTTCTATCAAACATTTTTGATCTCGTTACTCTACCTTTGTTTTTCCGGTTCCATCTCCGATTCAGTCACCATTCATCCTTCAATTGCAAACTGTCCTCCATGCCCGTTAATTGATTAGCACTGCAATGCGTTCAGTGAAAGTAGATCACGATTCGTGCAATAAGTCTGATCATAGCATCCCCTTTCTACTTACTGCTCGGTTACGACGGTCTTTCGCCAGTTATATTTGGTGTTCAATTCGGAGGTTTGTGTCCCGAGGAGCTCATAACATTCTTCTTCCTCCGAACTAATAGTTTAAAAACTTACTGGAGCGAGACCCATCGCTAAGCGTCACGCAGCGTTGCCTCGAGCGCCCGAATTTCCATCTACCTTCTCTCTCGCTCTTTCCCCACCCGTTTTCGTACCCCTTCCTTTCATTACTCTTTAGTGTTACGTCTAACTCTGTTATTTTCGAGCTCTCCCCTCTCTCTCTCTCTCTCTCTCTCTTCTCTTTCCGTCTTTCTTCATCTCCCTCTCTTTCTCTCGTTACGCTCCCCTCGACTCCTACGCTCTTTCCCCTTTTCTCTTCCGTCCCTCGCGAGGCACGATGCCTCTTGCACGCACGCAATGCCGGGGCAGGGAGTGCACACTAAATTTTGGCGGACCAGGGACGTACATATCGGTGTGATTGTGACTGATACCGCAGACCGTGGGGATCGTAAATCGCTGACGACAGAATCCGAACGCATTACGTACTTACAAGGAGAGATCCCCAAGTGTAACTCTGACCTTTTGATCAGCCTTTGCAGAATGAAGGAGCTTCAAATATTGAGATTAATAGCATTCGCTTTTGGGCGCAGACGGTTAATAGTTGTTGGGATATTTAACGCCGTAGTTTCTTTTCTGGAAACCTCTCTTCGTTAAAATTAATCGAATTAGTAAATAAATTAATTTTGGAAAGTGTATGGAGCTTGTCCCAAGAATATCCAAAATATTTAAAAATACACAAAATCGGAATAATAAAGATATTGTTTTTCTGGAAATACACGATTATTTTAAGGTTGCTAAAAATTAATAGAGAAGTTATAAAGTTATGAGAAGAAAGTGGAGAATATATACGTAAAAATTTTACGAAATCGTGAATATCCATTTGTAAGGCTAACAGTATGTTTAGTATCGTTGCCAATAACAAAAAGAAACTACGGTCAAGAAAACTGTACCTGTCAGAAACAGCTACTTGATTAAAGAACACTGTTGATCAATATGTGGCAACAAAGTTACGCGGAGCTGCAAATAGTTCCTCGGTAGACATCGAACTTTGGATTAACGAAAGGGTTTTATCTCGTACTGCCGACAGACATTTGATTCTAAGATAGACCGAGGCATTAGGCTCGAGGATGTCTGATTGTGGCAGTTTCAGCTCTTCGTCCTGCAGTTAGCGAGCAAGTAACATTGCAGAGTTCCATTCCACGCCAGCATTTCCACGAAGGCGCAGCTCGATCGATGCGTTGCCATAATACCAAGTAAAGCTCGCATTAAGCGGCATTGAAAGGCGGCGGCGAACTGTGGCACAGCGGTTTGCACCACCTTTCCACGCAGCTTGCTTCGAACGTCGGAGGCCGCTCATTGTCGGAACGGGGAATGACGCGAGCCGTTCATTTCGTCCCGATTCACTCAGTCGCTCGTAAATTCGCTCTGTGACCTCGGCTCGAACGCACGCTCCTCGTGTTCTTGCGCTGCGACGAGTGTTGCGCGCCACCATGCTGTCGGCTGACTGCAATTCTATCGTGAATTCAGTATGGGGAATCACTATTCCGCAGGAAAATTCGTTGCATCTCCGATCGAAGACGCGTGTTGTCAGCACGAAACTGTGTTTCGAGGCTACCATTTCTCGATATGTTCGAATAACCCGAGATGTTCACAATTCATTTACATATACGGTTCCTAGACCCTTTAACGTAACAAAGCGTATTAAAAATTATACAGAAATATATATTAATTATACAGAAATATATTCCAGCTTTTTTCCAAAAATCTTAAAAAATGATGTTAAAAATTGCAGCATAAACTAAAATATCCCCTTAACAATATCATAGTCATCGGCAGTCACGTTGCGTCTCCTGAGAAAAGACATCCAAGTGCAAAGAAGTTAATAACAATATTGGCTGAAATGTTGATAAACGATAAAGTGCCGAACTACTGCATCGGGCCTGGGTCAGAACAGACCTAGTACTCTATGGAAAAGATTGATCGAGCGATTCACTCGAGAATATGAAACGAAACTTGCGAACCTTCTGCTAGACACGTTCGAGATGGCAGCGAGAGTGTCTTGGAAAACGAATTCGTTACGCTTCAATTTCAAGTACCACAGAATGCGCTGAGTAACGCGGTGTGGTTTCGTAGCTTCTCCGATGTAACGGATCATTGGGAACAGGGCCCCGGGATTGGCGAGGCGTGTTAATGCGGACCGACGGTTTCCTAAAGTGTTTGACGGGATATAAAAGGGATGCTCTTTGATATCGATTTTCGAGCACGAGACTTGACTCGAAGAACGGGACTTCTATAGGTCCTTGAATTCGAACTGATAGGACCATCCTCCACCCTCGATCGTGAATAAATAAACAGTACCGTGTTTCAACCCCTTGCATTACGGTTTCAATCACAGCCGCGTTAATTAGCGCTTCTGCCTTTTTAATTATTTTCTTAATACGATGAGATAATCTTTGTTTTTTGCTTGTCTTCATCTTTACTTTCATTCGTAGTAGATATGTTCACAACAAAGAAATCAAATTAAACAGTTGATTAGCAGCATACTTTCATAAGAGGGCATACAAGATTGTCTAACAAACCATATAAATGAGTACCTAGATAAATCGGTGTACTGTATAAATTCATTATTAACTGGCAAACAAATATTAGCTTACAATCAGAACGTAACATTAATCCTCGAAACGTGATTAATCTTCTTAAATAAACGTATTTACTGTTTATTTAAGAAATGCAATCATATATAAAGTCATCAAGATCCGTATATCGTTAGGAGTACAAGTTTAACAGAAACAGCCTATCTACTATTTATTTAAGAAATCTAATCAGATATAATTTGATTTATAAATTATTTATAGAGAAATTTAATTTTTCCATAAAATTTATAAATTTATAGTTTTACACAATTTCATCTACATTTATTATAAGCTAAATAAATTTCATTTTTTATAATCACATATTAATTATCATCAAGATCTGTGTATCGTTACTAATTACCTTATTTCCCTAATATTAGCTTATTACCTCACAAATTTCTAGCCGAATTTAACAGCAAACCGGGGAGCAGGCGGCGAGCGAACCCGAAAATCCGACCAGGGTGCATCAACGGGCCCGCTCCTGCATAGTCCGCGATTAAACTTTCGACCATCAGTGACGTAATCGCGCGGGCTACCAGTGGTAACGAAGGCGACCGTGCAACACAAAGATCCCTTCCACGTAGCGCACCGTTCTTGCCGAGTGGCGCCACGTATCCGCATTTCGGCCCTGGCACGTGTTAGATTAGAAAGTGGCGGGGATGCGCGATACCTTAGAAGCGTTAGAGGGGGTACGAGAGCGTGAAAGAACCGATTGGGCGAGTGGGAGAAGGTAGTGTAAGGAGAGGGTAGAAAGAGGCCGACCATTTGACAGACCGAGAGAAAGAGAGAGAGAGAGAGAGAGAGAGAGAGAGAGAGAGAGAGGAAGCGAGTAGAGGGGCGAATGACAGAGAGAAGAAGATCCGAGCACAACCGTGAAGCGATTGGACGAGGACAGAAATAGAGAGTAGCAAGAAGATCAGAAGGTAGAGGAGAGGGCACAGAGAACCACGCGAACTAAACTTCTAGCCTTAAGCAATCCCTGCCCCACCCTCGCCCGAAAAAAGTCGAATCTTATTTCCCTCCTCCTCGCGATTCCTCCTCCACGAATCGTCTCCCACCTACACGATTCTCTTCCCTCTTTCTCCAACTCGCGGCACTAGCCGACCCGGCCGCTGCCTCTCCCCACCCACCAGGTTCCTCACCCGAAACCACCGAACTCACACTATTTCGTCTAACCGCATTTGCATCGGCACCGATGACCCATATTCACATTTCGGTTCCTCCGCGACACGGCCACGCCGACGTCTTCGAGTCCTCCTTCTCTCTCTCCAGCCAGGCCGATTCCCTCGCGATCGTACGCACGGTCCTCCCGCGCGTGTATATCTGTTTCTCGGTGGCCGGCGCGCGCGTGTACGACAGAGACCGACGTCGAGGTCCGTTCCATGACCAACGAGACAGAGGGAGAGAGACGGAGATAGAGAAAGAGGAAAAGAGAGAGAGAGAGAGAAAGAGAGAGAGAGAGAGAGGGACCAACGACGACGGACAGTTACGCGTGATTCGTTCCTTGCCGCGGCGATGCGCGATGCAAGTCGGTGACTCGAATTCGGTCGGGTGAAACGTACACTCGAGCCAGCAGTGTGCACGCGGCCAGTGTCCCGAAACACCAGGAAGGAATCGCGGGAAACTGTCTTGCCTGTTGTTCGGTTCGGTGTCCCGTGATCGGACTGTCGCATCGGGGAACAGTGCTGGATCGGTTCCGTAGGATCATGTGCCGCGTGGACGTGTGTACGGGAGACCGGTGCAGACAGCACGTCTATCAGTGAGTTGCGTCTCGAAGAGATCGTAGATCGCGAGTCGAGTGGTTCCTGGTCGAATCCGGGAGGTCAGTCGCGATCGTTGGCGTGGGTCTTGTTCGTGGACCATTCGCGGGCCTCTTATGAATGAAGCGTGCTGGCCGGTGCGTCGGTGCTGCTGTTGCCTCTCTTCTTGAGTCTCGATCGGACGGACGGTAATACTACGGGCCTGGGCCTCGGTAGGTGTTTCCTCGGTGGTTTTATCACGAACCGCGCGGATATCCGGTAGTACGCTCGGAAAGAGGTTTCCACGTTGTCAGCGGGCCGACACCACGGTTAGGCGGCTCCGATCGCCGATCTCCGAATAACCGCGGCCCGATAACGGCTGCCCGATGTTTTCTCCGCTTATCTGTCGCGGTTTTCGAGAACATGGGCCCGTTATCGATGGCCTAGTCGCGAACCCGGTGTCGGCCCGCTTCGAAACTTGCTGGTCGAACGAACGGCGATCGACGATCGAAGGTGGCTGCCGACGAAACTGAATTACATGTTTTCTGTACAGCTGGACGAACTGTTGGGCACGAGCACGATCAGGAAGAAAAACACCTACACGAAGGTGGCAGAGACAGGGGTGGCGAGGGTCACGGGGTTGGGTCTAGGGGTGGCATCATGGACTCTCACCAGCATCAGTTCTGTCTCAAATGGAATAGTTTCGGCAGCAACTTAGCGACAGCGTTCTCAAATTTGTTCAAAAGCGAGAGTCTGACGGATGTCACCCTGTTCTGCGAGGGTAAGTCTCTTCTTCAGTTTTCGTTTCTTTCTCCGTTTAGCTGCGAACTGTGCGCTGGCTTGTTGCCGCGATACGCACGCGATACACGTTCCCGAGAGAGATTTCGATTCAGTTCGCGAGCCGATAAGCGGCACACGCGCGCGATATTGAGTCGATTACCACTGACAACTCAGGGAGTTTCCTTTCCGTCTCTCGGAATTGTATTGAACGAATGCTGCGTTTGCGAGTTGCGCGGCCGACTAACCGTTGATGTTTATGTAATGCCAATGTTGAGTTTGATAATGTTTTAAGAATAGCTTTGTTTATAAAGGGTTTTAACCTGCGGTAGCACACTAGCGTCCTGACTAACTTTATTGGAATACTGTAGTCTTAAAATACGCGATTGTCTGAATTAAGACAACTTCTGTCATCTACATATTTTAACTACATATTTTAACTACATATTAAAACAATGTTTTATTTAAGCAAAATTGAGCTAAATACCGGAGAGAACATAAAAGAATAACGATTTTTGCACAGATCCTAGGTATGACAAATTATAGTAGAGTTATCACTGGACCACGGATCTTTACGCGAAATAAAAATTGTCTTCGTTAAAATTGCAACATGCAGGAACTACATAGACATTTATTTCATTTCTTAATAAATATAATCAGTTGATGGTAATAAAATATTTTCAAATTATTTTTGCCATTTTGCATTTGATGTATGCATAAAATCCGCACTCTAGTTATCAACTTCGAAAGAAACATGAAAATTCGACGAAATTCCACCTCAATGTCTAGCGGATGATATTTTTAGCTATACTGAAATTATCCTGAAACTACACCGTGTCTCATAACTGTAAAACCACCCAAAATTGTTCAGTTTTTATATATAGGAATTAATATAATAACGGATTATTATTGATTAGTATTGAGAAACAATGTATCTTTTTAGAAGAACAGATTGTTTACTTCGAAATAAAAAGTAGCAAAACATACTATAGAACAAAGCCTGTAACGGTCATTAATCGTGGATATAAAAATAATTTTAACACTACTAAATTTGTTTATATTTAAAAAGGGCTGAATATGTTTGTGTTACTTTATAGCTTCAAGATGCAATGTAAATTACATATCAGGGTCTTACAGTGTAAACGATTAAAGAATTTGCTCGCGACTTCAACAATTAAATCCTCAAAGAGTAGAAATCATTTGATCGTTAGCGCCAGAATAGTTTCCAATAAGTGCGTAAGCATTCAAATAACGAAGAATATAATCAACCCATGTGATAAGACGATGAGATGCTCGAGAAGATATGCAGGAAGGGGAGGAATCCCGTTCAGAAAGCATCGAAGTCACTGCTAGCCGCGATCTCCATGTCTGACCAAAGCAGCGCCATCACTCCTTGCGCTTGAATTGCTCACCTGGGGGGTGTCGGCGGGTGCAGTCGCAGCACGGTGCACGTGTTCGCATTGCAGACGAGCTGCAGCGTCGACGGATTGGCCCGCCCCCACCCCCGTTTCGTCCAATCGCGCGGCCCGCGAGACTCGGCTCGCGCAGAGTCAGTCGGCGTGCATGCGAATCTCGGGTTTGCACATCGGGACCCGTTCGTGTGTAAGTGCGGAGACGCTTGTGCACGGTGCATGGACGAGCGAATACACGGGCGAACACGAGGCCGGCGCGCGCGATTTCCCCCGACTTGTTGCGAGTGCAACAATCTCGCGGATCCGCCGCGAGAAACCGCAGTCCGTGGCGAGCCGCGGTGCAACGCGTTCGCTGCAACGCGTTCGGTGCATCCGCGTTTCGTATCGTTCGCTTCGCGATCGATCTCTTTGCTGTAAGAATCTAAGTAGTATTCGCGAGGTTCGAGTGCCTCCAACGGTTCGATTTATTGCAAACGAAAACGACGAGGTTTGTTTACGGTGAGAAGATAAACGCGATAGGTTTAATCGCAATCGATGTCGCATTTATCGCGAGTCGTTCACGCGCCTCGTAACTGTGCCACTTCCGGTCTAAAAATATCACGTGGATGTGCATCTTCATTCATAATGCATCGACCGTGCCCGGTGCAACGAGCCCAGCATGCCCGTCACCGTATATTTCTCCATCGGGACCCCGTTTCGGTCCGGATCGGTTTGGCCGTTGCCGTTCCTCGAACGGTTGATTACCTGCATCGATAATGCATCGGGACGCGCAAACATCTGGTGACCGGGTTTCTCTTTTCCTGTTAAGCAATGCGGAGAGTTCGTGACATTGAACCGTGAATTCGAAGCAGCTTAATTAATTAAGTGGGACCGGCGACTCCGCTGCGTGGTTCGTTGTCTGTCTCGATTGTGCTGTCTCGTGAAACGGCGACGATGCATCGTTCAAGTGTCTTATAAATACTACAGGCGAATGTTGGAAGAAGTTAGTATACTGGTACTGTGATCATAAGACTGCAAATTTTATGTAATTATAAAGAAAATGGTCAAATACAAAGCCGCAAAAATATTAAAACAATATAAGAACACTGTTATATCATTAAAGTGATTATAAAACGAAATAAATATCTATGCAGCTTACGCAACTTGCAATTAGTGCGAACAATGTTTATTTTGCATAAAAGTCTAGTAATTATTAATTGAGACTGAACAAATTACAAACAAGTTTCTAATACCCTCTTTTACAAGTATATTTTTGTCAATACTGTACATGGTTTATCCGTTAGTTCATTTTTGTATAAATATTTACAACCTAAAAATAGTCTTCGAGAGATTCATTATCACATTGGTTTGATTAAATAAGTGCTCGAATATCTGCTTATTTCGTTAAGTAATTCAAATTCAACACTGGTACATCTTAATCATTGTTTCGAGTGTTCACATGATTGACATCGTGTAATACAGTTACTTCGATTTTCAATATCGTTTCTTCGATCGTTAACACATTGAATCTAACTAAACTAGGAACAATAAAATACTGTCGTGGCCTCTATTGCTTAGAATTCGAAATAATTTTCAATCACTAATTTATAGTTAAAGAAAAGGAAATTTTAATGATCTATTGACACGGTACGACTAGAAACAGGACGAATCACGAATTGAAGGTGTGCAACGCATTGATGACAATGTTTCTTTAAGTTTCCACTAAAATGATTTCTTCACTTCATAAGTTCACTTTTTCACTTTGTATGGTCCTAAATGACAATTATCACTCGCTCTTCTCCTCCTCCTAAAAAGGAAGACCGTTTTCTGGCCAAGTAGCTAAATCCTTGAAGAAAACGTCTTGAAATTGACAACGTCAATAAATAGAGTAGTTTTTCATAATTATACACCCAAAGTAATTTTTACATTGTTACTGATATCGAAATGAAAACTTAATAAAATTTTTGTATATTTCCATTTCCTATTATTTTTAATATTGGCATATACAAGTATGATGTTTTGTTATGTCTTCATTTAAATATCACTAGACATGTAAGAGTTACTTTTGAGTCCATAATTGTTCACACCACTGTATCTAGATTGTTAATCTACACAATACCGAACAAGAATAGGTTGTCCACTTTTCTGATTCTAATCGCGCCCACTTGGCCCACGAGTCACTCGGAATTGATAGCACTATGTTTTTCCAAAATCGAACGCATTCTTGATGTTGATCGTGGCAAAGTTTGCAATACTACGACGGTCGAGCGACGTTACCGAGAATTCGCGGTTACAGCGTCAATAAAATTTCGGTAGGATTTATCAGCGACGCTGATAACGGCAACTATACACCAACACGTGGTGTCAGATACTTGTTCCTTTATCGGACGTGCTGAATAAATAAGAATGTGCAACTCCCGAGACTCCGTTTTTAGACTTTCTGTTTTTCGAGTGTTTGTCGAGGCGAGGAACTGGCGGTCGAGGCAAACCAGCGTAATCGCCCGAAAATTTTGACCCACTGACATCATACGCTGCATCGACGCAACGGTTACCGAGCTCTTATTATCGAGGATATGAATGCTATCGTAGATATATTCTCATCGGCATGATTTTGGGTCATTCAAACGTTCAGCTTTACGGACTCGGTGAGATCTAAACCATGATCGAAGAGCTGCAACCAAGTCAATAAATTATATCGCCGATTTCGAATTCAATAAATAAACTCCAAGCAATAAGACAGAAACAATTGTTAAAAGAGAAAAGACACTTTCATCTAACTTATGTTTCATACAATTAGCAGAGATTTTTATTGTGCATAAAGTTTAATATTTTTTGGACAATGTTTGGAAATTTGTGGTATTTTTTCATCGATTTATATGTATTCTAACTGAAAGAACAAATTATAAAAATTGCATTAGCTGAAATACAAAATGGAGATAAGGAATTAGTATAAAATCTTTGCTTTTATGGAGTTTCCATCACGCATAACTGTATAATAATGAATCAACTAAACATTTCAGAGTAGGTTGCAGTGCCTAAACTGCGATTGTTCTAAGCAACTAAATACTTTCGAAAGTAAATGTCCCAATTTTCTCATTTCACTGCGGCGCTTAATGAATGACTCATTCACTCTGTCAAGACATTCGAATGCTTTCCTGACTCTTCCGGTTGCGGAGAGTTTTCTTGGTATCCTTATAGTTAGCATAAACTATACGGAGCCGATGAGCGATACTATCTCAGGAGATATTCGTGTCAGCTCAATTCGGAGAACACTGTTAGCGTTTCGTTAAGTGCAGCGGAGAAAGTTGTTAACGATTGAATCGATCGACTATTACTATCGTTGCCACTCTGCGCAATCGATTCATCAGTGAGCTAGCTCATCTCGACATACCAAGATCTGTATAACGGTATTACAGGTGAACCGCAGCGATAGAATCGGATGTCCTCTTGTCAGTGTTACCGTAATTCATCGTCTATTACGAGATACATAGATGTCCATGCATTCATTGCTCCAGGCGAAAATAGTTTTGCTTGATCATCGTGATTCTTAGAAACACGGTTTTGATAGATTGTTGGGTGACGTTATGGAGGAGATAGAAGCCACGACTTTAAATAAATATTAAAGAATACCATATTAGAGTTAAACTATTCAAAAACTTTAAATGGATCCCGCAAAAATTTTACCAGAGATCAATCGAATAATTGCTGGGCATGAAATATGATCTCTGATTGCTTCACTAGCAAACGTAATGCAAAAATGCAATGTTTGAACATTTGCATTTTTTAATATAACAAAACAGTTGCTTATTGTTAGAGTACAAAATTTCATTTTTATCGATTTCTACAGCAAATTGTCTTGCACATCGGTTGTCTAACACATGCCATCAACTATCTGAATTTAGACCACGATCTCAGGATTTGCCCCACTATGCACTAGCTCGAGCATTTGGCATCTAAAGTCCACCGAGCGAATCGCGATAACCCTCGCTAGGTCCCGAGAAGGCGACACTTCCGAGGCGATATTCTTCGCGTTACAGTGTCTCCTTTTCTATTTTTATTAACTCTAAATGGATCAAACAGTCGAAATGGTTGACTCGTATTTTTGTATTAAAAAGACCATTATCGACTCTGTTCACTTACTAGCAGCTCTAATGTTAAGCATTATGAAATGATAATCGTTTCAGTAATTTTTCAGTTAATTTTTTTAGTAAACTATATACTGTATAAAAAAATGTTTCGGAGGAAAGTTATTTGGCATAGAGAGGAGCATATCTTTATTAAAATATGAGGGTTACCTTTAGCTTTTCTAACTATAATATTTAACATTTAATCATCCCACGAGTCGTTCGAAATCGACTGTTTTGCTTCTAAAATCATTTTTTACGGTGGCCGTGGCCAAGTTTGCATCATTTCTGCTCGTCACTGTAGTTGCTACGATGCGATATGAATTTTTGTTCGCGCGTGCAACGCGTCCCCATCCCATTCTATCCCCGTGCCCCGGTGCCCCTTGTCCACGATTCGAGTCCTCTAACGCGCTTTCTCTCGGCGGAGGACACGCGCGTGTCCCGATTTCATGAAAACTGCCTAACGTCCGGGACTCATCTCGGCTCCGTTTTCGAAGGGAAAGGAAAAGTCGCGGGTCTCCCCCTCGGAATACCGGCGAAGGCCGATAGTTTCGCTGGTTTCCGAGGCGAAAGTCGACCGAAAGCCGCGATACGGGGAGAGCGGTAACTTGATGCTTTGTCGCTCCGAGTGAGTGCTCTTTCTTTTCGAAAAAGGTGGAGGGTGAGAATCTGAAAGGAAGGTCGGTTGATGCGAAGGGTTCAAGGACGTTGGTACTTGGCCTGGGTTAGGGCGGCCAGAAGGGGCAGGGAATAGAGGACCGTAGTTGAGCAACGCGTGCACTTGCGTTCGGGTAGAAAGTTCTTGATACTGAGAAAGACTCAGTCTTCTCGATCTTTCCGTGTCATCATCATCCATCGATTTCAGATCCTTCAGCTTAACCTTCTATAGCTCAATATAATCTTTAGCTCTTTTTCTTTGCTGTTTTTGCATTTAGTCCTGTTAGAAGATATTTTGGCTTGGATTGTCTTTCTGGAATTCGATAGAAAAAATTAAGCCGGTGATTTCGGTTTTTGAATCATCCAAAAAAGCGGACTTTTAAGCATTTTACCGCGCTTCAGACGATTTCCACCTGATTTCGACGTTTCTCGCAGTTTTAAATTAATTATCATAGATGCCATTTGTAGCAACAATGTGGCAAAGGTATTTCCTTCGTAATCAAATATATTATACAGTATTCAACTTTCGCTTCACATTTTGACTGAACTTTTTGTAAAAGTAAGAATTCGTTCACTTTTTGCGATAGAAAGAGATCGCAGCAGCTAACTGGTTGAACAAAGTTAGCGCAACAATCGTTCAAAAAGTGCACGAGGACAAAAAGAAGTTCACCTTCTCGCATTCCTATGATCATCGCTGTGTCTACATACGTATATGTGTGCTCGGACGTGTGTAGTCGTTCGAAAGCCCAAAGGAAGCCGAAAGTAGGCCCGGGTTACAGTTAGATCTAACAGTCTTTTTCACGGTCTTCCTCGGCCGTGTACGCGATGCATACTGCCCGACCCTATTGACACGTGGTACACGCACCGTCACGAACTGCGTGTGCACACGTGGGACCGCTTGTATGTACACTATGTACTTGCAGGTCGTGGAGGAATTTTATATTGGTCCGAATGGGTGTCACCGAATTTAAATATTTACCGTCGGTCGCGGAAGTGCCCACCCATCCTGGGCATTAAGTAAATTTCGAACGATGACAGTCGGAGTATGCTTACTCTTAAGGATCTTACAATGCGTCTAACGATGTTTCGAAAGGGTCCCGTGATTTTCATTGGTGAAACTATTGCGAGAACTCGCGAGCATTCCACTGTTAACGCAACCGGCAAATTCTGTGCTTCGAAATCGAAGATTTTCGGAAACAATTCACAGTATCTTTCTTGAGAAACTATATCGACTGAATAGAACTGTAACAATCGAAGCAGGTCATAATTTTAGATAGCTAAATCCAATGCTGCAAATATGGCAACAATCTTCCTGAAAGTGAATTTGAAGGTATTTTAACTTCAACTCCGAAATAACGACATTTCTCTTGATCTAGTGTTTTCATTTTGTATCATATTTATCACTTTGTGCATTTGCAGAAAACCTGCATCTTTTAATAATTTATTAAACTTAATCGCACTTGACAAAGTGGCAAACTTAATTTGTTGGAAACTCATTCACGAATAAACAAACTTGAAATTAAAAGCATTGCAATTTGTTGGCTAGATTCTAACAGGTTTGATAACGTAATTACAATGTCTGGCAACAAATTGTAAAAGTGAATGTAAAACTTCGAAGATTCATATCATGAATAGATGTAGATTTTATACATTTGATGACAGAAACGAGTAGATGAAATATAAACAGTGGAAGAATTAAAAGAATTTAAAATCATCGATGTATCATCTTTAACATACAATTATTAAAGAATAAATCAATTTTTGTTTAGTTCTAGTATCTTGCAATTAATGCGGAACATTTTTTAGTCTGCCTATAAATTTGCAGTCTAATAATCGATAAGAGTTATCGAACTATAGCGAAGATATTTTCGACTTTATAGCGAAGACAAGATAACAAATTAATGCTATCGGTACAAAACTGTACAATGCTCAACGTCATACTTATTTACTCGCTCGAGTAGCTGCATACGTTACGCGAACTCAGACACGATAAATCGAAGACGAACTTTATCAGGCTGGACATCTAATCGCTGTAACAGCTCTATCTGAACTAATGCCTCGATTCAGATGAAGGTGAAGTGTTTTATAAACACACGCTTATTCGCCAAGAAAATTAATTTCTGTCCGAATCTCTTCTCATTAATATTGTTACGAGAAACTTTCTTCGCGTTAAATCGATTCGTATTGTTTTCAATACAAATGGCGTTTTGGTTAGTTGATATCAAATTTGTAAAATGAATTTGAAATTTGTACAAACTCAATGATGTAGGATAAATGTGCCGGTTGAGACCTTCGTTTCTGGATACCTCTATTATTATTCATATTTTCTTCTTTAAAGTTGGCTACAGTTCCTAACGATCAACAGAACTTCAAACCAGTAAATATATTGTTTCTAGTTTATGCATACAATTAATGAGAAAATCATTTTTTTGACACCATAAAGTATTCTTAATAAAGACGATACGTATACCCTAAACGTAACATCAAAAAGGAAAAAAGAAATTAGTAGAAAAAGATCATGCAATGCGAAGAAAATGAATATCGAAGAGCATAAAACAGGAGAAAGCAAGTGATCTGTTAAATGATGTATTAGAACTTGCACATTTCGTATGTGACACAAGATTTTATGAATATTGGTGATTCATATAAATCGTTAATTTGGCGACGATTGCTACGTCTACCCTATCCGGGACAGAAAAAAGTTTCCGGGTTGGTTACTGGCAAGAGTACTGATTATACGTGAATCGTAAAGTCGCGAGCGTTATCGGCGCACGAAAATATTTGTCGGTGTGCGCCTGTATGCGTGTAACGTTACAAAAGATTAAGCGGAGTGTGCTAACGACACGTAGAACGTTAGACCCGAAGCATTCGTACACTGTTCGCTGGTATTCGAGCGGAACTATCCCGCACACTAGCCATAGATGCGAGAGCGGACCTCGTATTCGGCCGACACGACGAATATTTATTTCAGCGTGACCTAAATAATTGCATTCGTTCGTTCTATTACACAAATCGTCGCGCCATAGAGCCGGCGCGAAGGTTTCTCCGAATTGTTCGTGTTCGAAAATAACGAAATACATACGGTAGATTTAAAAACACTTTTTACTTCCTTCAGAATATCATTTATTCATCGCTGAGTTTAACAAATTTACACAAAAGTTACTACAAAGTTACTGCAAAATTACTAACGAAAGAATTTTGTATAAGTTTTGAATGCTATGAAAACGATTTTAAACCTCACAGTATTACGTTCTTTTGCACCAATTTTTCTTTGGAAAGTTATCCAATTAACAGTATGAACTGTAAACTAAATAGTAGAAAACGTCGTTTTAACAGCGAAAGAAGGAAAATAGCTTAAAAAAATTGAACAGTGACTGAAATTTGTAATTAAATAGTACTAAATAAATTGGTCTGTAACTGTAATTTTAAGTAAAATTGGCATTGAAACAGCTTAAAATAAATTGAATCGTGATTCAAGTTTTTAGATCAAGCTTTCACGGAAACACGTTTAAAATGAAACGAATGATGATTGTAATGAATTAAGCACAATGAAATTGTACTTTCAACTAAGTTTCGCCCGCGCCGTCTACGAAATAAGAAAGTGAACTGAGGCTCGGTGGATTTTATTAGGTCACTGTGTCCAATGCAACACTGTATCGATATAGACAGACACAGTTCCAAGTGGCCACGGTATCTGGATGAACTAAAAGGGTCGGGCTCAGCCTAGAAATTAGGTCGGGCTGCTGCTTCGCTGTTGTATGTTGCAACTGGAACGTAACGTAGCGTTGAAACACGTGTTGCATGTGCACGGCTCTTGCGTAAACACTTTCGTAGTAAGAGGATACATAGACTCTGAGAGCAAAAACTGTTTAGAATTCTTTGATCCCTTCTAGAATTTCATTGTGCGATTAATGAAGTACCAGCGAATTGCAAGCGGTTTCAAAGATTAACGAAGAGATAAAGTTAGAGCAATTTTTTAAAACAACGTGTACACAGAGAAGTGAAGATGCACGGCTAGATTGCGGATCTTTATGCGAAATTAACATTTTCTGAATAAATTGTGTCGCATATGAATTAAATAGAGATAATATTTCTTATCTTAATAATTTGAATAAATTGAGAAAACGTATAATCTATTTCTATTTTGCAATACCTGATCGATGAGATTTAATAAATACAGAATTTTATAAATAATGTTTAATACAATATAATGTGTAAAGATATAAAAAGGAAATCGATAACATTCCTTTACAATATTCATTCATATGTACGTATACACGTTGTGTCGATAATTTTTCGTCATTGATATTATAAAAATAATTTTATGACAAATCTTTCGATAGATTTTTTTAGTCGAGACTATGTCGTCGTTAAAATGATACGATGTTTAAATAAATCTAATCTTGCCATCGTTAATGCTCGGTAGTTTAGAATTGGAAACGAACTGCCTAGTTCCGATGATCGACAAAAGTATCAATGGGCAGGCTCGCGGGTCTCACCGCTGTAGCACATCCTGAAGGTTCCGTTCATTGACCAAGAACGACGCGCACCGTTCAATCGCACACATAAATAAAATATGTATAATGCGCGTTATCGTTCGATAAGGCCGGCCGGCCGCAGATACACTTCCGCTGTTTGAATTTCGATTCGAAAATACAGAGGGTTCCCACTCGTGCGTTGCTCTCGGCGTTTCTATTTTTATTCGCGGGCATAAAAGAGTCTGTGTCCGAGCTCTCGGTTGCTGAACTATTCTGCTCCGGAGAAAATAGTACGAAAACCGTAAACATTCGTCGGTGATTTAAATCAAGGATCGCGCCTCGCTGATCCGACCCGCGTTACTCGGAAATCAACGGCGAAACGAATTTTCCGGATTGTACACTTTGCTCGTGTCGAAGGTTGTCGACGCGAACTATTATCGACATGAATGAAATCACGAAGAACGAGGCACTTGGCATAGGGATTCGGCGAAAGGTCCGTGAACGACCGCAAATCATAGTAGTAGCCTGGCACAAAGGCAGTCTCAATGGTTCGATGGGCGACCAATATAAAGGGGATAAGCAAGAAACGGGGAGTGAACGTACTTGACTCGTACACCCGTCGTCTCAGTCGAGCAATGTGTACTCCTTAGAGTCAAGGTTAGCTCTGATGCAACAGGATGCCGGCCATTGACACTATATCTCGATTGCGCTCCGATTCGTATACCACTGGCGATCATTCATCAAACAATGCAATCAAAATTTTATATTTATTTTATCAATTCGAGCGATTGCAAAATAGGTTTCCAATTGTCGAACATATTGGTACATATTGGATAAATTCGTTATGCGCAATTACTAGGCTACGGATCTTCATGTAAAATAAAACTTATCTTCATCGATTGCAACAAACAACGGTCAAATAGATATTTCTTTCTTTAATAATTTTAATGAGCTGAAAATAATATGGGCGGCTTAGAAGCCAATCAGTGTAAGTCCTAATCGAGCTTAAAATTTAGATTAATAAAGATTTTGCAAATGAGCTCTAAAAAAATTACAGTGTCACTAGTAATGTAAAGCACAATTTTATTATAAAATACTTGTTTCTAAGACGATAAATAAATTTTGAAATATTATTTCATTAAATTATTTCCAGTACTTTAATTATTTCTAACGAAAATTGAGGAATGAATAACAATATATAATCAATGGTACACTATTATACTATTCACTACAATATTTATACATTATACGATAACATACTTCAGCTAATAATAACTGTAAAACGAGAGAGTAACGAAAGAGATGACTATTACTAAAAAGTTTTCGGGTCAGCAGTATTTTCCTTGCAAACACAGTTATTCGTTCATTCTCGTTAACTTTCCGCTATTCGTTCGGCTGCGGAATTTTCAAGAACAAAGGGGATCGAGCTAGGTTTGGGTTAGGCAAATCTATTCTCTCTTTTAGAAGACTCCTCGGCCAGCTGCGGCTTCTGTTAGAAACGTGACGTCCATAACCAGAAACATTTGGCCGGTTCGCGAACACATTATGCGAGTTTCGAGCCCGTGAATTCGTGGAATATCGTGGGTCTCACATAAAAGTACCGTAACTTCACAATTACGCGACCAGTAGTTTTTTGTGATGCTGGACGTGCGTTAGAAGATGTTTGACCGGAACAACGTGTGACTATTTCGCCTATGTGCCTCGCTCCCTTCGACCTCTATCCACCTCTCTCGTCTCAGCCTCGCTCCTAGAAAGAATAAATTTGTTTGTTGACGTTGTTCGCACGCATTCGTTTATTAGCGTGTCCCCGACTTAGAATTAGGAAATTTCGAATCACCTAACTGTGGACGATCGTGCAAATACAAGATAGCTAACGCGAAGTAGAACCGGTCGATGCGAGCTCTTGCGGCTCGGAGTAACAATCTTTCCGGCACTATAATTTCTCTAGATACTTTACAGTTAACACTTTTGTATAAAATAAGTCAAATTAATTTTATACTATAAAATATAAACCTATAAACTCCGTCTGTTACACATTTATCTACTGTTTGATGCGCCCTTTCCGTGTATTCTTTCATTTATTCGCCTTCCGTAGCCTATCCAGCCACTGTAACACCAAAATTATTTACTATTGTCCATTCGAAACCGTATCATACCCATCTCCGTTTGTAACGCACGGTCGCCTTTGCGGCAAAAACGCGGCGGCGAAGAAAGAGAGAATGAATCGCGATGCGATTAGGTTACACTCGAAAACACGTTTCGAGTATCATTCAGGCGAGAGTCGTGTCTCGAAAACACTGCGTCGATCTTATGGAACTATGATCTCAAGGACCGGCATTCGTTAGTATTACAAGGCAAACGCAGAGTTGCGAAAGCCAGCACGGTGTTGATAGCACTGCTGCTGTTATCAGATTATTAGAGTATTACATACCATGTGGCACTTGTGGTGCGATCGATAACATTATGCGTCGATCGTATATGTCCCGGGTCGCGGCGAGCCGAGTGAAAAACGAAGCAGAAACTGTACTCTCGCCTCGATACGAAATTTGCGTTCGAATGCAGGTGCTAGCACAGGCTGATAAATCCTACGGATCGAGAGTTAATCATCGGCCAGGCGAAGTGGGTCAATGACACAATTACACAACGCCCCGGGCTCGCAAGCCCGCGCGTGCATTTATGGTCTTTGTTGGAACGCTCGCAATACGGACGAATATATCGCTCTCTTGGAACCGGCGGTATCTCCGTCGCCGTAGCTCTACGATGCCTCCCGTTTCATATCTTCGTTCTTCCAACAACGATATCAGGTCCGGCCGCAGACGAGCTCAAGTTTGTCTTCGAGAAGCAACGCGATTCTTATTTGTCACGTTTTGGTGTCAATGGTTCACCGTAACGTGATTATCAGGCCTCGGATGTTTATGCGAATTCACGTTTCCATGGACCGTTGAAGCGTGGAAAGAAATGAGCACTTGTCTCGTGCGTGTCGAATTTTAGATTCTGTGCTTCTATGTATAATATAGATTCTATACAATCGTTTTTATTCATTGTTTTATGAATATCTGGGGAGTTAACAATTTTGTCGCGTCAACTAGATTTCCTAAGATGGACGTAAAATGGTAATGTAACTACTTCTTGATAGTAGATTTCTTCTATTTTAATTTATTTTGAACTAAATAAAGTTGTTATCAACACTAGAACTACTGTGCCTTAGACTAAGTTCGTACTATTTCTATTATAACTAAACCTTTGATTTTTGTGCAAAATAAAAATTGTTTGCATCAATTGCAAGACATAGAAACCAAGTGCAATCTCGTTTCTTAAATAATTTTAACAAGTTCTCCTCGACATATCAACGTAATTAATTTTTCCTTTTATTTTATTTTTTCTACAAATGCATGAAATCCACAATCTAATTATAACATATGCTTGAATCAAAATCTGAAAATTTCTCATAGAAACGTTTTTATAATTCAGTAACTGCAAAAGAAAAATACAGAAGACTGTCATTTTGACTGGTTTAGTAATAAATCAAAATAAAACTTGATTGCTTTAGTTCAGAATTTTAGAATGCATTGCTTTCATTGAAAGGGCGAAACTATTTCTCGTGTTACTATCTTACAGTACTCGTCAACGCTTTTGATTGTTAATAGAGTACATTTTTTAACGTAAAAGAGAGAACGATCAGTTCGTATGTAATGTAAGATTATCTCTAATTCACTTCTTCCGAATGTGGCTTGTTTCCAGGCCATCCAGGCGAGAGGCACCTATTGAAATGAGTGAGAGTGAGAGAGCGAGACTGGGAAGCAGCGAGAGCGGGTAGGGAATACTCGCGTTCTCGCTCTCGCTGCTTCTCAATCTCGGTTCCTCACTCTCACTCCTTTTGAGAAGTGCCTCTCGTCTCGAAGGCCTGCCGCCTGTCTCGCTTCGAATAACATTCTAACAGTACGATCACAGATGACCGTTAATCGAGATGAAATATATTCCGACAATTAAAGTTCTCTGTTCTTCCGCGAGATTTAATGAGCTAAAGTTCCGAATACATAAATCAATTTTCTGGAATTTGAACGGACTTTGGATACGAGCATTTAGGAATGCCCGGTACGCCGACTGAGAATGTTGGAAATCGAAGATTACATTAACGAGCTATACGCTGTGATATAATAAAATGTTCGGGCATTGTTGACGTTCGCTTTCAAGCGTATTAACACTGCTTTAGGGCAATATTAACAAAAGAAGATTCTTCAAGTGTAACATGTTCATTTCTATGAAACTTTATACACAGGCAAAGTTTCTAAAAATAATCTGATATAGTGTTCTTTTCTGAAACTATTTTTTCAAGTATCTAAAATGGAGTAATGGACGTGTGTAATGGAACTTCGCCTAACTTGAAGAGTAAAAGAATTAGAAACGAGTATTACATACGGCAATTTAATTCTTCTTTTCTAATTTGCTTCATGAAAATTGTTGTACACAGATAAAGGCATAAATAAAGAGAAATGGAAGAAACTTCGATTAAAAAATTTTGTTTGTTTCGATTAAAAAATATACTGAAATTCATGAGGAAAGAATTGTATTCAGAGAAGACCTCGTTTCTTCGAAAGAAGAGGATTGATGTATAGATGGTAGATACAGTGGTGTGAATAATTATAGATTCAAAGCAGCCTTTACATTTTTAGTGATATTTAAACAAAAACATAAAACATTATACTTGTATATTCCGATATCAGAGATAATAGAAAATAGAGATATACAAATATGATATCTCGTTAAGATTTCCTTTAAATGTCAGTAACAATACAAAAGTTACTTTGAATCTATAATTATGCACACCACTGTATTTATTCGAGTAAATAGATACACCTCTATCGACAACCTGCATTTAGCCCGTTCAAAGACCGTGAAAGCGCGTGCCCCGCATGAAACGCATTCACCATTTAGCTATTGCAATTTCTTTCAAAAATATACGCGTGTTTATTATAATATAGAATTAAGCTGTAATCAAATGATTGTCTTATTTTTTTCGATTATATTAATAATGCTTATTGCTTAACTTAATTAGTTAACTGTTTCTGACAAGTATATTCGCCAATATCAGCTAATTGGTCAAGTAAATAAATAAATGGTAGTAATGAAAATAAGGGATAAAACAGCCATTTCATGACAACTTAATTGAAGAAACGGCAACATTTTGTGTTACGACGAGTATACTCGTCAGAAGCAACTAACTAGTTAACAGGCCCGCGGCAGGCAGAGAGTGTTAGGTAACAATCGAATCGGTGGCAATGCAGACACGTGCGATTGCACGTCGTACACGTGGTCGTGCGCGCCGATTTCTCGGAAACAGTTTCAAAGCTCACGGCCGCCCCCCACTCCGTTCGTTGGCCCACGTGTGCCGATTTTCGCGCGTCCGTTCTCCCGTCACTCTTGTTCTCGCCCTTCTCCTTGGCAAGACCGCGCCAAGAGATCGTCATCGTGATCGTGCAGCAGCGCGAACGGCATGTGTGCGAGCAGTACGAGCTTATCGACCTTGGTCCCACGCGGCCATTGGCCGGAACCAAAGGAAGCCGCCGATGACGATTGGCCTGTGCGCGCTCTCCTATCTTTACTCGGGACCACAGCTAGACCGCGTGCATGTGTGCATGTGTGCGGCCACGTACCGAGGAATCTGGCAGCAAAATTTCGGCACCGAGGGGATTCGGGCTCTGCATCATCGACCTTGTGCGGCCATTGACCGCCGATCTCGCTCCTCGAGTCGCTAACAACGCAACTAACTCCGTCTTGCGATCGAATTAGCCTCCTTATCTGTTTCACGAGGCTGCGTGCTCGCCTTCCGTTACTCTCCTGCAATCCAGAAAGAGAGGGACCGTGTTTTCTCGATAGTTAGATTATGTTAGCGTTAGACCACCTATGTTTATGCAAAGCAGAATTTTTCGAGTCCATCTGACAGTCGAATTAATCGACTACTTGTGTTTTCCATTCGGTGCTAGAGCACGTCGCAGGCAAAATGAATTCATTAGCACGCGTTAGACTAAGCAATTTAGGTAATCAAGCGGAGACTGAAGGCTTCAGATTCATCGAAGCGATTACTCTTTCGAATTGGATTCGGCAGGTTCTAAAGACGTTTGGCTTTAGATAAAAAATTAGTTTTCATTTGAAAGACTTGTTCTGCGTGTCATAAGTAAACCAAAAATCGTATGCACAAGTTGCAAAATACTTAGAGATTTATTTTATATCTCAAATCATTTTAATTCACTGAAAATCGTTCCACAGAATTTTTACATTTTTAACACGATTTTACTGCTTTATATTTGTTTTATCCTAATCAATTTAATTGAACTTCAAATAATCGCGGTTAGTACGATAATTATTTGGATTCTGAAATAGCTGTTAATTATGAAATGACGATGAATAGTAAATGGGTCGCGAAAGGTTCAAGGATGTGAATGAGTGCCGTTTCCGGGTGCTATGTACAGTACGTTAGACGTGTCCGGAGTAATAGAATCATTGTACGGAATAGAAAAGGAAACGATTGACCATCGTAGGAAACTGGAAACCTCAGCCCATAAAACTGTTCGCCACCTGGCCTTGGGGCATGAATAGATTACCTACGATGAGTGCAATGAATATCATAAATTGCTACCCGATTACATAGCTAATGGAGATTGTTAAAAGATACTCGCCATTTGTTGCCCGCTGCTCACCAGATATTTTTTGCGCACGTTGGAACTGGTCAAATAAACACTTTTCTACTCGAGAGCAATCTTGGTTAAATAATTCCAAGAGCTACGGTATCCACTTTACGAGTCGCTGTCTCGTCACCATGACACGAAGTAGAAAAATATTAATTACCGGACTACATATGTTTATATACAAATAAAATGTTACAACTAAAACTGTTTATACAGAAAACGAGATTTTATTTGAACTTTGGAAATGTGAATCGATAATTATTAGTACATTAAAAATATCTGTATAAATTACATTGGAAGAAGCTTACAAGGATGTAGGCTTAATTTAAAATTAGTAACTAGATCGCAGATTGGATATATCAAAATTGTATATTTCACATTTCACATTTCACGATTAAAGCTACCAGTCGGTGTATCGGTCAATGAGATTAAATAAAGTGACGCAACAATCTTTTAGCAGAAGGCATTTAAAATATTTCTCGGGCAGGAGCGTTTGCGTCACTGGGTAATGACCGGGGACACGTTCACCATTTTTTCGGGAACCACGTAACCGTGGCACATCCGCGTATTATTCCTGTTGCGCCGGGCTACATAAAGGATGCGGGAATGCCACGCACGTTTCCGGGTCCCGGCTATGAGTCGTTGGCATAAGCAACAGCATAAACCGCGGCCGGTGTACGCAAAACGCCTACACACCTACACGCGACTGGGTCGTTGGCCCCTGTTCACCACATCTAGGATGTATATTTGGCTCGGATACCTGTAACGATACACACCGCGCTATATTTGGCAACTTGCAGATGCTCGAGTTCTCCTATTTCTGCATTGAACACTCACAATTATTCATTAAGCCATTAGCGTGCAATAATTTTCACCCGTAGATGTTTATTCCAGAACGGTAAATCAATTTTTAAACTCGTTTTCATATGATTGCCAAGAAGATATTAACGTCATTCGATTTTATTGTGACAGAATCTCTTGCGTATGCATAGAAAATGAAACATAGCTGCGAATTGAATCGAGTTTATACGTGTTTGAAACTGTTCTTTCTTAACATATATATAAGTCATATGATTTGTCATTCATCTGCTAGCGGTTTAAAATTGTTCATATTTTTCCTTTTTTAAATTGTTTACTTAGTATTTATCATTATACAGGAGATGCAAACAAAAGTACTGAGAACTACCAAACATAGAAACAGTATACTTAAAATCATGTCTGTAGTCTCTTCTGTGGATTTTCTACCCTTATTACCTATCAATTTACTATTCTTTGATTCGTAATTTTAATTAATATAATATAATTATTTATATATAATCGTAATATAATTAATATAATCGTAATTAATTACTTAGTATTTTGTAATTTTACTAAAATCGCAATAAGCAATTGCATTGTAATACATTTGAGTGGAAATTTGAATTGCGAATTATAATGCAATTGAATTACATTATAATTATAATTCCCTCAGTAATTCAATTATAATTCTATACAACTCTGCCATAAATGCGAAAACATCCACAGTCTACTTTCGTTAAAAAAATCATACGCTTTGACCGAATCGCGTTTCTGGAGAAACTCTTTAGTAATCAAGGAAATGAAAAACGGGATTATTTATTCTCTGTATAGGATTAAGAATGTTCCGTTCAACGACCATTCCTTTAACCACGTTGCAGTCGTTTCTCCATGTTCAGATAACGAAGCTTCATTTGCGTACACATGGAGGCCACCTTCATAGAAGGGTTACCGATTCTCTTATCCACGTTGCAGTTGTTTCACTATCACGTTCAGATAACGTAGCCTCATTTGCGTACACATGGAGGCCGACTCCGTGAAAGGGTTGCCAGTTGCCTTTTTCCGACGAATCCTCGGAATATCAAGGAGCCCCCAATAACTCGATACGCTTTAGTTAGGCGAGCCATTCCGAAAGGCAGGTGGTTTCGGCCACCTGGCCGGGCGCTCCTCCGGTGTCCTTTCTTTCTTTTGCTGCTTGATTTCCTTATACGGAGGATATCGTGTTGTTGCGTCTCCTCGCATCTTCCTCAATTCGTGCATAGCAGGCCAGTGACAAGGCTTCCGAGGAGTTTGCCCGGTGTTCCAGTAACACGATAGACTGCTTCCTCCGAATTACATCATACCCACTTAATTATTTCAGGTGTACAGCGTTGCATGCCTTAACACGGTAGGCGCCGCGTCGGTCACACATGGGCGACACTAATTTTTCAAAAATTCTCAAAATTTGTCGTGCAACGTATTCGAAAACATTGGATTTTAATGGGACGAAAGAGCTAAAATGGGATCTACTGTGGTAAATTTGTAATTGTCTAGATTCAGTTTCATTAATTAAATTACTTTGGTTTTGTTGGAATTTTAGGGGTTGATTATCGGAACTTAATGTATTAACGCGGTGGACGGCAAGTTACGGCATGTATAAGTTACGGCAAGTTATTACGGCAAGTGTCCATTTGAGAAAATTGGTCTATACAGCTAAGAGATTAATGATCCGCAACGATGTCCGATTCTGGGAAAGAATTATTATTAACTTCAAGTTCAATAATGTCGATGAAGTGTTAATCTGCTCGCTACTTGCACGTAAATATGCCTACTACGACATGGTAAACCGTGTTTATACACATCGGTCTTATCGTTTATCGCAGCTCCGACATAAACATACCCTTAGATCAGCGTTTCTTAACGTATTGCCAACCCTCGTACTCGACTCAGAAATAGTTGCACATAGTATTTTAGGCTAATGTCCCATTTGTTTTTATTCATCACCTTGAATCAGCAATGTTTTCCGTTTAGAATATCGCATTCCAAAGAGATATATTTTAGAGCATATACGAAAAGAAACATTTGGTCTTCAGTAGCATCGTAAATAATTGTGCTAGGTCGAATGATAATAAGATTTCAAGATGCAGCACATGATTGTACAGTTTATGTTTACGACAGTAGAATATTTTATTCCTACGTGCGATAGGCTCCTTCCTTCGAATTGCAACATACTCCCTTAAGTGATTCAAATATACAGTGAATCATATCAAAAATGGTACATTAGATTGTACAATTTGAGTTTACGACTATGGAATACTTTATTTGTTTATTTTCATTTAGAAATGCGCTTAACGAGCAATTAGAATGCGATCTATGCCGGAGACTTCAACGCATGGCGAGGAGTGTAGTGCCATAGCAACTGCAACATCACTTAATATTTAGTTGACTCGCGCGTGTGCCAAGCTTATTTGCGAATTCTAATCTTTCTCGTTAACTTTACAATTAAAAGAAAATCGACTCCAAATGATAATCGAATATTCTTTGTAAGAGAATAACTTGTGAATCAAGCGACTTGTGAAATTATTGAAACGTAATCATTAGACAATTCTTAAATGATTATGGCAATGATAATAAGTATCGTTATTAAACAGCAATTAGTTAGTGAATTAATTCTCAAATATTCTGCGTCGATATAATTATGTCGATTCAATTGCGTTACGGACCTCTACTATTTGTTGCATTATTATTGACATTAAAGTGGTAAATAAGAAATCAAAATCAATTGTTCTTGCTTTGCATATCAATAATGAAGGAGCCCAACTTCGATTAGTAGCGGCAATAGTAGTTGAGAGCTAAATAACAATATTGATGCTCTGGGTCCAAGCGGACCCGCGTCTCTCCCATCGAGTATTAATAGATGTCACTGTATGTCGGTAAAAATAAACGTTGATTACAAGGAACATTGAAAATTCTGTGAACGCGTGCGTCGCGAAGCCTGCGCGTAGAACGCGCGCACGATATCATATTACGCGCACGTTACACTTGCACACGTGAATCGTAGATTACGGAAGATCGTGTTCGAAGATGACCTAGATATCCAGCGGACTGCAAGAAAGGGCATCGACGTCAAGCTGGCATGCCCGGGTTCTTTATGCTCTCCCGGAGAGGGAAATAGAGAACGGAGTGGAAAAAAAGGGTTCGACGGTCACCACTTCCTTTGCACGCCAAAATTCCCGCGGTCCCACGGGGACCGATGAAAGCCGTGAGAAAAAAAGGAACCGACCCGAAATAGAAACATACGACCACGGAAAGTCGGCCGTTTCGTGGAAAACACCCGCCCCTCGTTCAATTCTACCGAATAATCGGCTCGACCACTTTTTGTGATAGCTTGTTCTTCTTTTGGTGTATTGCTAGTCGTAATCGCCGCGAGAGTCGGGATACGTTTAACCCTTAATTACCGGTTACAGCCCCATTCTCGAGTAATTTAATTACGGTAAGACTGGACTGGTTTTTAGAAGCTGGATCAAAGGACCGTTCCCCTTTTTTCAGGAAGTAGTTCGGAATCGCGTGTTACGTGCGTGGCATAGTTTCAGGTAGTCTATTGGTTTTGTGTTAACCTCGTTGACAAGATACTCGGAAGTTTCACATTCTTACGAATCTTCAATGTATGACTTTGTTTGATACTATTTTATTTTATACAAGATTGCGGATTTTATGCTGATTAAAATTAAAAGATATGATGCAGAAAATATCTACTTTGGTACTAGTTTTGTAATAATTTACACTATATTTATATCATGAATCATATAAAAATCAGCGAATTTGCTGCTAGCCACTGAGTATTTACAATAGTCCTGTGAGCCGGCCTAAGCTGGATAATATTTAGAGAGAAAATATTTGAAATACTATTTTAAATAATAGTTCTTAACATGAAAATAAATTGTGGATATTGAATATATGTTCTTAATGAAAAGGAGAAGTACTTCGTTCGATTACCAAAGTAATTATATTTTACACTATGATTTAGTCAAGTAAAAACATTTTATTTAATCATAATGAATTAAATGAATGAAATGTTCTAAGTTATGGCGCAAATGTTTTTCAAATAAAATACTATGCGAAATGTATAAATAAAATATTTTATTTATGAAAGTACATTCTTTCGAACAAATAAAACATTTTATTTTCGAAATAATAAACCAGCCTTGTTCTCCAATCTGCATGATCCAGCTAATTAGTCATTATTTTCGCTTATGTTTCAGGAGTAACGTTCAAGGCACACAGATTAATCCTCGCAGCATGCAGCAAGCATTTTCAAGAACTCTTCGAAGGAATGCCTCCTTCTCCCGCGGGACTGATCGTTATTCTCGACGGGACGAGTGCCCACAATATGGCGTCCCTTCTCGAGTTCATGTACCGTGGAGAAGTACACGTGTCCCAGGAATCCCTGAGCTCTTTCCTGAAAGCAGCGGAATGCCTCCAAGTATGCGACATATTTCTTCTCTGAAATAATTGCCCTACATAGCAGTCACGTATGTTCGGTGACGAATCCACTATTTCCTGATGTCGCGTTTCCCGATGAACCCCTAAATTTATTTTTGGCCGCGATCAATGACCAGCAATTCCTGTTTAAACTATAAATATTCTAGTTTTCGAGAGTTTATTCAATTTTGTTCAGAAACCAGTCAGTATAAGTCCACTTTTCTACGAAAATTAGTTGCGCAGTGCAAACATATATTTATCATTGGATATTTTGGTCAATACAAAATAAACAGCAGATATTATCATAACCATTTATTAATGATTAAACAAAATTGTTCCGACGGAATTTTAGTTTCTCTTCTGGTTAAATTCATCTATATCATACGAATTGTAGTTTGCATTATTAACAGCATTGCTATGCTTTTACATCTAATTTGTAAACTCTTTATTTATTTTAAAGTTGATGGACCTCCACTGATTGGCTTTCGAGCCCTCCATATTGTAATATAAATCGCTAAAACTCCGGTGAAATATACGCTTGTTATTTCATAAAGCGACATAAAATAGCTGCTTTTAGTGCTCCGTGAGAGTTATCAACCGCAAGACCATGAACAGCTCGATTCTTTCCCACCGTTTTACATAACACTGCAATCGTTGACACGCGTGTAACAGGTCATCTGGTTCCCGAAAACCTTCGAGAGTCACCTTCGAGTCCCAGCCTTTCCCTTGCCCTTGTGCAACGATTTCTAAATTCACATGCTGCGTTCGGTTCGCAGGTGAAGGGTCTGTCCATCGAGCACGAGAAGCTGGCGGTGGCGCAAAGGCACGCAGCGGAAAACAATAACGCGTCAACAGACACCGGGGGTGGCGGTGGCGGTGGTAGCGGCGGTGGCAGCGGCAGCGAGAACGGCGGCGGTGTCGGCGGTAGCGTGAACAGTAATGTGGGTGGTAGCGTCGGTGGCAGCGTCGGCGGTAGCGTGGGCGGCGGAATCGGTGGCGGTATCGGCGTCGGCGGCGTCGGCGAGGTGAGCGACTTGAGCGAAGCGGGTGAAGCAACCATGGTGAGGAACACCATGAAGAGGACCCCCACACCGGCCCCGTCGCCCGCCCCGGCCTATCCTGTGCCCAGCCTCTACTCAACCTCTCACTATTACGAAAGCCCACCGAAAAGGCTGATGAGGTAAGCCCTTTTACCTTACTGTCGCGAAGGATTTCGCCGTGGAGATCTAATGCCACGGCCTTCCTACGTTCTAACGTCGATTTGGGACCTGGCACTGGCCCACATTCCACGTTCTTGCACGATATGCGTCTCGGCCACTGTGTCCTGAACATTTCAGACCTGTGCGCAGTGTGTCGCGTAATCTATAAAATTCGAACACCTGGAACGTCCAATTCGTAAAATCTCGTATCGTAAAGTGTTATCAAAGGAACATAGATGTTAATGTTATCCCCAAAACTGGTATAAAAAATGTGCCTAAAATTTCGATAAGTTTTTTTTCACCTATATTTAGTATTATAATGTCCTCAAAATTGGGAAGCCGTTTTTCGAAAATATTGGCAATTTGCACTAATTTCATCAGCGAACTATTTATCAATTTAGATTAGACTTTACAAAAAAGATACAATGGCAATGGATCGATTTATTTATCTGCAACACTGCACAAATTTTTGTACAAGGGGTTGAAAGGTCCACTATTACTTTTGTCCGCGCAGTAGCTATTGTTTCCCTCAACTCAGCTATTCTTCGATATTGCGTTGCTCCTTTTGCTTGGCTTTCATGCGATTCCTTTTGGGGATGATATTTTTAGATCGCCCAGCGACGTGGATGCTCTGGGAAGGGCGAGCGTGTTGCGCGATGGCACGGCCTTCCGGCCCGCATCCGCACCGCATCCGCTTCTACTGGAGAACCACTTTTATCAGCCGTTTACTCACCCCTCGGAGACGCCCGCACACCCCCATACCGCGCCCCATACGCCGACGGAATTGGAACAGGAACTGGAACGAGCGAGATCCGAAGAACGTAGCAATTGCGATCTCAAGGAAAGCGTAGCCGAAGGTAAACGAATGCTCATCCTAATCTCTCTCGTACAATTTTTCTTGCAATGCTGGTCTTTATAATAATTTATGTAACCTGAGATCATTAAATATAAATTTTAAGATAAAAGGTAACAATGAATATGCAATTTTTAGAAAGAAGTAAAATTTGAAAATTATGATGTCCAACATCCTGATTTACGGAGAAGAAACAACGAAACGAGATACATTTACTATATAGTGTAGTTAGAAATTTAATAAAATTAAATATATAACATTGAGTTGTACAGAGTTAACAGAAAATACGTATCATGTGAAGAGAAACGTGTGTAACATGATTCGAGTTGAAAAGACTGCGAATCATAATTAAATGAAAATTAGAAAGCACATATAATGATAATTAAATAAGAATTGAGAAGTAAGTGTAATGGAATGATTGTTTGTAGATCTTCGAATAAAGCAAGAACCGGTGGCATTAACCGATCGGGAGAGGGCAGAAAAATTGGCGGAAAGATTATCGGGGGAAGTGTATTCTGGGGGAAGGGGATTCGATGGCAACCATTATGGACAGAATTCGGACCACCTTCAGCACAGTGCGCAAATGGGCCCCGCCATGGTGCCCTTGCCACCGGCTCATCCCCCAACACCTGATCTTAGCCCTGCACCAACTACCCCCGCTATGTGGAACACGAAGATCAACAAGGCTGGCACTGTCACGACTCCTGACGGTGAGTAACATAATTGATTCATATATCTTTCTTTAATTTTTATGTTTCGGGCGTTTCCTTTAACATTAGTTTATCCAATCATTTTTCCACAAATATACATCCAGGATTGGCCAATTCGATCCGGCGAATAAAATATATAAATATTTAAACGAACTTTACCCGAGTATCAACTTTTTTGGTGTATCATTAACCACTTTTAAAGATCAAAGGTATAATCTATTTATTAATTCGTTCTCTTTTCTGGACGATCAAATTATGTAATATACTCCTGGCTACCTCTAATTACCTCTACCCCCGTAATTATACATTTATGTATACTCAAATGAGTATAATCCGTACATTAAACGATAAACTATAGTAATAATAAAACAGTAATAGTAATAATTAAACGATGCTTGAGTTACAGGAAACAGGTACCAAATAAAAGTTTCTTTTCTTCTGTGTTTCTATTTTATTTTATTTCTTTTGTTGATCAATTTTAGTAAGTTGAGAATGTTCTTAAAGTCTTTTATCCTTTGCGGTCCGAATTTGTTACATTAATAAAGTGTTTAGAGATTGTATTGAAACTTGTCAATGGTTACGCGCAAATATTATGTACCAAAAAATATTTGAATAAAATATTCGACTAAAAGGAATTCGGATAATTGAAACAATCCGAATAGTGGCCAACTCTGCTTAATATATAATGTGAATTGGAAATTGGTGGTAAAGAAAATCATAAAAAAATGATATATCTTCTTTATTATTTGTTATTACTATTGTTTATCACGTAATTGTAATGATATATCTATCTGATATATCTCTATGATATATCTTCTTTATTATTTGTTATTACTATTGTTTATCACGTAATTGTAATGGTTATATTACTTGGGGAAATAATATAAATATCATAGTACATCAAGTCTTTAAAACGTACTACGCAACATTGTAGCTAAATAAATGCTACTCTAGAAGAACGGTCTGTCGATAATAAGTGGAAGGGACCAGAAAGTCGTCAGACACAAGTTGCAACATCAAGAAAGCTCCACGTGCAGCCGATGATGCAACGATTAGCCATGCATTTTGTAACATTAGATCCGGAAGGCCTTGCCTTCCAGCGACGCATTGGCCTAGATAAAGACCCTAACGCCGTTTCGACTACGACGACCATAAAAGCAATCCTAGCCAATAATTGTTACGTAATCTCGTTATTTGAAATTGAAAATCTTTTTGGGAGGGAAATTCAGCATTGATTATAGTTCTCCTTTATGGTTGACTGTCCTTATTTCAAAGTTTCTTTTTGTGCAACATCTTCTTTGGGTGAACTATTTTTATTCTAAAGATTCTTGAAAATATTCTTCTGCGTCGCATACTTACAAGCTGAATTATTATTACTATTAAGCTGAATTCATGATGAAACTGGAAGACAACAGAAACTGTACGAATCTTTTTAAGATATTACAATATCAGTTGTATTACTAAAACTAAAATATTGTAGAACAATACTCGCGTTCAATTCTTGGGAGAAAGTTACAGTTCTTCGAAGCGCGTAATCCTTTCGTTACATAAATATTTGCATAGCATGTTTAAAAATTAAAATTACTTGAAGCTCAACGGTTCGCATTGAACCCCGGGTCGTTAAATTTTACAAGAATAAAATTTCTGTATAACGCGAACCTTTTATTTTCTAAAATGCCCTGCTTCAAAGAGTTAATCTTTCGCGCTCGATTGACGACTCGGAGACGCCATTTAAAATGACCTTAGCATAGATCGAGGCAATTTTCAAGTTATTAAAGCTTGCGCTTAGCAGACGGCTGGAAATTTAAGTGCAGGGTGAATAAATATCCACAATTACATGGTGCCTACAATATGCTTTATTAAACAAATCAGAAAAGACACAGCCTACAACTACAACCAAGTAACTCGTATCATTCGAACATCTACGTCCTCCAAATTGAGTCGGCTAACCGCGACTTCCCCGTAAGACGTTATCATCTACAACGTGGCCGACCACTGCAAATAAGTAACCGTTCCATTAACCGAATATTCATTGACCTCGAGATTAGTTCGACCAAACGCGACTTTATTGTAATATATTTTCCTCTACGACGTAACAGTAAACCCGTCTAACTGCCCGCCTTTCCCCTGTTCGTCGAGGATTCGTACATCGTGAAGACAAAAGGTAAAGGGTAAAAGTACCTTTTCCCTTTTCCGTCCTGAATCTACGTGGCCGTTAGTCGAGCGCCGGAGTCTGTCCACAGAAAGTTCGCCTCTTTATTTTTTACCTGGCCGAGCGATGCTCGGTTGGCCGGCGTGTTCTAACGCGCGGAAAGAGAGCAACATCGGCGGTGGCGGTGGCGACGGTGTTGGGTAAGATTTACGGACGCTCTCTGCGGTTGACGCCCACCTGGGGACACGTTGTTGTGCCTTACGACAGCGGCGCCGGCCGCTTCGCCTTCACGGTGTGAACAAAGTGTACAAAGAGGATGCAGGCGACACGGTGCAGCCACTAGGAACATCTTTTGCTCCGGCGAGCAAATCACCGGGCGTGACGCCACGACGCCGCACGTAAAACGGTCCCGTGTGGGGTGGTGTCGGCTCGGCCCGACCCGGCCCGGCTTGCCCGACGGCATAACCGAACCCCGGACACGGACCAGGATCGTGCGACGCCGCGGATCACGCTTTAGACGACCATTTTTAATCGGTGCTAGATGAGCGGCCAGCCGCGGTGGTAAAGAAAGAAGCGAACCGGCAACTAATGCAACGGTTATTGACATTAACCGTGCTCGAGCTGAGCCACCGGGAAAAGGAGATGCTGGAGAAAAGGGGGAGGCGGCAGAAAGGGGGGAGACAGGGTCGACCGTGTGTCCACGGAAGAGGAAAAGACCAAGGAAGCCGAAAGAGAAAGGCTTTTTTGGTGCCCGCCGTGTGTTTCGTAAGCGGCCGCTCGGTCGAATTGTCACAGAACGCGGAGGTGGCGACTGATCATGGAACAAGATTGCTCGAGCATTTTACTGGAGTACAGTTATGCTAGTTTGGACTTTGTTGTCGCACCTCTGTTTCAGGATGTTGCTCGGTCCCGTCGATACCTGCCCTTCACTGAGCAAGATAGAGTTAAAGGAATCTTAAAAATATGAGCGGTTTTTGAAAATACACTTTTTTTATCGAATTTTGAGAATCTGTAGATCTGCGACCTTATATCGCGATACAGTAGAAGTCCATTTATGCAAACTCCATTTATGTGAACAAAATTGTCGTCATTGTTCAATTTCGTTAATCCTAATCAACCATTTATTATCTGAACTAGGGCCGGGTGTCACCGCAATTGTATTGAAAGTCCGCCAAACACTATACGCGAGGACTAACCAAGTCCTACGATTGAATCCATTTATCTGAACGGTTAATTAGTTAGATGGTTAATTGGCTAGATGTTTAATTGGTTACTTGGTCAATTGGTATATAAATAATAGATATTATTAATGAAAATTATGAAAGAATGTCTCGAAACAGAATTTTGCCAGAAACGCCTTCATTCCTTAGAACGCTACGATTCGATCCATCCTAATTTCTGACGAATCGAATTCGTCGCCACTCAAACGTTTCAGCGCCGAGAACTCTTCGTTACGAATGGTCGGCTAATCAAGAAAACGGTTCCACGTTTCGACGGGTTCGAGTATAAGAAATGAGCATCTTTCGTTCTTCTTCTAACGCGAACGGCTGCAATTACGTCAGCCCCCGTTCCCTTCAGGAACGCAGTGACTTTCTCTCGGCGTTTGGGAACGCGTTCTTCTTTCTCGTTATCGGCTTTCTCGCGACCACCTGATTCCATGTGAACCGTGTCCTCTGTTGGAAGCTGAGGACATCCGAAATTCAGTTACAAGGGCTTATATCCACCGCGGTTCGTTGATTATTAGCCGCATGAATATTGATCGCGCGAGCGAAAAGCGAGATGTGACGCGCTGGTTTGTTCATTTTCTGAAACGTCAGTCGGGAATGCCGGCCGCCGCAAGAGTGAAAATAAATTACTGTTCTCGATGGCGTGGAAGCCTCTGTTCGAAACAGGAATTTTAACGTTGCGTGTCTACTTTCTAATCATCGCTCGGTGAGAGCTGAATTAGAGTACAAGATCGGGTCATGGGAATATGGGTGGTTTACAACTTACGGATTGACATCGAATTAATAACCTATCTTTAGGCCAACCGAATCAGACCAATATGAGATGAAACGTACGAGAACTGCCCAGAAATCTAAAAACTCGATTGCAAGACAAAGGTGTAAGTTGAAGAACACTCGGACTCTAGATTCGATGATCCTCGAATTCCTGGATCTAAGATTCCTTGGTTTTCTATCGTTGGATTTGTATCGGACCTGTCTCTTTGAATTTATATCTTTGGGCATCGAAATGCTTTAATTAGAAATTCTTGAACTCGATTCATTAAATTGAGCAACTCTGAACCTAAGCATTCTTTAACATATTGTTAGATTCCTGAAGAGGATCTTCGAATCTCGGAATTCCCTGTTACAGGTATTTATGTTTTAGTATCCTTCAGTCTAGGAATCTTCTAATTTATGTTTGGATTCCTAAATATGTGAACTCTCTGATATAGTCTGGAGATTTTCTGACTTAAATTTCCGGATTTGAGAATCGCGAGTCTAGGAATTTTCGAATTTGAAGACCCAGTCTAGGATTTGATAAACTTAAATTTCTGGGTTTGACGATTCTCCTTTGTTTTGCGATTCCCGACTTCGAAACGCAGGCTTGAATCCTTCAATTAGTAGCTTTCTAACCCTGGGATCTGAATTCCTGCACCATAATTTCCTAGTACTAAAAGTGTCTAACCTTCCACTGCTGATATTTATCTTCCCCAAACTTCTTACCGCATGGTCCCAACTCAAGTTCATGACACCAAATTTATGCCAACCGATCCAAATTTAATCTGTATCTCCTAACTCCAGATTGTCATAATCGAAGTATTACGATTCTATATTTCTACCTACTCGAGTTTTCCTTCGTATTGATCCGTATTTTAAGTTAGACGATCAAACTATACGACCAGTCGAGTTCAATCTTTCATAACCAATTTACAAAGCCACGTTGCAGTTAAAATTGATGGTCTCCTTGACATTTTTGCAAATTGGCAAGCAAAAATACCAAAGTCCCATCGTTACAGTTAATCACTGCGTTGCCCGTACGGACAACCATCGTTCGTGAAGCACACGAGTGTCTCCGCTAGGGGAAATGACACGCCACGGCATTGAATTATAAATGAAAAAGCGGGAACTTGCAGTCATGTGTGCACTGTGTGACCACGTCTCGTCCCAATCTTCCAATTCTCCTTCGAGACTGAAAGCAGACTGCAACTTCGCCCACGTGACTCGTAAAAGTTTCATCGAGGCGTGCACGCGCTGTGACGCGCGCCGGGAACTCGTTTAGGTACACTGACACTGATCAAACATTAATTCATTGCTTCCGACTATTAATTCCGTATGCGGGATCGTCTGCACGTCAGGTCGTCTTCGTGTTCCAGGTATATTCGGACCGACGAAATCTTTATCGACACGCTTTACGTGTCGGACAAGCTTTCGGAGAGCTGCTGCGATCATTGTCATGTTACGCGTGCAGGATCATGTAGTTTACGTCAAACTTTGCAATTTTCATCGTCGTATTTTACCCTACGAAAAACGTATGTTCTGTTAGGGTCTCTGTTTCATAGCGTCCTACAGCATACACTACTTCAAATTCGAAATATCTGCTCGGTGTACAACTGCAACTATTAAAAATGAAATTAGGGCTTCTTTCCCAAAGAAAATGAACTTTTTTGTACATTTCATTGCACTGTGTTGTAGTAAGTTATTAACAAAAATAAAAATGATAGATGTTTATGTTTAGAGATGCATTCCGCATATTGGATTCTAAATGAAATTCTAATTTATTGCAAATTGTTCAACTATTTTCCTTTACGTTAGTTCTTAGTCCATTAACGTTCCATTAGAATGTCTGCGGCTAATTACGTTGGTGTACCTCCTTTTGCCATTCGCGAGATGTTTGCATATTCTATCATTGTAAAATCCGTCGTTTAGAATGTTAACAACCTGCGACGGTCGAACCTTGACATCATTCAGACTCTTCCAGAATTTCCATTAAATAATTATAATGAGGAACGAATGCGCAATAATGATACGATGCATAGAGTAACGTTATTTTAACAAGAAACGAAACCTGTTTTTCAGTAGCGTTAGGTTACGTTTCTTTCTAATTAGACCGATTCGAATTCAATTTGCTGTTGAGGAACATTTTCTTGGACCCTACCAGGGACTCCCGGCAACGGTTCTTTGGGATTCTATGGTAGCGGGATGCTTCGCGGATCACGTGCGAATCAGGAAAGTCCAAGAATACCTAACGCCGCTCGATTTAGGTCACCGGTTCTTAGAAACGATTAGTTCTTCTCGGTTCTCGCAACGCGCAAGCCACGAAACCGAATTTAACCTTCTGTCGCTGGAATCATTGCACAATGCAGCGACAGCGCGGAGTCCTCGCTTGGCACATGACATCTTGACTGGCGAACCTTTATGACATTCGTATCATGGTCGGATTAATAAACAAGCGGCAAAGAGTTTGACATTGTCACGACAAAATCACCGTGCGTCATTGTTGCACAGTCAGGTCAGGAGATCCATCGTGATCTGGAGGAAAATTTTCTACCGAGCCGAACAAAAATCATCAGCTTTACATATTTTGCTTGTATTATACGATTTACCGAGTTAATTTTATGATGACTTTAGCAAAAATCGAGAAGTGATTACATAAAATACATAAAAGATAGGAAATCATTTTTAATAACAGTTGTTAAAGGATGTCCTTTAACCAATTTGGTTAGTTTGAGTCGTGCAAGTTGTGTGAATCACCCAATATGCCTCGACTCGCATCAGTAAAACGCAACTTATGTTAATGAACTAAAAGAAGTTTTGAAAACATTGTTATGTCATAGTTTTCTTATAAACTTTTAATCTATCGTTTTAGTGTATCGTTCGGTTAATAAAACCTGTAACGCTCTGCACATATATTATAGTAATCAAACATTATATTTAATTATCTAAATATTTCCTTGTTGAATTATACTATAATACATAAATATACACAAACGATATACGACAATGCATTTTTCTTCCTTGCATTAGTATTTGCTTCATTATCATTCTAAAACGTGTCAAATTACGACAGTGTCTCTTCTTTTACCTAAATTATATTTTAAACAACAAAATCAAGCTTCTATTTCTCCATATTCGTCATTAATAGACCAGGATTGTTTATGCATTTATAACAAAATTGTATAGTTACAATTTGAAATAGAAAGATTTTAAAAAATTCATATATGTCGACGTACTATTTTTAATCTATTAAAATTATTGAAGAAAGAAATAACTTGATATTTCGTTTCTCATTCTTAATTAATGCAGACAATTCTTATTCTGTATAAAAATCCGCAGTCCAGTCAATAAACAAAGATATCGGCGTACTTTCAAAACGAGTAAACTCGAATAAACCTCGAAAGGGTTAAACTGCTTTAAAACCGGGTAATTCGAAAGCTGATACACCGTGGAAGAGTATAATAATCTACAGCCTTGTTGATATCCGAACGCGACGAATCGAGAGCGAATCGAATGTCCGATTATGCGATCCGTTTCGAGGCGTCGTTTTTCGAAAAGCTGTGAGGAAATATCGGGGGCGCGTCCCCTCGCCGCGATAAGACGCAAGAGAGCCACTGAATGAGTTATGGGTATAAAGCGGTTGGATGTTTTTTCAAGAGAGGATGCGAAAGGCTGGCTCCTCTCTCTATGTGTGTCATGGCCAAACCGGCAACCAGTGTGTTTTAGAAACTGTTAGAAAAGTTCGGTTGACTCGCGTTCCCGCGCTGCAAATTATCGTCGGACGAGAAAAGATTTGTTTAACGCTCGCCTACTTTCGTCACGCACCGAGCCCGGATTCTTGAAACTTTCTGTCCGGATTCGGGGAACATCCGTCTTATAATAGATTATGAATTTTCAATTCGATAAGGAACGCTGCTATAGATTTCGCAGTAAGAATCAAGGGGCACAACGTTTAATAAAATTATATCGGAGTCTCCATTAGCATTTCACTCGTGGAAAAATAAATCTAATGCTTTAATACTTTGACTCCGACTTAAAAATTAATTTTTACGTTAATTATATCGATAAGATATAAGAATATTAAAAAAGTAACTGATATCCTACAACTTAAATTTATAGTTTTAATTTAATTAAATAAAATACTTCAATTTTATGGAATTGAGATTAAAAAATAAATAAAATGCATAATTACATTTAAAAATTTTAGTACTCGCAGAAAAATTTGATCTTTGATGAAAAGTTTGAAATTTTTGCTATAACCAAACATGGTGGATAGTTATAATATATATAGTGACGATGTATCAATAAGGAATAAACTTCTTCATAAACCGGTATAGTACTAGACTTTAGGGACAATTAGTGAACTGTAACGAACAGGGCAGAGATCCAATGTGACAGTCATCCCCAGAACCTGTATTGATCGACAGAACACGGTAGTGTACAGGAGAATCGCACAAACCCGAATTAGAGAAGTGTGTCTACTCGACTCGAAGTTAGTCGGAAGGAATTGAATTACTAAAATGAATTACTGAAAACTCTAGCTGCTGGAACATTGTTTGAGAAAATAGCTATAATACTATTCCATTAATTAACTCTCATATCCACAGAAATAGTTCCACGAAAGTATTTGTCTATGAAACGTCTAATACATAAATTTTTAAATGATTTCAAACGTGCACAGTTATATTTCTATCGAAAAAGTTTGCCGTTCGAGTGCGAAACGTAACAACAGCATATTCTTTACCTCGCGTACGACAAACTTTACCTTCCTGATTTCACCTGTAGCGTGAGCCGAAATTTCGTCGAAACCGTAATCTTCCCAATCGCGGACATATCAGCAAACGGCACGGTGTTCTGAAAGCAGAAAAAATGGCGATACCAGCGCAGAACTTGCAACGACTGCACGCGTATCTATCGCAGAAAACAACCAGGGCCGCCGAAACCGGCGCAGGGTGGGACTAATCGTCCGATTGATCGGCGACGACGCCTAATCTCTCGGCCGACGTTATCTGCGCAACCATCGTACCAAACAGCGAAGTTCTCGTTGTTTTTTTCCTTATTCGCGCGCGCGTGATCGCAACTGCACGGTATTGTTCCCACGCACGCGAGAACCACGCACATCGTCGGAGACGCGCGTGCTGAAAGTTAACAGTTAGAACCGCTGATAGGAGGCCGAGATGGTCTCGTGCAGCGACGTATTCGGGTCACGAAATATTTCGTGATAACGCTGTCAGAGGGTTTGTCGTACGAGCTAGCCTGATAAATTGCCTCATATTTGAACGAAACGACGTGCTCGCGCCTTCTTCGAAACTTCGAACGCCGCGCTGCAACCCCGATATTTCGAAGCACGACGGAAATAGTCGGTCCTATTATCCACGAATTCGTCATTCTATACCAAGATTACGGGTCTTTATGCAAATTGTTGTTTTAGAATTTTGCGCAAAATTGTCTTGCTCCGATGACAGCATTCGCGCAGTACGATAAACTGTCTATTTATTATTGGATCGCGAAAATTAATGCATATTTTCATAGGAAACAAAATATACTTTTTATTTCACACGTTTTGCATGATGCGTATGCCTGCATATTTATATTTAAAAACATATGCAATAATGATAATTGTCTGTGTAGACATTGATTTTGTTTTTCAATCATTTTAACGAGCTGAAGATAATGCAACGAGATTTGTAAATTCTTTTAGTTATTACTGTTTCCTATTTGATCTACTCATTTTTCTTATAAATGAATGAGATCCACATTCTGTTGTTCGTTATAACGTACTTTAATAATCTCAGAAACACGTGACACTTTTCAAAAGAATCTATCGTTGATTAAGCGTTCCCGATTTAGATGGCCTTCAAGCATTGACAACGAGGAATCATTGGCTTTAATAATCATTCTCCAGAGCGATGAGCATTTGGTCATTTATGTATTAGTCCCGAGTGCTGGTGATAATAATTGCCTCAAATTGCGTTCTCAAACTTTAAGTACTCAAACATTGATTTCTGTGCAGGCATAAAGATCGGAATTAATTAGATACCGAATTTTTTGCGTTTGTAATATGTCGAGTTTGCGCTGATTGTGACAGACATTCTAAACTGCCTCTAGTGCCAATTACGTTTGATTACAGGCTTGCAATTAGTGTTGACGACAGCTATAACTATCCTAACTATCCCCTATCGGCGTATCTTAGGTAGCTAACATGAAACTATACGTATAGGCTTCTCCCCCATAAGGGTAGTTAGTGTATTCCTTAACCCCTTGCGTACTCTGAAGAATCTGGCTCTTGAGGGTGATTTCTAGTGATAACCTGTTAAGAATGAATGTTATTCCGTTCTTTTAAGTACGAATTAAATTCTCTTCTCTTCTCATCGATATTTTAATGCTCGAGTAAATATAGGTAGGCTAAAGGCACCGGAGCGACAAGCTGCAGTTTTGTTTTTTTTTCTACTAAATGCATTTTTTAAATTTTCATTGAAGGCTCAGGTAATAAGAAAATGAAAAAGGAAAGTATTTTAGTTATTGTGAACTAGTCTCCGCGATCCCCGGGTCTTGAAAAGCAGTTTAAACTGGTACAGTAAGTTCTCCCCCATTGCCCTTCAGTTTTTAAACAAAAATTGGCAATTTGTGGAGAAGGGGTACGATTATTGAGAGGGGTACGATTATGAGTCTCGCGCCTCGTTTTTATAGTTGTTGACGATCGGTTTACTCGATCACGGTCCTGGCAGTGACCGTGTCCTCGAAAACGAACGAGAGATTTAAACGAAGTCCCTGTCCGAGACTCTTATCACGCGCCCGAAATTATTCATATTGCGAAGTCGACGATTTCTACGCGGAAGAATTTTCATTTTTATTATTTGAGAGCCGCGCGCCGGCTATCACAAAACAACCGGAATACATCTCGACCCTTCTGCAAGCTTTATTACTATGCTTCTCGCTCTGACAAGTACGAATAAAACAACAGGCCGGCGTGCTGGCCTGGCACTACCCTCCTACGCACAATGCGTAACCCTATCTTCGTTGGAAATACTCAACCCTCGTACCCGCCCTTCCTCCTGCAACGGCTCGTCCTCCCCCTTCCTGTATCTATCTCTTTCGCGCGATCTCTCTCGTTTCTGCCTCACGATCTCCTCCGCATGGAACCGCGTTGCCATAACATTCTCTGTCGAACCCGCGCAACCGTACGAACTTTTTTGAATTTCGAGCACTGCTCGAAACCACAGACGAGTGCAAAAGTTTTAATAGGTTTCCCCGTGATCGCCCAGCATTCGTGTACGAAAAATTATACGTTCAACGCACGTTTGCAACCGTTTTTCTTCCGTCATTTATCTCAATGGTTTAAATAATTGGTTGCAATGTTTAAATAATGTGTCGCTACTTAGCAAAACGAAGTTGTTGGCTACTGAACATTATGTTACGTATTTTGAGTAGACCTGCGGATCTTTGTGGAAAATAAAAATTTTCTGTATCGATTTCAACAAACAAAGGACGCATATGGGTGTCGTACCTTCCTTAATAATGTCAACAGGTAAAATTAACAGGTTCCGCATTTGATCTATATATTGTCATGAATGTATGAAGTCTGCGGTCTAATTACAACTTCGAAGAACATATAATCAAAGTAATTTATCTTTTTTTATGTAAATTACGAGGTCGTGGACGTCGCACATGTGCGACAGTAGTCATAAACGTGTCAAACAGAAATGTCTTCGTTGCTCGAGGCCTTTAAAGTACTCATTTTTGTCGCAAAAGTATGAGTCTACTTATTAGACTGTTCACGTCTAAACAATATTTCCGATGTGTGGTTATTTTCGTCGGACGTCGTTAAGTATACAACAGAAGTAAACCTCGTGGAATTATACAATGTCGAAGAAAAGCCGCAAAGTAGCGTCAGCAGGTCACAAATCGGCTGCGAATATTCTCGTGGGAGAGGGTAGGTGGAATTGGCGACGGCCAGGCGTGGGTGCAAATTTACTGCAACACCCGCGATTTCGCAATGTCGGTCGAATTCAACGTATTTCATGTGACTGACGATAGATCAGAATTACCCTCCTGAATTATCTAATTACAAAGGTTTTTACCCGACAATGCTGAAGAGATGACAGAAAGCAGTCTCGTTTAATCCATGTCATTCCGATGACATGATCTAATTGATCGATGTTTAACATTTGGATTTTAGATAAACCATTCGTTGTATTTTAACTGGTGTATAAAATAATAGAAACGTAGAAAATGAAACTTTTAGTACAAAATAAAAGCAAAATATAATACTGGGATTCCGAGTGACCCCAATATCCAGATTCTGATTGATATTTTAGTCAGTTGCCAGAATACGAATGTTTGTCTTTAGGTTACGCGAATGTATTACAATAAACATTCATTTATAAAATCTAGTTGGGGAACGATGTCGCTTATGTGCGACTAATGTGACAATCAAAGTGTTTATGTATTTTTCATGAGCTCTTCAAAAATAATAATAATATTTTTGTGATTCATGTATACAAGTTGTTTATCCTGCACATTTTTTAAAGGTCATAGTGTCAGAGGCCGTTGAATTCGTCTTGACGTGTATCACAGTGATGCGTTATGAAAAATAAGGGTTAACGTGTAAAAAAATGGCGATGACATTCGATACTTGAAAAAAATGACCTTGAGAAAAAAAGACGCGAATCATAATATTCTTAGCTTTGAACTAAACAAAGTTGTCTTAATACTTTGTTTATATCAGCGAAAATAACGAAGATACTTCAATGTGCAGGATAAAATAAACACCCTGTACTTATCGAGTCTGAGTTTTATTACAATCTGTAGCACGTGTCAAAGTAAAACCTTAAAAAAATCATAAAAGAACGAATGTTTTTAAATTTTGTAAAATTATTATTATGAATCAGTAATGTAATTTATTTAAGCAATTCCCATGCAAGAGAATCCAAAAATCGAAGCTGTATTATCAAGCGTAGTCCAAAAGGTGCGTCAATTTATCCGTTAGAAAATGTCACGGAGTAAACGTTAGAAAATATCGGCGATTTTCTCCGAGTCGGTGGCGATCCGACTCAGGGAATGCATTGGGAGTTTTCCGGCGTGGTTCTGGGGCGCCGAATTTCGTAGAGCCGAGCCTATCGCGGCACGCACCAATCAATAAACGAATGCGTGCGTGCACGGACGGTCGGGCTGGCTGTGTGTGCAGCTGCCGCTATGGCTGTGTGAGTGCACGTGCCGCCAAAAGTTCGTGAACGCACAAGGTTTGCGTGCTCCCCGGCCGTTTGTGTGCGCAACTATGTGGAGTGGGCCGAGTACACACGTACACACGAGCTCCGCGAGAGCCTTTGACGACTCTGTGCCTCGCACCGCAACCCACATTTCTTTTTCTATCTTTTTTCGCCCCCCCCCCCTTTCCCTCTTCTCTTTTTCTCCTCCTAGTCTTCTCTTTCGGGGACCGATTCACGTCACGGAATATTTTCGTTGCACCGGAGATGGGTGTCCCGGAAATCATCGGATGCACGAGCAACTAAACCATATCATTTCCTTGACGCTACCGTCGCTACCATCGTTTGTTTCACTCACAGTTTTCATGGTTACCATACCTTGGCGACTGCGACGCGTCTTCTTCGGGAAATGTAACGCATACTCGGATCTCCATAATTTCGTGTACCTTATTAATGACTCTGATGGATTTCACGCATTTATGCGGAAGTAGGGTGACCCGTGAACGGACACTTGTGCTGAATGTTTATTAAAGTGATCGTTATTTAACACTAACGAGACCTAACGTGACACGAATAGATCGTTTCGTAACAATGGCGAAATTCGATTTATTCAAATTTTGTACGATTTCTATTATAATATATGCTTGAGTATGCAGTGGCGTAAATAATTATAGACTCGAAGCAACTTTTACATTGTTACTGATTGCAAAGGAAAATTTAACAACGTATCATATGTATATATTTCTATTTCCAATTATTTCTAATATTTAGGATATATTATTTCTATTATATTGTGATATTTTAAATATACAGAGTGTCTCAACTAAAATAGACCACCTACAGTGCCGTGACTAATTATATGGTCAAAGAAACTTTTAAGAGTAACTTAGATATTTATAATTTCAATAACTATTGACGAAAATATCAGAAACCAGTCATTCTAGTCTAAAAACAATTATTATTAAGCTATTCTTTAAATTTTTAATAAAATTCTGAAAATACGAAAGGATAAATTGGGAAACGAGCCGATGAATGTTTTTATTTGCACCACTTTCGTAGTTACAAATTGATTTAACGAGGTCTTCGATACACATTCATATTTATGTTTCACTTATGAATAATGTTGCAATTATATCGTGTACAAGAGCACTTTTTGTATATATAGTTGCATGAAATATTATTGATGCGCGGAAGTCTTTTCTGATAAAAGGCGGAGAGTTTCGTAAAATACAGTGTTGATCATCTCGTACCATGCATTTGCACACTTCCGTTTAAAATTTCGATCTGCCACGAGATTTCCACCAAGTAGAAGAGGTTAACAATGAACAGACACGTGCGTATTCGAATTTGTGAAAGAGCTATGGAAGACTGTTTACGACTAACTTTTCATCGGCTTTTTACGTAACGAATTGTTTCGTGTTCGGCTCGGGAAACGCGTCGAATGCTAACGAGTACATTTAATTGGTAGTTTGCATTGTTTGAGGAAGTTTCGGGCGCAAGTAATCAAATGTTCAGATTAATAACATTACAGCAAGTGGAAATCAGATAGGAACTACAATGTTTCGGTCACTGACTTATCAGAGAGATCCTTATCTCGAGTATCGCACCGTGCACGTAACACACTACTGTTCGAAAGCCTCAGAGCAGAGTGCGAGTAACACATAAATATTTCGATCACCGAGAAATAAAATCGCCTGAACATTCGTTGTTCGCTGCGAGCGTACATTCGGTTCTAGTTCGATAAATCTCTGCAAAAATTCTAACGCTCTTCTTCCTTCATTTCGATTATCATCTGCGTAGACATTTATAGTCACTCGATGTATAAATAAAATCACTAAACTGTCTTCCATAGTCTTTCGTTTGGAAACAAAGGCTTTCTTGTTCAAGTAACACTAGATCTATGAGCCACTAAAAGCGACTATTTTGCGTAGCATTTATTCAACCATCGTATATGATTTTTACTTTTCGAAAATATATTTTTCTAGATATTTCGTAAGGACCTCCAGTGTCACAACAATTTGTTTAATTTAATTGACATAATTTGAGTAATTAAGTGATGATTTGAATGCATTGCATCTTTCTCGATCTGAGTAATTAGAAATTAAAAATTGTAAAGTCTAATGACAAACAGAACTCGATAAACATATAAGAATATTTTGCCAAAACCACCCGGGGGTTACTGACAACGAATCAACAGAAACAGAAAAAATATTCATAGAAATATCGTTAAAAACAGCTCATGAAAAATGACGCGCGTCCTAAAACATAATCGCGGCAGTAAAATCAAAAATCCTTTGATTGATTGACCGATCTTATACAGACATCGATCAGTGAAGTCATTGGCTCAAGGCTTGTATAGCGGTTCAATGATCGATCCAATACTTCCAATTACCGCGCGCATTGTTGGATCTCCTGGAGATCTCGGCCAAACTTTCGCTTGCGTCAACGATCAGCGCGTACACATCATTCTTACGTCATCGAGATAACAATTTGCACACGTGGCTGCATTGTTACGCAGCGATTATGTCGACGAAATGTAGCTGTTACATTCATTAACAGTTTGATACATATAAAACGTGCGAATCTAGAATTACGTCCTCAGTAATATCAGTTATATTGTTCATAACAATACTTTCAGTAACTGTTAATTATTTGCTTTTGTATTATTAGTATAAATAAAATTAAAAATCAAATTTAAATACATTGTTGTATAAGTTGGATAAGTTCAGTTCATTTATTTCTTACAATTTATTATTTTCATTATGTTTTATATTTCCACAATATTAATATGTACTATATAATCTTAATATAACTACAGTATAATTACAATCTGATCTATAAATGCCATATAAGTACGCAAAAATGAAGATCTACCGAAGGGTGTGGCTCGCGTCTATTAGATCGAAATCAAATTCTACTTTTCTATTATCAGTACTTAAATATCATTTCGAGTCAGACAGAACCAATTTACGCACAAGGGTTAAACCGAACGAAGGTCAAGCGAATCACCAAGAAACCGGGCATTTGGTACGCACAATGCTGGCAGAGATCAATCAGGAATACATATCGGGGGTCGGGCGAGCATAAGCGCAATAGTGAGTTCGGACAAGTCCGGAATATTTTATAACGTTGCGTGTTAAATATCGCGGCGGACGTATCGTGCGGGCGATTATCGGCCGATGGGAGGTAAACACGAACGGAAACTTGAACTCGACCTTGGTATACGCGATGGCTAGGAAGCCAGGACTCGGAACTATTTCCCCAAATACAGTGCCTGTCCGCCGCATCGAGATCGTCGATCTCCATAAATAATTCAACGCGTGGCCGACGTGTGTCGTCTTTAAGCTTGAAATCGAAAGTGACGAGTCAACACAGAGAGAACTCGCGTCAACCTGACAGCAGGAACAACAGGAAGGGAACACACAGCTCCCGATTGAGAGAGCCGTATTCCGATCCGATGGGGTCTCGGAAGTGGACCGTTGTGCAGGTTATGGTTTTCCTACGGGCACCGATGGGGGTGCAAGGGGAACACTGGCATTCCTTGCAGCTAAGGGATCGACCGGGGTTCCAAGGAACAAGGAGGGTGATTCGGCTCCCCCGATTTCGGGCTGCAGGCCACGTTCTCTCGCTGACATTGATTTTCTTCGCCCTCTTCCCCTATCCCTTCCTATTCGCCCCGTCCGTCTCTCTCCGTCGTACCGCTCTCCTTTCTCATCCCACGGGAACCACCCTTTATTCGCCAGTTCTCGCGTCGATCCGCCAGGAACGAATCACCTGCGACCAACGTGTTCTAGTGGTCAAGCTCAAGGATTTAGGTGAAGAGATCTCTAGAGATGTTTCAGGATCGCAACTGCAGTTCTGCTTTCCATACAGATAGTTCCGTTCCCTAGAATTTGTCATAATTTTTCTATATAACAGGCATTTTGTCATGATTTTAACGAAACGAACAGATCAGAAAAATGCTTGTCTTGTAATAATACAATAGGTATTATGCAAGTAAGTTTTATAGACACATAATAATATAAAATTCTAGAAAGCTTTTTATGAATGCTATAAAAATGAAAATAAATTCGTTTTGAATGGAGACATCAATTTTATAGTCGTAGTTTGTAGCAACATCTTCACTTGCAACAAAAGTTTGTTAAATAATATAAAATTTTAGGCAATCTTTTTATAAATACTATACAAACATAAAAATTGATTGTAATAAAATGAACGAACAAATAAAACCCCTACTTCCTGGTCAAACTTATCATTAAACAAATTCATATTTCTCGAGTCTCGTTTTCAGTGAATCGGTCGCTTATATTTTTCATTGATAACTTTATCGAAATTTATAAAAGATTACTCAACGCGTTGTTCATGTTTTATAATTACTTGTTAAAAACTTTGTTGCCGTTACCTACTCGAGCTATTCACGATGAATTTGAAAAGTTTATGGACAGTGAAACTCGTCAACTTGAAAAACAAATTACTACGTGGACACTTGACAATTCCTGTAAATTTAAATGTAGAAATTTGAATAGACTCTGTGTGTACCAGTGTAACGTAAAGTATCTATGAAACATCTCAGTTTGTTTTTTAACAAAGTATCCTACACAGTGCAAGGTAGAAAGTCAATTTCATGCAAACTACCAAATTACGTACTGTACATCTATTTCCCTTGGGAAGCCTGCTTAGCTACTGCAGGATCGTTCAACAAATCCTCCGTTACGTAAAAAAGCGAAACCCTTTCGTGAAAAGACCCCTCGACGGGTAACTTTCCAATCAATTAGGCCCATGACTTATGATTTATTTCATAACTGCGTGCATCAGCAGTGTTTTGAGATTAATATTTCGAAGTGAAAAATTAATGTTCTCTAACCATTGTGTGTTTCAAGTCAGGAAATAATAGTACAACATGGTATTATGACACTTTTTATCACTTTGGATGGCGGAAATAACGACAAAAATTGACAGACAATGTATTTCAATGGCAGACCGACATATTAATTTCTCTATCAATATCTTATTTACACAAGATGAACTCTATCATTATATTAGTCGTTATCGTTAGTGCAAATATTTTGTACAACGAATTTGTAGGGTAAAATTGCCAATTAAAAAATGAAATGTGCCATAAATTATTAACGAGAACAAAATGGCATCTGCAAGACATCTGTAGATGTAGAAAAAAAAGATGTATAATGAAAAATAATAATAAATATATTTTATATAATATGGAGAATATTCATTCACTGGGGATTTGTTTATTCATTGCATAGATTTGTACATCGTTTCGTAAAAATATATTACTCTAAAGTCCCATAATACCAAACTATTGAGAGAGGGAGAAATTATCTTTTCTGTCAATGGATTAATCGTTAACATCGAATTAGCAACCAAAGACGGAGGTTTCCAATGCAGAGACCAAACACTCTGTTGTTCAACCGTTGTCAGCGTCGCGCTTCCTCTTTTACTCTCCCGTCTTCTTTGTCGCTCCTCTCGTTCGGATGGAAGGACGGTCGGGCCGAGCGACGAGCCGCCGACGACCAATTTGGCGCCACCGAACGAAATGTGTCAAGGCCTGGCCGATCCACGATCCATCGGAGGAGTCCTCCTCCCTCGCTCGATCTCGAGGAACGCGGCAAACAACGGGACGCGCGCGCGTTCCTCTTTCCTCTGGCGCCGCGCCGCTAAGCTGGGATCCGATCAGCTCCGTTCGGCTCGAATCAGCTCCGCACCGCTCCGCACAACTCCGCACAGCTCCGAACAGATCCGCACAGCTCCACACAGATCCGCATCGCGACGATCGCCCAAGGATTCTTAGATTTCCCACGGGACGGTTCGGAGACTCTCTTTTTATCTGGACCATGCGTGGAAAAGCGCTCTTTATTTTGATTTCGGGAAGAGTTATGTCATCGGCACCCGACGACCAGCGAACCCTTCATTTCGAGGAAACTGCTTCCGCCAGATGTTTCGCGATTTTAGGCTTCCGCAATGATGCATTCTTGCCCGATGGGGATTTATCAACGCTATTAGTCATCGAGGCTTCATACACAGGGTCATATACAGATACACAGGGTCGTTCACCTTAATTTGACTTGTAGACTACATGTTCTATGAAGAAACGTCTGCAGCAAATGTTTTTTGATACAAAGCGGAGCATACACGGCAACAATTTGCTATTTTCCTTTTTTATCGAAATGTGTACGTCACCGTGAGTTTTTAAATTATAATACGCAACATTTAACCATGCCATTGAAAGTCTATTGAACGCAGAATAAAAAATTATTGATTGATTAATGATAAGATAGAATGAATTATTTAAATTATAATCTCTGAGTCGTCGCACTTTAATAATTATGTATTCTGACTTTCAAATGGCATGATTAAACATTGCTCGTTACAGTTAAAAAAAGTCAAGGTGACTCTCATATTTTGATAGAAGTGGACAATAGCAGAAAACTAATTGCTTTCTTGTATGCTCCACTTTATACTAAACAATTTTTGTTTGAAACATATTTTATTCGACACGTAATTTATAAGAAAAATGAAGGTGAAACAGTGAAATACTCAGTCCGTACATATATATGTCCTGCTATCGTGTAGACTAAAATAACTTATTGCGCGTAAAGTTTTAATTTTATAACACAGTAAACTAACAAATCGTTTGCCGAAGGATAAAAACTGTGCTTAAAAAAATTGCCTTTAAAAAAAAACTCGCATTGCCGAAACCCGGGATTGAACCGGGGACATTTAGATCTTCAGTCTAACGCTCTCCCAACTGAGCTATTTCGGCTGATGAACATTGCTTTGCAAATGGAGTGTCAAGTTTGTGACAACTCATTTGTTTGTTTATATACTAGTCTTAACCAAGTACAGTATCACTGTTGACCCTTTCAATAGTGACTAAAATGGAATGGTATAATGGGAAGGATATGTACTTTCCATAAATATCACAAATTAACGCTACAACTACGCAGCTCTGATTGTGACTAATCTACACAGTGTTATAAATAATTATAGACTGAAAGTAACTTTTATATTTTTGGCGATATTTAGACAAAAACATAACAGAACACCATATTTACATATTCCTATATTAGAAACCATGGAAAATAGAAGTATACAAATACTAAAAAATTAAAATATACGAATATATGTTGTTAAGTTTTCATTTAAATATTAGGAACAATGTAAGAGTTACTTTGAGTCTGTAATTATTCACATCACTGTATTGCTTTTTAACAATAACAGTTGACAAATTGTTATAATATGGGGAATTGTAAAAGAAAAAATCAATAACAAGTCACTTTGACTGCTTCGGCAGTTGGGCAACTGTTGTGTTAATTAAAATGTTACTAAAAATAGCGCAGCCACTAATGAACCGAGCTACCTTAGTGAAAGTTACGGGTGTACCTGTAATTCGAGAATCTGAACAGGTCAGTAATCTAATCTAGTCAGCTGAATCACTTGCAGCGACAGGTGCACAATACACACCTGGGCCGAATTCGAATCCCATCCACCGCTCCAATTTATCCTGTCACGCTTTGTAGGCAATCTATGGTCAAATCAAATGATCCATGATCAGTTCTTCATCGTGACAGAACTATTTAAAAAACGGTAACAGTAATATTGATTTTGATACACTGCACATTGATCGGGAATACAAATCAGTATATCACGATCAGGAATATTGTCAAGACTTTAGAGAAATCTAGATATATTATTATATTCTCTGCAATGTCCACTTCACGATCATACAAGGTCATCAACTTTTCTTGTCAAAAGAAAATAAATATATTTCTCTTCAGTTCTCAATTATTGGTGGGCGCGATGCTCGGTCGATAGGAAGAATTTGCCACGGGTTGCGGTAGGGCTGTATCGAAAACTTTCTTCGTGTTGTTCCTTCGGTCGATCCACTTCGGTTAAAAAAGGGAAAAGGGCCAGCCCTCCCCGTCAGGCGACCGGAGAAGACCTTGAAGGCGGCTGCTGCGTATCTTTGCCGAACCTTTCCATTTTCTCCTGCGCCAAAGCGCTGACTGTTGCGGGATTTCCTCGCCTCGATGGCTCCTCGGACAAGCACGCATGGGAATCGAAGGCCAAACCGGAAGTCTCGTGTCTTCCGTAGCCTTACGGCCAGGGTTTCAGGGTCTCCATCTTGACGATCAATTGACAGAAACCTCGGTTCGTCCACGTCGAGGCCTTGTCGCTTGATAAGTATTTTTGTTTCGTGGTGGATGATCTAAACGACCTTATTCACCAAGGAACAGGATTTTTCTTTTTCGAGAGCAAATCTGAATGCGAAGAATTTTGGTCATACATTAAATTAAGAAGCTGCAGATTATAATATTACAACGACCTTTACAATTATTACAATCATTTATATTATAAAATCATTCGTTTGTACATCATGTAATTTAACTCGTTTTATTATTATATTCGAACTGCACGTTTTATTTTAACACGAACTTTGAAAATATGTATCGATTATCTTAATTGTATATTAGCATCAGAGACTAAGTACTGTTTATTCGTAGTTTATACTGCCAGGAATTAAATTATTAGACAGAGCTTATAATCATAACTAATCTGTGGATCTTCGTATGCAAAATAAAAATTGTGTAAGTTAATTGTATGAAATATAAGTTAGATCAAAGTGTCTTTCCTCTTTTAATAATTGTAATAAGTTGAAAATGATCCAACAATATCTTAAAATTCTTCTAAATGCATGCAATGTGAAGTTCTTCGAAATAAATGCGTCAAATCCGCAGTCGAGATTCTCAAAGTTCCAATTAAAAATATCGCGACTAACGTATAAAAATCAGTTACATGTTTTCGATAAAATCATTAACAATTTGTGGATTAATTGAATCGATCATACTGACTTGTATTTTTTAATAGAAATGATGTAGAACTTTAAACACAAACTATATTTTGCTTTGAAGTTATTGATCAGAGCAGACTCGATAAAAATACTTCCTATAACACTTCACCCCTGTATATCGTGAATCGGTAAGAAAAAGAACAAATCCTAGGCGGGTAAGATCTCGCGTTTTTGAGGACACGAAAAAGGAACGAGAACGTAAACGTGTTTCCGAGACGTAGCCAGTCACGAGAGATCTGTCAACTGCAGGCAACACTTATCCTATCGATAGTCGACGTGCTCGTCGATTTAATCGTCTAAACACGAAACTGAACACGCCGGGAGGTCCGGTCCACCGTCAGATCAACCGGCTCCTTGATATAATCAGGTGATGTCCGATAATAATCGCTGATACACGCGAGACCGTCTTTCGTGGAAACGATTGTTCCTCAAGAATGAAATTGAGACATCAATCTTGACGAAATTTTTATGGAAACTATACGAAATTGTTATAAAATAATATGATTTACTGCCGCGAATATTACATTGAATACTATTTTATTATAGACGGTGATACCATACCTTAAACCCTTGCACTGTGATTTCTTTTATAGCTACGTTATTTAACACAACGTTGTTTAATACAATAATATTTATTGTACAAAAATACAACAAAATTTATTTCAGATTGTGATAACAGAATATTTAGTAGACGATGTATGAAATCTTCATCACGAGTCCGACTCGTTATAAAATATTGTTCAAGGGGTTATCTCAACGAGGTTTGGTGTTTCCTGGAGTTTCCCACTTATTCCAGAATTTACTGCAACATAAGTCTAATGTATAATATGAATAATGTTGTAAAATAGCATAACCGTTTTTACATATCGCTACATAGTCGTTTCACATTGTAATTGTAGCATTATAGACAATAGCCTTTTATTAAAAATGCTGGAGTAAACTGGACTCTTTTGGTCGGCATTAAAAGGGTTGACATAGTGGATTTAGGAACTCGTGAAAGTACTAATTGGACTAGTATGCATTGTCTTCGACTTTTGACCCGTCAGAATTGCGATCCGCGTCACTGTTCAACGGTTTCCGTTGTTCCGCGTGCCTGGGGTTTACGTACCCCGCGGCCTCCTACTATTCGGCCCTCCCTTAACCGTAAATTTCTGTCTTCTTTCCTCCCCTATTCATTCCCCTTCGCCGATCTCTGTCTTTGCTCTCCGTTCGTTCCCGTTTTTTTCTCCACCGTTTGTCTCTGTCCAACTGGGTCCCCCCTTTCTAACTCTCTGTCAGCTTCTGTCTTCTGCTCGCACATTTCCTCCGGGCCAACCCCTTCCCCGGTTCCACGTAGAACGTCTTCACGGATCCGCCTTTGTTTCGCCAGCGATCCTTTGTAAATTCCCTAGTCAGCTGCACGGAATCGAGCCCCGCGGCCCCGTTTACTTTTTCTAGGATGGTCCGGCTCTATTTTTAGGCGGCGACTCTCGCCGAAAAGCCGAGGCAGTTCCGCACATAAGCGCCGCGTGTAGCGTGCACGCGCGTCGATGCGTCTCGCTCGCAAGCTTGCTCGCTTGCTCGCGCACAGCAGAACCAGACCCTTTGCACTCGCGACAGGACTGCAGAGTTTCTGCACCTGTTCGTATTAGTCGACCGCGGTACTGTTCGCAAAATGAAAATTGTTCGCATCGATTTCCCGACATACGAGTCAAGCGCAAATTCTTTTCTTTCCTTGTTAATTTAAATAAGTTGAAATTATTACATCGGGGTTCGTAATTTCTTCGAATTTCTCCTCCGTTTTAGATTGTACCTACTCGTTGTTACTACGAATACAACAAATTCGCGGTCTGCGTATTGGGTACCGGGAAAACATCGTGCGGACGTATGAAATATTTTCAAGAATTAAGTTCGATTTTTCGCTTTCAAATAGTTGAGTATGTCTCGTTCTTTTCTATAATCACTTGAAAGCAAGAATAAGTTAATAACTTTCTGTTCCATAGAAATTCAATATAACGTATTTTAAATGATAGCGACGAACCTGCAATTCTTCCGTTCCTACTTAACTTCCTTGAAATTTACGCGTTGACTGCTGCATCGCCGCGCTAACAAAATCCGAGAAAAATATCGCACCGGAATTGCTCGGAAGTGACGATATTTTTAACAATTACTAGTTAACGAAGACAATATTTATGTGTAATTATTAAATGTACGTTATACCGAAAACTGTTCGACTGGAATCTGCCTGGAGGATCTAGAATTATGGTTGCTCTAGAAGAACCGAGCGGAGAGCAAGGATTTCGAACGTTGTGTAATAAAATCCCCAGCTCGATGTCGGTAATTCTTCCAATTCCTTTATGAGTAATAAGAAGATTGTCGTTTGTTCGCACGGTTTCACTAGAAGAACCGCATCCAACGGGTGTTTACCGAAAGATTCTCGTGGAACGGTTAGTAAACCGGGAGGAATTTGAAACAGTCATGGTCAAGCAACGTTAACGCCGGCTTCTCGAGTTAATGATCGGTTCCGCATCGCCTAAGGAAAATAGTAACGTTTGTGTAAATGGCGCCCTTCGACGAGAATCAATCGTGACCGATGGTGATCGTTGCGTTCTCCGTTGATCTTACACGTGCCGGCAATCTAGATGCCATTGGCCTGTCGGGAACTTCTCTCTTAAGGTCGAAGAGATAATCTTCATCCTCTCTCATACCTGGGCCGGATGATAAAGAACTTCTTCCTGTAAAAAAATCCCTTTAATGACCGGTCGAGGAATGTCTTGATACATGATACTCGATTGTCTACAATTAATAATTATCATTCGTTATTCTCGACTATAACGTATGGAGCTGTTATTCAAATTCGTTTACAAAGAAGTGAGAAATCGTGTTGTTTCAAATTGAATTCAGTTGCAACTAGAATTCGTTGCAATAAGAATTGTTAAATTCAACGATTATGATTTTAGAAATGTTTTTCATTACCATTGCAATACTTGTTAATTTTCGATAAGAATATCTGTTTAATGTTCGTGGAACGAAAATTTGTTTAAGTAGCTATAACCGTTGTTTAATAAACTCTAAACGAAAACTTGTTTGTGCTCTCTAAAGATTGGTAACGGAACTATACACTAACGATCCTGTTTTTTCATTTCAGGAAAGAAGTTGAAGTGTCCGTTCTGCGAGAGACTCTACGGCTACGAGACGAACCTGCGCGCCCACATCAGGCAGCGTCACCAAGGTATCCGGGTGCCCTGTCCGTTTTGTTCACGGACGTTCACGCGGAACAACACGGTCAGACGGCACATCGCGCGGGAGCACAAGGCCGAGCTGAACATGAAGGCGTTCCAGCAGTCGAACCACTCGGTGACGGACACGGTGCCGCAGTAGATGGTAGACGTGTTCGAGGTCGTTGGCAATACCGCGTGGCGATAGAGGGAAGTCAGCACGGTTCCTCGTATAACCCGCGAGTGGCGCGTAACGTTCGCAAGAAGGACTACGAAGAAAATGGCAACGAGCAAGTAAGCGGGCAAAGGTGTCGCAGTATCCACCTTTTCCGTTGGTCGTCGGTCAACGCCGTACCCATCCCACACGTCGCATCCGAATGGCGGTCCAGAGTCTCTTCGACCGAGGTCTCCGCGATGCAATTGACAGCGGCCGGTAACCGGGACCCGAGAGGATCTCGGCCCGCAAGGATTACAAAGGGTGATCCTCGCGATCCCTGCTGGGCGAACGCGACGATCCGTTCGTAATAGTTGTCAATTACGAGGGTCCTCCGATTCGACCGCGGGCCTACGGATGAAAGGATCTCTAATAGAGCTCAGCGAGGATCGGTCGAGATACCTTCACGACCTGGTCGAAACGGCTCTGCAGAATTTGATCCGGCGTTCCGTCCGCTTCGGCAGTCTGTTAACGTTTCGACGCTTGGAAACGTTGCGAACCGCTCGAGGAAGATGGACGCCGCATGGACCCGGATGAGACGGACGAGGCGTTGACCGCGAAAATAGGAAAATTAGCCCCGGTGATCGGATCACGAACAGGAGGGAGGGATTGTACGGATGTAGAGAAGCCGGTAAAAGGAAAAAGCTTGGGGAACACGTCGACGTCCGATTGCTCTGAGCGAGAAATTTCCGCTCGGATAGAAGGTGAGGTAGGCGATAGAGGGGTGGGATAGGGGAGGTTATTGCTCGGGTACGCTCGCGAATAAATCACAAAACTAGTCAATGAAAGTGCAACGTCAAGTAAGAATTATTAACTATAACGTTTAAATGAGCGCGACGAAGAAATGAAATAGAGAGTAGAGGAAAGCGGACAGCTGCAAGCAAACCGATTTGAAGTAATGGTGCGGATCAGAGTGGTGGGTCCAGCCTTGAGATTCGCCGTCGATGGTGGCGGGCCGGGTCGACGAATAGGAGACCGCGTCTCTCAGGTGAACTCGTATACTGTAAGCGGAGCAATTTTTTTAAAAGCAAAAAGGAAAGAAAAAAAAGATGAATCTGTTTTCCGTCTTTATTTTTTAAAACCGTCCTTCTTCGTGCGAGGACGGTCGACAGATGATATATATATATAAATATAGTATATTATATACCGACCAAAACAAAACTTGGTGCAAGCGCTGTTGCGAAATAATAGATGTAATAGAAATGTGTCTACTGCCGCTACCTTATACTCTATATTAACGATAGTTCGAACGTTACCATTGATGATTAAGGATTATTAATCTGCATATTGATAAACCGCACTCGCCGCAGAGAAAACGGAAAGAACGCTGTTACTACTGATTTTATAGAACTACAGAGGTTGAACTACCGGTACTATTATTGCTGTTGATGTCGAGAGCCTAGGGTTGAGAACCAACGGGAGAACACATTCATAGTTTTTATCTAACCGAAGTCGCTCCTGTCTTTTCTTCAATTTTCAGTTTTCTCTCGTTTATTTTTCTTTTTTTTCTTTTTGTTTTCTTTTACGACGAAATTTTGTTCAATCACGCGCCAGTGCCAAACAAGATCGGCCGAATCGACCCGCAGTCTGGATGAACCGGTCGCCGGTCTTCGTTTAGGGGTGAAACATATCCAGAGAAGGGCGTGACTTCGCGAGAATCGACACGCGTATTCATTTTGTGTCTCTCATCTCTTCGATTCTCGTCTCGTATAGATGTAACCGTTTTATAGAAGGGGTTTATGAGATTATTACCGCGGTTCTAGGACGGACAAGTTACCATGTGTGGGCCACGTGCAAGCGAATCGTTCCCGGCGGTCGCAGCCGTCAACCGTTTCGGACGCGTACGAGAACGAAAGAGGATCGTGACCGGTCACGATCGAGTTCGACCTTTTCGAGTCTCTCGACGACTGCCGCGAGCCGCCTGTTCGCTGGATCCGTGTGAACAGGTGTTTCCCGGAGCCCGTCCCGCGCGTTCGAAATGGCTCGCCGCCGATTTCTCTGTTCCCGATGTTTTTCTATCGATCTTTTTAGCGCGCGACCGATCCCCGTGATCGGCTCGCGTTCGCCGGGAAGGATCGCGGCACGACGTTGACGTCACGCGAACAATCACTACCACTTTGTTACCTGTTTACAATGTTTAATACGGACTTTTGTCCGAAGCAATAGTTGCGGATCGAGATAATAAGGGGACGACAACCAATAGACCACGATCGATACATAGATTAATTGCTAGCTCGGTTGTATAGGATGTAATATCAATGCAATAGTTATATTACATTTACCTATATAGATAGATATATAGATACTCCTAGTCAGGATGGCACCACGATATTACTTGTTGCAGTATTGACACGTTTATCGATGATTTTATTTTATCGTTCCTTTTCTTCGCCTCAATACCCCGTTTTTTGTTTCTTTCCTCTTTCTATCTCTCCCTGTCTCTCTTCCTCTCTCTTCCCCTCTCTTCTTTTACTTTCTTGTATCTTGTCCTCTGTTTTCCCTATCGTTTACTCTTTCTATTTTTCTGTCTCTCTTTCCTCTCTCCCCCTGTCTCTCTCTCTCACTCTCTTCTTTTATATCGCCTTTTATAGTTGTTCATCATCTTGTTGCGTTACAGACGAAGTTTAAACAAAAGTTATTAATCTCACAACGATACGCCTACCGCGAAGGTATCAAAGACAATAGACGAATAGAGAATTATTTAGTGTTTAAACGAGATCACACGCGAGCTAAGGGATTGTATGTATATATTCGCAGAGAAATAACGTTATAGACACGGTCGATCGCAGATTTATCCGTACCTTTTTTTTCTTATACGTCCCGATTCACAAATCTTTCTTACTCCCTCTTTCTTTCCACGTTCGTTCGTGTCTTGCTGTTCTATTTTTGTTTAGTCTTCTTAGAGAACCGCGCGATATGATCGCGGGCGGCTCCGTTCGCCCGCGTCCTCTGCCAAATGAGATACGTAATGACAGTACTACCTCATCGTTTTTATAATAACAAAGCATTAACAAAACACAGGGAACACTGAGCGACTACGATAATTAATATACCTGTACATTCCGTACAGCCGAGATATACTACTTGTCCGATTAGCCCGAGAATAGTCGGGACTATACTTCTGCTGTTATACCCTGGAAAAAGGGTACGAGCGAGGATCTCGAGACTTTTTCCTGCGAATTCCTCGGGTTTGAGATCTCTTCATCGCTCTGTCATAAGAAATTCTTCGAACATAGATCATCGGTGTTCGGATATTTCTGTTCCTGATTGCTGGATAGCCATTACAGAAAAGAAGAGATCTTGCAGGTTACATAGTAAGAATGATATGGAAATGATTACCCGAAATCGCTCAAGTCGTTACCATGATACTATGCGCGAGTATGGTATGAAATCTTTCACCAAACAGTAATTTCTTCGGTATAATTTTATCTTATTATTGCATGGCAATTAAATAGTCGCCAGTTTAATTTGATTTGCATTCTAACTTATAACACTCGTATGCTTTTGGAAGCATACTTTTCTAGCTTTCATTAAATCTCGCGTTATACCTACAAATGCGTTTTATTTACATTTCAAATACATTGTTATTCATGTTTCAAACAAGTATATCAAAACCACATCATAGAAAAATTAAAGATCTTAGAGTATATAAATCATAAAATGGATGAACGATCTACGTGCATGAAACAAGAGCAAGTAGACTCGATTGGTCATTAGAGTCAACCCAATTGCAGATTTGCAGTGTTTCCAGAACTGATTTTCAAGACTTTTTAAATTATTGTTTGGTTTATTCTTAATAGCAAGGAAAGAATCACCTTTCAAGTCTCTTATCCTAAATGGCTACCAGCTAAAGTAGCAACAAAATTAGCCTGCAGAAGCATTGAACTCTTTACCACTTAACTATATCTTTGTACAGTAGCTCTTAACAAGAACTAAACTAAATCTGCTACAATCCGATCGCAGAAACGTTTAAAAACGTTGAACACTCCTCGTTAGAACTCGAAGAATTCGGGAAGCCTACAAGATCCTCGGCACACGTGATATATAAGCTCTACATATTATATTATATATAGAATCCGTTTTTTTACAAAGCCGCATTATTGCATATGTACAACTATAATATGTAACTGACGACTAGAAACAGTGAGATACGTGGATAGATACGTGGATGGATGCGTGTATCTGTGCCGGCGTGAGTGGGGGATGCGTGTGTGCACTGCGTGATTTCTAAGCTCGAGCGCGTGTTTTACCTGGTGAAGAAGAAGGAGGAAAGCAGAACAAAAAGGAAACAGAAAACCGGCAAAAAATAAGAGAGAAGAGTACACACATGAAAACAATGCGATTTTGTATCGTTCAACGGCGGGACGTTTGGCATTCGTGAAATTCCTGAAAAGCGATAGCGATTTTCGAGCAGCGAGGATCAAATCCGGAAATAGGGGTCAAAGATACGAGATTTCCGCGAGACCGTGGTTCGGTTTCGTTTCCCGAAGTAACAAAATCACGTGACAAAAGTACGCAAACTATTTTGAAACGATTCCGACAAATTCGAAGACAAATCGAGAAACGAAACGAACGATCGTCTCGAGGCTTACCGATCGTCTCGAGGCTTACCGATCGTTCGATTGACAATGAAGGAAACGGAAGGGTTTGGGTGGGTGAAGGCTAAATAGAGCGAACGGGTAGAGCAAAAGGAAGGATGCAGGACGTCGAAGAGAAGAACCGGTGGTCAGGTCGAGGGTGATACCGATCCTTTCGGGGGAATCACTTAACCAAGGATGGGCTACGAAACACTTAGATGACGTGAATTAGTCGTAGAGGGGTGGGAAGAAGGCGAGGGTTCAGCGACGGACGCTCGCTGTGGGTAAAGGGATTATTAAAAGAAAAAAAGAAAAGTGTTATGTGTCGTTTACGTATGTGATGATAGGAACATACACACACGCACGCGTCCACACACGCGCGCACATACACAACGTACACGCTCAATAAAACATACACGAAACCACAGGCGAACACAACGAGACAGGTACACACGACACAACAGGAACATTGCACGGGATACGTCGCATGCGATCCAGTTTTACGTACACGATCACGAGTGTAAATATATATGTGTATAGCTAAGGTCCATGTATCCGTACTTTCATTGAGTCTAAATAGGTTTTTGTTCGTTCGTTATTCCTTCGTTTTAAAATTAAGTCGTTCGTTTTCTCGGCTATCCTGCCAAGCAGGGGCTAACCCGCGAAGGGGGAGTTAATCTTTAGGTCGTACGTTGAACATTTTCTTAGTCGTTAAGTTTCCTCGTTTTGCATGGAATTCGCAAGTTCCACTGTCTTTTTCTTCTAAGAGATGCGTATATAATGGTCTACTTAAATATTTCCTTTAGTTTCGATGATACAAGATACTCTGTTAGAAGCGACGTTTAATCTTAATTTTGGAAGGTCGAGGACGATTTTACAATTTCACGATTTCACATTTTCTTTCTTTAATATGTTCAACAAGTTGATATTATTACTTTAAATTTCGTCGAATCAGATTTGTTACGAATACATAGCAGATTATTAGAACCACCGCGTGAAAAATATTCTAAACGAAAATTCGTAATTTGCAAACATCGATACTCTACGATCGTTCCAGTCAAAATTTGTCGTTTCATCTTGAAAAAATAATCTCGGCCAGTAAAACCGACATTAAGATTGTCATTAAAATTGCATGCGGAATATATTTTCTATCATCCCAACCGACAGAGTATTTGTGTAGACCGCCACGTATAAATAAATTTATATATTTATACATACATAAATATATATTTTGTTCCTTTCTTTTTAGGTTTTCGCTTCGCTTAGGCGTGTGCCAACGGGGCACGAGGGTCGCTAAAGCGTTTCGAGTATCACAAGTGGGTTTAGGGTTTCGGGGCTTGGAAAGCCGGATGTTCTTTTTCGTTTTAATTGTTTCGTTGTATTCGTGCACCGTGCATAACGCGTTCTTACGTGCCGGTATGTGCACGCGTAGTTGCAAACGGGAATGGAAAATCGATGGTCCCTGGGATTCGACGCGAGATCGCGAGAACGCAGAACGGCGTAAACACATGTTCATCTTTCCCGGATCTAATCCGACGAAATATCCGGAGATTCGATCGTTCCTCCGCGGAAAACGACGCGGCATCGATTTGCTTCTTCCATTTCGTTCCAGCTGAGGTGGTCTTCTTCGGACTCAAAACTCCTCTTTGTTTCTCCAGTCGATCGTATGCCCGTGCTACGTACCGAAAAAAAGGTTCAGTTCCGTCTGCGGAAGATGAATAAAATTAGTGGTGAGGGAATCGTCCCGCGGACTCTCGTTCCTCCCGTTTTATTACGAATAAAGCGGGAATCGACGGGCTCGAGGGCACGAAGTTTAATGGAAATTTGGACAGCCCTCCTGGAAGGGTAGTTTCCGGAGCCTGTAGTTGTTTTTGCGTTGTTAGGATCGTCGACCGTATCACCGTGCACGCACACACCTAACGGAACAGACAGAAAACAAAGATGATACGTACAAACGAACGGCGTAAATACGAACACAAGGACACGACGGGCACAGGAGCAGGATACACAGAAAGACGCAAGGGGCGCGGTACGTGCGTACGTGGTTGCGTGCAATATATCGTTGCGATGCGACGTTGACGCGTACGCGTACGTACGTACCATTATTGTATCACGGCGTAGGATAAAATGTTGCATGTTGTTTCTATAATATGTGTTTACGGATTGAAAATCCTTTATAGATGTCGTGTGTGACACAGCTTGGCGGGGGGCGAGCTTTGCACCGCGGGTCCGCCGATCGTTTCCCCTTTTCGGTGGTCGAGTCAGAGGGAGGAATCGACGAGAACGGTTTCTTCGCTCGAATCTCGTTAAGAGAGGGGATCGGTCGGAGCTCGGTCGCTCGTGGTGCAAACGGGCTTTCCGCGGTTCCGAGCAAAAGCGAGAAAGAAAACGAGGCAAAAAAAGGAAGGGGAAGGAGCGAAACCGCGAATGATCCTTGGTCACTACTATTTCGGTACGAAGTCACGTGGACGAGCAAGAAGAGCGTCGAGGAATGGGCTGGACGATGAGAACGAAGCCGAGATAGAAACAACGGCGGCGCGATTGTTGCGGGGTGGGAATTAGGGGTGGGACCGGGGTGACGGGGACGGGAGTCGGGGAGGAGTTGGAAGTGAGATTTTGTTTTGCGGAAACGAGAGAGAGACGAGGTCGATGTTATCGCTGCACCTAGACAGCCGCGTCCTCTTGTGCGCGGTGTGCACCTGGCAACTAACTATGCTGTTTGATCATCGTATAGTATATTGATAGTACTATACCATAGTTGGTAATTGATTGCATAGTACATGTATCACGCACGCATAAGCATATTTAAAGAAAAAAAGCGTATATGTTATATACATATACATATATACACACAAATATATATATATATGTATATGAGAAGAATGAATAGAGGAAGTAAGAATCACGGTAGAGTCGGAGAGTGCGAATGGAGATTCTCTTCGACGCCACGGATGAAGAACAGAAAATATTAACAATTTACGATTTACGATTAATATTATTAACGCCTGTAGGGCACGGTGTCGCGAGGCGGGGCTTTGATCTCGGCGTGCGGCGTGCCCCTAATCGAGTTTGTTCGAAGGGGTTGCCGCGACTTATAGTACAAAGTAAACTTAACGTTTAAGGGGTAACAATGAAGAAATATGAGAACAGAGAAACGACCGATCGAGACGGCGACGAATCGGTCACCGCGGGGATCGCGAGTTCTCTCGTAGGACTTACTACTAAACATGGTGTAATAACACGATAGGGTCGACGATAATGATAGATTACGGTAATGATGATTCATGGTTTATATATATACGGTCGAAACGGGGAACGGCGTAATGGCGGCGGCGGCGGCAGCCGCGCCGGCGGACGGTCGAGGATTCAACGGTCCCGATTTAATTAAGCTCATCACGCACACTGCATCTCGATCATGATCCACGGGAGAGAGAGTGGATCGAACGTTTGTTTCGCGTGACACGATTCTGTCCCGGGACCGCGTGTCCGTTCGCTCAAATATCGTCGAGTCAGATTCCTTGCCGCAGTGCAATTTTCATCGCGAATTTGCTACATGATACATTTTAAGAGCATGGTTCTCTTTGAAATGAATTTACCGGACAACATCCGTTACATTTAATGCAGTGCTCTTGACTCGTGTTACCAAACTGGTATCAGTGGATTGCAAATTTTATATGAAATAGCTTGAACCAATATTGCACCGCACGTTTACTGGTGTATGTTTCCGTACATTGTACGAAATCTTTCCATCGCCAGCTTCATAACAACACAGGAGACAAAATCTGACTAAACGAGACAATTGTCGAAAGTATAGTAACAGATACGAGTTAAAGATGTCTATCGTATAGTCTAAATATATCAAATGAGGAGGTCGCAATTCATTTCAAAAGAATCTAAAAATGTACAAATATACTTAATAATATCTCAACAATATCGCTAAGACATCGTTAAGAGGAACAGAAGCAGCAGAGAATTGAAAGATTAGGCTCCTAAGAATACGGTATCGAGAAAAGTACAAGCGAATGTGTATTGTAAAGATATTTATAATAACTAATTCACAATGTGCATATAGATACACAAATTCGTAAGGAAGACCAAGATAAAAAAAGTAAAAACAGATTGATATTGAATGATCTCATTGTAATTAATGTATTGCAGTACAGCTTTGGCACTTCGACGCCCCTTTACGATGTTTCTACGATGTTGTCCACATTTATCGACGGTCGCTCTTTCGAAAAGAAGCACAATAATTCTGAACGACTCGACGGTTTTTAATCAGGCGTCGCACACGTCCCGTGCGTGACGGAATAGTATTCTGCGAATTCCGGGAAGAAGAGGGTAAAGTTCAAGCAGTCCGTTTCAAGTTTTCTACATATCAATATTCGCTTTACCTTAGACATACCGGTGGCATCTTCTGCGCTGATTAACTCGAAAGACACGTCGCAACGCTTCTAGCTTTCGTCTTGTAAAGGTTTTACTAAATAGGAGGAATTCAGCAGTTTAACTCTCGCGAGCTCCTGAAACACGATCGCACTGACGATTCTCTTATACTTTTCTCATTTTTCTACCTTGTTTCTCTTATTTTCAGTTTACGTTTCATTGCGATTCATTACAGTTTACTCAGTACATAATACAGTATATAATATAGAAAATGAACGAATTATCAATCGAGGATCAAACGAGACTTAAACATTTAATGAAAGGATTCAGATGTACAGTATTTGTACGATATTCTCTAGTTATGTGCTCCTTCTTAATGGACCTCACTCATGATTAACATGTAACGAGGTAATAACGTAGTACGAGGAACGTGGTAGTTGAAGACGTTCGGAAATCAGCTAGATTGTTTAGTATACTTCGAATGAATTTCATTGATCCGGAGCTCCATTCATCTGTTATTACGAGCACGTTCAAAACATTTATTTAATGAATTTTTAATTAATTATTTTATAATTAGTTATTTTAATTAATACAGTGATTCTACATTCGTCGATAGCCTCTTTCAATTCAGTTTAGATAACAAGCAATTTCTCCAATTTGTAAATAGTCACGTTAAACACGCTGCCGCACAAAATTAGAGAAATACTAAATTGTGACCGTAGAAAAATGACGACCTTTGAACTCCTGCAACTTTGACCATAATTGGTCAATTTGTCATATTTGATTGTACATTAAATAACATGGGATCAGAATAATCCAAAGTACTCGACGTAGACATCAAAACGAGCAAAGTATTCTAAGATTGTCTTACCCGAAGTGACAAGAGTTCAAATATCGACAATTCTCCAATTCTCTAATGTTGTTCCAACCTCGTCGAGCAGTGTATAGCAATACCTGGCGACAGTTCCAGCTCGCGAAAGCATCTGTGATAGACATTACCACGTTAGCAAGCATCTGCATCAATATAATCGCAGAGTCGAGGTCGCGACGACGTCGCGTCTTTCGAGTGACACCGTTCATTTGCACGCCTCTTCTTCTCCGAACCATGGGACAAAGGTTGCAAGTCGACTGTAAGACACGCGGTCATATTTTATAACGGGTAGCTCCGAACGATCCGTGCTAGTTAGAAGAATCGTCAAGACTCGTGCCGCGGACTGCTCAATTTCGCTTCACCGTGTCTGCGCAATCCTCGCAGACGATTTCCATAGATGTTTCCACGCGAACAGTCGACAGGATAGCTCTCATTCACTGAAGCAACGTGTTCGCTCCATCCGTTTTACTAATCCAACCAGAAAAGACTGGAAGAACTCGACACTGCCAGGGACGATCGCGAATCCTTCCGTGACCTGTCTGCCGACGCGCGATCCTCACCGCCGTCCGTCACAATAACGGATCACAATACTTCGTCACACACTAGTACAAATGCTACCTCACACACGACATACAGGGTGCAGAGTGAATAAAAAGAAGAAAAAGAAAAAAAGAGAAAAATCGAGAAGGAAAAATCTCTCTCTATATGTATCTGTCTCTCACTTTCTCTCTCTCTCTCTCTCTCTCTCTCTCTCTCTCTCTCTCTCTCTTTCTCTCCCACACGCTCTATCTATCTCTCTTTCTCTCTCTGTCTCTGTATATAAGACACAGTTATCTCGCGATAGAGTCGGACGTCTCTAAGCGCGATTAGAAAGAGACGGACGAAAAAGGAAAAGAAAACGAAAGGATCGCAGACGACGGTAACAGAGGTCAGAATGAATTTGGAAATCGGAGCCCGCCGATCGCGGCCCGACGCCATAAGTCCTTTTCTCAGGAATATGAAAACCAAGTACAAACTACAAAGTATAATAGTCGATAAGATTTAAATAAACATAAATCAATAATCAAGCGATGCAATAGTCGAGTGTATAGTAGGAATCGTCGGTGTGCACCTAACACACCGTTTCTCTTTTTTATCTCTGTCTCAAATTCTCTCTTCTCTCTCTCTCTTTCTCTCACTCTCTCTCTTTCACTCTATCTATCTCCGCTTCTATTTCTCTCTTTCCGAGACTCTTCGCTCTTCATCGTTCTATCTATCTGTTTATTAGCACGGTTAAGATTGTTAATAATCACTGCTATCGATTATCGTCACACCAGAAATCATCGTGTGTCGCGGATGATAGCGCGATGCGTATAATACGATATCTACAGGCTGATTCAGCGCTTGCGGTCGTTAACTTTCGAGGTAAATCGTTTAAATTGAGACCATGGTGGAGATTAGGGTGAACGTTCGTCGTATGTTGGAAATGGTTTAGGCACGATACAGCAATGCGCTTGAAGATCTTTATACTTTTCTTTCGAGCATTGGCTGTACACTTGAATTTCAGATACATCGCTTCGATCGTTGACCTTCGACATAAGAAGCATCTGAAAATGATTCTTATGTATACGCATCAAATGGAAACAGAAGTTGATGCTTCAAAACCATAATAACGTTTTCATCGATCTAACGAGTATAAAACAAGCTTGAGTTGTAATTGCAAACTCCCACCAGTGCATAGAAATCGATCTTTTGTCTATATGTCATTCGTGATTCTGCAGTTTCCGAAACGGCATTTAATAACACAAATGGAGCCAAACAGAAGATCTTACTGTATCTAGAAACAGATAACGAGCATGCTTCTTTGACGACGGATAATCGACAAATTTATTAGTTTCGCTATTCTCATTTGTCACATTCACCTCGAAGATAACGTTCACGCTCCTTGAAGCAGTCTGTACGCGAACGAAGCGTTTCCTCTTGTTTCCAATCATCGCTGATCGTCTATGGTTTCACTGCTCACAGTGAAAAGAGAGCTAAAAGAGATTGTTCCAAGAGCAGCAAATAAAAGAGAAAGGTAAATCAGATCAGAAACAGATGTTGAGAAACAAGAGATCCGATTAGCGATGAGTACGCTATAGTCGCAACGAAACTGTTTGATCGCTCAAGATTGCTAACTAACCCATCCCCACATTGTGAAATTCAGCTGTATCTCCAGTTCTCTTATTTTACAAGGGTGCTGTGAAACTCACGTTCTGTGAAACGTTTATTGAATACACAGATGAGCCGAAATAAATCTAGAGAACCATTTCGATGCAGTTTGAGCTTGCGATCTCGTGACAAAGTTTATTTCGTTTCGACTATAGCTCGCTGATCGTTAGAGAAGAAACGCTTCGTTCGACGCAGTCAACGTCGTTTACAACATGTACTCTAGTTTGATTCGGATCTTTCGTAAACTCTTTCGATTTATCGGATTCCTCCAGCCTTAATCCCATCAGCGAACATACTTCGATGATCGTTTTCGTTGAATCCGACTTATACCAGAGGCGTTTCATTTCTCGCTCTTTGAGCGACCAACCATAAAGAACGATCCAGTTATTGTTTCCTGTTGACGCACGTTTGTTCTTTGTTGGCCATTTTGAACGTACGCTTGGGAGACTGATAGGTGCGGTATCCTGGTGTAAGTCCTCGAAACTGTTGTCCATACGTGTGCGTTTGTTTTGATAACAAACGAGTGTCCCACCGTGAATCAACCTTCTTACCATTTCCACTTTGTGTAAGGTCTCTCGCGCGCATTGCGCCCGCGCAAAACACCATTCATTCATTTCCTCTTAGGTTACATTTCAGTCGAGTATTCCGCGTTATCGCTTGCTAAGTATTAATCAACTTTTTGTAGAGTTCCCGACGGATTCTTCAAAATCTCGCACGTTACCGGATCGGTGTATAGTCCTCGCGCGAGAAGAAGGCGCCTTTGTGTTTACATCCCCCTCTTACTAGCTGTCCCCACTGCCGCAGCGTCGCTATTGGCAGTAAGAGGGGGAATGTAAACAGAAAGATGCCTCCTTCTCGCGTGAGGACTGTACACACCAATTTGTTTTTAATGTTATGGTTCGAACGATTTCCATCGGACATAAGATCTTCCTTTTCATTTCGCCGAGATGTCGGTGCGAGATTTTCAATTTGATCACATTCGCGATGTTTCTGTGTCCAGCGACACACCATCCGGAACTGTAATTCTCGGAAAACGCGTTTCACTACCGTTGCGTATGTAGCCTCGTTTTCTTTCTTCTCCCGTTCTATCTATTGCACTGTACGATTCTTGGGCAGAGGGTGGAAGCTCTCTGCATTTTCTCGTCTCCCAAACACCATCGTCGTTTACCATTTTGTTTATCTTGTACTCGGAGGAAACTGGCCGGCCACCGTGCAGTTCCCAGCGTTGCGTCACTCGAGTGCGAGCCGCATCCTTTTTCTAGACTTTAACGTTCACGTTTCGCTAACATTGCAGCCATTTTCGTTAAAAGATCACAATGACATGGAAGCACTTGCTGATCCGCAATTCAACGCGTTTTCTACCCATGTCAGATACGCGGAAAATATTCGTGAGGAAATACTGGCATCGTATTTCGACGTAACGGAATACAGTGCGCTCCTCAATAAGTATACGCAAGAAATGGTACACATGTTTCATCGTTATGGAGAAGTATAACGTGTAACGGGGCAACTGTTCGTACTCCATTTCGTAAAGAAATGTTTCTAGCGGGAGAAAGTACTGTACAATGTTAGCGAAAGAAACAAGCCCGGCACCTAAGAACCTCGACAGTGGGGGTTGCACAGTGATCGCTGCCAGTTCTCGCGCGTTCATTACCGCATAGTGTAATGTAAGTGTATACGAAACCGCTTCTACCTCAATCAAGACAACACCAACACGCACACGCAATCCTACCTGTTGCTTCTAGATAAACGTCCTGCGAATCGATCTCAGAATCGTTCGTTTCGTGGAATAACGATAAAAAGGTGAAATATTTTAATATTAAAGTTAAAAATATTTTAATATTCACTGGAACTCATCTTCCAAAAGGAATTGAATAGAAGGCTATAATCTTCAAGCATAATCACGACGCCAGTTTCACCCTTCATTTTGCAAAGTGCAACAGAAACAGTCTTCTCTCTATTTTTATTTTACGATGTATGAATGACTATTTGGGGGATACGACGAAGGACGTTTATTTCGGAGCAAACTGTACATATATAATAATAACATTGAATAAGACGGTGTGATTACACGATATATTATATGGTTCCTTCTTGGTTTTCGTTTCTCGTCAAGTATTATTTTCTTACCGAGACGATGGCGGCGATGAACGCTCACGTGCCATTGCCGCATTCTTATTCGTTCTTTGTCGCGCGCAGGGTGAGACAAAATCCGTGGAACAATTGACGAGTTGATTTAATGTTTAAACCTAATTGGTAATCAAATTTTAACGGTGGATTCGACGATTACTATGCAGAACAATCAGCAACATTCAAATGTAGACTTCGCTTTTTAACTTTGAAAGTATTCTCCAAAATTTTGCTTCATATCTTCTATCGGTATATTTAGATTCGTTGAGGATCATTTTCATAAAAGCACACTATTAAACCAAGCGTTTTACAGGATGCAAAGAGAAATAAGAGGAATTCCCACCTTAAGCAACACATAAACTTTAATTACACTTTTATAATGTGTTTATGCATACTGTAATACTATTGCAAACTTTTGTCGTTCATTTTCAGTGTGTCAAAATTGATTTTATACTATAGTTTCGTTATCGATGCGTAGAATCGGCTCGCCGAAATGTTGTTCCATGAGTTTCGACCCCTCCCCACTCCCTTCTCCTAATTGTCACGCAAAGGAAACAGAAAATTCAAGGATTAAACCAGAACAATATACGTAATAGAAACACAACAATATAAATAACTATACACATAACTAATATAATAGAGATATAAGATGAGAAACTATAGCTGCCGCGGATGAAATATATCAAATATACTGTGACCCTCACCGATCTCCCGTTCCCTCTCCCCACAGACTCATCCTCACCCCTGACCCACTGCACTCGAACTCCACAGACACCCGAGCATATGTATATACAAACCGTTTATATTTATTTATTTATGTTTCTATGCGCTGGACGCGTCTATGTTATACGCAATCGCAAACAGATGGATACTATTCCTATCGATAACGAAAGAGTACATTCATCTTTTTCAATATGAAACATAGTATATGTACGTCCATATATACGCATACAAATATTATGAATGTATATATGTATATATACATATACATATATGTATCTAATATCTATGTATATGTACACGTACATATACGTGGATCAAAATATATATGTAATATTAAGGAGTAATTGTTTAGATCGTAAGTGAGCCCCGAACTCGTCGCCCCGCAACGCGACACCAATTTCGAGGACAAGAGGAGAAATCTAAATAAATAAATAAATGAATAAATAAATAAATAAATAAATGAATAAATAAATAATTAAACGATTAAATGATTAAATGATTAAATGAAATAAATGTATATTGTACACACGGATGGGAACGTAAGCAAGACGACGGGAGGTTTAAGTCGCGACTTGTAAACCGCTCGATCACGCGGTGCGCGCCGATCGATTCGAGTTCCTTCTCCGTCGCGAATATGAAAATTCGGATTTAAGCATCGATCGGCGAGGGAATCGAGGATCGACGATATCTTATTGGGCATTTCTGCTTCTCGACACGGGAAACACCGAGCCGGAGTGAAAGACATCCGTACCGTTTCGACGGCGTTTCGAATCGAAAATCGCCATTCCGATTGGTCGGCAAGCGATTCTCTTCCGTGAGAACGAAAAGGAAGCTTTTCAACGAACGCGACGAAACGTTTTCCACGGAACACCTCTCGCTCCGGTCGGCTCCCGTAACTCTCGCGTCGATCATACCCGTCGATCCTCGCCGTCGACGTAAATACGGGAAAATCGGCCGCACTCCTTGCGTCGCGTTCGTCGAAACGAGGAGGAAACACGTGAGGCTTGCGCCGCGGACCCGACGCGACACGGTGGTTACCAATCATTTTTGTTTCTAAGTTTTCGAAGATTAAATTTACGTTACGGTTACGAAGTATAATTGCGGTGGAGCATGGACGAAAGCGTGAGACTGATTGCGAAAGAAAGCGGAAGCGGAGAGCGAACGGAGATACGGAGGCACCGGAAGCGGTGAACCTCCAGCGTGAATGGATCGCGGTGAGCCGTGGTTGCGGTTATTCTCTTTTGTGTACACAAAATGACACTTCGCGTTATTCATGGAACATATTTTATTTATACAGAAAAGTGTATGCGTGCGTATACGCCTGTGTATGTATGTACAAATGCGCGCTCGTTTGTGTTCGAGAGTCTGTAACGGTTTTCAATGAGTCGTCGAGCGCGTTTTAATCTCGATCGCGTTTCGACTTTCATTGAACTGCTTTACGACGTTCGAAGTCGCAGGACAATGCGACGAAAAGTGCGAGAAGCAGCGGAGGGTATGCATGCGAAGATGATCGAATGAATGGACGAACACAGGATAGACGGGAAGCGAAATATAGCGGAAGTGGAATAAATGAGAACGAGTTCGATATTCTGTCATCGGCGATGACGCGCGTTGCAAAGAAACCGCAACGCGGAGGTGCGTGATACGATGAACGAATGGCGACGATACACGAAACAAAGGTTACGATTTTTTTTCTTTATTTTCCTTTCGTTCCCGTGCGCGAACGAGGTGGCAGGGGTTCGTGCTACGCCGTTGAGTGTAACTCACCCATTTTTTTTGTTTGTATAAAATTAATCGGAATTTAATTAGGCTATTAATAACTGTTCGATTACTATAAAACAAGAAAACTTTACCATTAATTATAAATTACAGAAAAATGAGACGGGGTGCAGTTTCTTTTCACACCTTCTTCTTGTCCACGTTTATCCTCTACCTCCCACGCAACTATACATTATCTGTAGACTATGGATCTTTATGCAGACTATCATTTTCGTAAGTTATTTCGCAACACTTGGGATTGAAAAAATGTTTTCATTAACTTTAACTTTTCTTTCCTCGTTACGTAGAAGGTTACTCATTGTAAAAAGGAAATGAAAATACTATTAGGCCTTGTTGATATATCCATCCTCTTGCAGTTTAAAAATCTGTACACGCCATAAATGCATCAAGATCCGCAGTCTATATAATAAGCAAAAATTGCCAATAGCGTACTCTACTTGAGCAGTTTCATGTTTTCTTCTAGAAAAGAAGGATGCTGCTGACATTATAGAGTGGCATATCTTGTTTTAATATTCTAAGAGAATAACATATTTTACAATGATTTGTTATTTGTGTCTCATTCTACATATTACAATTGTTCGAGAAGTACAATTTTGATAAAACCTTACAGAGCTCAGAAATAGTAAAATTTAGTTTGGAAACAATAAAGTACTTCTTTAAACCTCGGATGGTGTGACAACGGTTTCATTTTAATTAGAATTATAACCGATTCGTCTAAATTCTACATGTTTAGCAAACAGTACTATTTATTAGCTATTCATTATTAAATTTTCTTTAAGAATTAATATCGATCTCTGAGAAGCAAATTCAAAAGAAAGTAAAAACATTGATTTACGAGGATTTAGTTTATATGCTTAAAATTAAAGTGTAAGTTAAAATTAAGCTTAAATGTTTAAAATCTTGTACAACATTATTAAAACCGTATAGTTTATTACAAAAAACTTAAATTGTTTTTTTCATATTTTACTTATAAAAAAAGCTCTCAGAATCTAAGTGTTTAAATTAATCTCAACATGTATATTGATGAACAATGCAAGCAATGCGTAATTAATATAAAATGTAAGAAATTTAATTAATATATAAACCAGAAATTATTTTTATATTTTTTTACTTATTTTATATCATATCAAATAATTACAAAAATCATTTTTACGTAATTCAGGTTCTAAACTTATAGAATAATGAATTCATCTTGAGTGGATATTTCGAATCGATTTAAACACAAGTTAAATAAATATTCTGGAAATATAGAAATATTTAGGAGATTATTCTGCCAAAGAAAGCTTATTTACTGCAAATTATTTAATGCAAACATCAAGAACAGATAATCCTTGCTATTTTGTCATTAAATACAATGTAAATCCGATACAAATCATCTGCCACGTAAAATATAAAACTAACGCCACTACACACAGTGGCAGAACATTGAAACTGTTGGCCAAAATTATCCACAGATTATTACTTTTAGGGTTTAGTATTTTGACATAGATGGTGTTACTTGTAGCTACTGTTGCTGTTGTTATTCATTTTCTATTTTACCGACACCATTAAGGCACCATTAAGGGCTAGACGACATACACATACTTAAAATCCGTAAATGCATTGCATCTTGTGGACCTTTCTGTCTCACCTTTGTAGGACTTTAGAGTCCTCTTACCATTTCGTGATGCGCTCAGCATTACCGATAATTCACGAAAACTAAGCACATTAGCAAGAAGCAAGTATCCTCTATATATTTCATTTCTACTACGAATACTAAATGTTATTTGGTGGCAGTGTACGCATACATTGTGTCTACCGAATAAATACTGTTAAACCATTTACAGATCTACGTCGCGTCACAATCGTAGTTCGCAATTGCAATATTCATCAGGTAGGCACCCCGCACATGCGTAGTCGTGCGTGGTTAAATTGCATGTTTCCACCGAGGGTTAGGGGCATGCGTAGCTATAGTACATAATATGTATCTTGCACTCCCGTCTTCGATTGAGTACCACTAATATAGTCTACGCCAAGTTACCAAAAGTTCATTACTCCACCGCCGATGGCGTTGAGATAGAAATTCGTCAAATCTTACAAACTGCTCCGCTTATGACTTATGCAATAGTGTATATGTATGCAATAAAAAAATGAAAACAATTAAAGTTTACATATAATATAATAATAAACATATGTATAAATAATAAATTCATACTTATTAAGAAAATGTAAAAAATTTATTTCTGGGGCGCCACTTGTTCCGACGCACGAAGGTGATTGGTGGTGAGAAATTAACTACACGTTTTTCTATCTACAAACACGCAATTTTCGATCAGCCACTGCCTAAGACCAAGCCAACGTTTCACTTTCCTTTCCGGTTTCAGTTGGACAGTGAGTAGGTTCTTTTCTGCAGTCGCTCCTGTTCTGGTCACTGTGAGAATGTCGTAAGTATCGAATCTCTCTATATCTTAACAATCCAAAGTTATAAATTATTTTCATAGTACAAAAAGGTTGTTTCCATATGTATTGTGAACGTGATTAGTAATATTTACTGAAAATTAATGTAGTTTTTAATGTTCGAGTATCTGTAACTATGCTCTTGGTATTCTGTAGCATTTCCTGATCACATGTTCTGCACTCATTTCTATTCTATTCTACTCATTTCAATGTGTGAATAAAACCAGAAATATATATCATGCAATAAAAATTCTATTGGATTAAGCTTAAATCTTAGTATTTGTATTGATTGCGATTTCATTTAACCGCATGTATTTCGGTTTACAGGTCCAAGGTATCGCGTGATACACTCTACGAGTGTGTGAATACCGTAATTCAAACTTCACAAGAAAAGAAAAGGAAATTTTCCGAAACAGTTGAACTCCAAATTGGTTTGAAGAATTATGATCCACAAAAGGACAAACGTTTCTCAGGCACCGTCAAGTATGTTTCTACCTGACATTGAGGATTCTTTTCGGCTTTTAATGGTCACTCGTAAATCGTTTTTTTATTTTAACTAATAACCCGAAAAGATTGCCTCATGTTGAGTCAGGAAGCTGGGTTTTACCTGGCGGACCTGCACCCAGGGTCTTAAATAAATTGGGGAGGTATTGTACCGTTATTTTAATTACAGGATCATGAATTATGATCCTGCTGGTAAGTTAATATATAATACTTTGAGTATTTCACTGATTCAAGTATATGACTCAATGTTCAGTGATGCTAATTCATATTGCATGTATTATCTGAATCAGTTATGTGGATCACTTAAATGTAACTGAGAACATTGATTTTGATAGATAAGTCCATTTATAACATTTTTGAAGTTGGAAAATAATACAATTGAATGATAGTCTTCCTCAATATCTTTTTATCATATCTTTACTAATAAATTATTACTTAAAAGTATCTATTATTATGAAAAAAATCAAAATTTAGCTATATCAAATTACTTAAAATCTATGAAAGAAATTCGACCTATGTATTAAATTTAAAAAAACTGTGTTACAATACCATGTTTCTATATAAAATGTGCAAATGATTATTTATGAAATGTTTCAAAAGATTTATATATTCTAAGTATAAAAACGGTTGTATAAAATTTGTAAATTGACCATCTAATTTATTTTTCATTAAAGGCTAAAAAATATTCCAAGACCAAAAATGCAAGTTTGTGTTTTGGGTGACCAGCAACATTGTGATGAAGCTAAAGCTAACAATATTCCATATATGGATGCTGAAGCACTAAAGAAATTGAACAAAAATAAGAAGCTTGTAAAGAAACTAGGTAATTCTTTTATTTATATTAATTGTTTATTCTATATCTTACTATACGACATATGGGTATTTCTTGTCTTCCTAAAAGCACCATGGTTAGTTCATTATTTTTGTAATCATGGCCGTCAAATGGAAGAAAATTAAATTCTTCACTTGGTGAGGGCGTTGTGAATTGTTGCCACGTACCTCAATCCGTGTTGAGACAAATGTTCACTTCAAATTCATTGTGTACTTATGTTCATTATTTGATGACATTTATTAAATTTGAACTATCTTTTTGCAGCTAAGAAATATGATGCTTTTCTGGCTAGTGAATCTTTAATTAAGCAAATTCCTCGTATTCTTGGTCCTGGTCTTAATAAGGCTGGTAAATTCCCTGGTCTTCTTTCTCATCAAGAATCAATGGTGGGAAAAATTGACGAAGTTAAAGCAACGATCAAATTCCAGATGAAGAAGGTATATATTCTAGTAGAATACGAATTAATAGATACTGTTTATGCTATGCAAATGTTTGTAACCCTTTGACTACAAAAGGTGTATGTATACACTGTCCTCAATCCAGCAATATTTGTTTGCTTCGTTTGTATCTAAGGTTCTATTCGAGAGTACGCCGTAGTCAAAAGGTTAAAAAATCATAAACAATATTTTCATTACTTTAATATAATTTTTTAATTTGTTTACAGGTATTGTGTTTGTCGGTTGCTGTAGGACACGTAGGAATGACTCCAGATGAACTGGTGCAAAATGTACATCTTTCGATTAACTTTTTGGTTTCACTATTGAAGAAACATTGGCAAAATGTACGCTCTCTCCACATAAAGTCTTCCATGGGACCTCCTCAAAGACTGTACTAAGTTATTTAGTACGAAAGTTTCTGAGAAATCTTTTAAACAAATAAAGCAAACACAAAATTAATGACGTTGTACGTTTCTTGATATTGAACATCCTGATGTTTTTTTAAATTACTGGAAAGAAATAGCTGTATATAAAAATATTAAGTATATATGTACAAATTTGTAATATAAATGTCGATGTAAGAAGTATGAATGAGAACATTAATTTATAGACGTTCCTATTAATTTGTATATTTTATTAAAGTAATGATAATAAAATTCATATATTTTATAATACGTTGAACAGAATCTTTTTATTTGGTCTGCTCTAATGAATGTAACAATCATAAACGTTTATTTAAAGATACCGCATAGATATTTAAATGTAATGCAAAAGAATCGTTTAAAAAATTCAGAAGATATATTCCAGTAAAAATATTCTTGAATCATGCAATGGGATATCATATAGAATTCTATTTTTGACTACTTTTGAGGGGGTAATTTTGAACACTCCACTTTCGAGGAACACATGGTTTCCAATTTCGCCTCATAAGCAGCTTCCGATGCAGTCGCAGAACTGAATATATTCCTTTCCAGTTCTGTTTTACAATCAAACGTGATGCGATTCTGATATCGTAAAATCGATAGTTGCAAAGTGTAGTTATTTTATCAACGATCTGATCTCCGAATCGTGAAAAAAGAGTAAGCAGGTATAAATATTATGGTGTCTTATAAGATCCAAATTTTAATGCGAGTAACACTAAAAAAGATCATAGTTAATACTTAGTAAATAACAAACACATATGCATATGTATATATGTAGAAAAATCTATATTTTTATCTATAGTATGATAACTTATCTATTCATTGTGTATGCATATAAAATTGAAATTGTATTGCTACATTTTTCAATACAATATCAAGACTGTTTGTCATCATTAGTACAGATACAGAACATGTGTAGTAAATATATATGCGATAACATCTACCTGTGTAATACAAATGTGTTTATCAATTTCCTCGAGTTGTCTATGGTAACCGATTGTTCCGAAGAGTTTGTAGCAAACGAATAAAAAAATAGAATTAAAAAGTATACGAGACTGAAAGGTGGTGTTGAAACTGTAAATAGTAAACATTATGGTCGTGTTTGCTTAATAAAGTAGCACAGAGTGCACTCTCGAGGGTAGGTACAATGAACCAAAGATTCTTATCAGCGATATCAATGACCGAAGAGGGGTAAATCTAAAGCTGTCAGTAAGTGGTCAGTCAATGATTATCGAAGCAACAGGAACGTACCACGTTTTCAACATTGTCTTCTTTAACGGTGTAGAATGTTGTCATAATGTCTTAGTGAACAAAAATGTACGAAAATAAAATATTGTTTTTGTTCGTTAAAATTAGGTGATACACGAGCATACAGTTTGCAACAATGACCCGTAATAAAATATTCTCGATGGAATTATTATTGACATGATAATGACATATCAATCATACTTATGAAATCATTCGACGAACAAAAACTGTGCATTGTACTATTGTACTGTGCAAACGACATCAAATAGCGGAAACCTGTTATTTTACCAATGTCGATAGTGTCCAAGTATTAAGTATAGCAATTTTCGAACATTCGAAAAAATGTTGTGAAATCAAAGAAGACATAATGTACAGTCGCCTCGGAAAGTAAGTAAAAAATTGTTAAATTACCTTTCTATAATAAATTTCTAAATTTTAGCTTTATTATCTGAAATTGTGAAAGCATTAACGTACCTTCCGTGGCGATTGTTACTTGTTGAATTAACTTTATCGAGGTTTTTATTGAGGATTTTAAAATTAAATTAGTGAACAATTTTCAAAAGAATTTCGTAGCGACGAGAACAAATGAAACTTGTTCAAATAAACGGTAAGAGTTAATTTTTTGTAAAATAGATTGAATTATCACCACCCACCAACTTGGTTTGCGCTAATTAAAATTTTTATGCGTCATTATAATGACCATCTGTATGCGATTTACTTTTTTCGTTTAATATAAAAGTATTAAGACGTTAACATTTTTATTTTGATTTTCAGTTGTCTAAAGAACATGATACTGAGAAAACAATTACAATTCTTAATTTGCACCATACAAATTTTGTGTATATTAGCGGAAAATAATTCAATTGACTTAGAAGAATACGAAACAACAAACAATGCAATCCGACTTTCATCGTCAGATGATTCAGAATATACAACGATTTTTGAAACGAACGATGCAGTTTGGATGGAAAAAATGGAGTTCGATCAAAGCGAGCACCTGTTGCATGATTACCTGAATAGCAACGGTGCTAACATATCAAATCTCGATGCGCAGATTCTCGACTTCAATGAGTTTGAACACTCTTTTAATTCGATGGAGGAATTAAATGATCGAATCATTATATTGAACAATACAGAAAATGAACAAACGATGTGCAATTCGACAGGTATCATTTTGTCGTAGAATTAAAATATTTTTGCTATTAGCTGTGTCTATAATTAGAATAGCGAGAATATACAATATATTCGTTAACTAACGATAATATTATATATTATATATAAAAGACATCATTCCTTAAATTTTAAAAGACATAAGTTATTGTGTTTCATGCTTTTATTAGTTTTAATTAGTAAAACTAAAGTACTTTCAGAATTTGAGAATAATTATGACATCTTTCTCTAATTTACATATACAGTAATTCAAAGTCAATTTAAATAATTAAAAAAAATTGGAACTTTGAAAAAAATTGTTTGGTTTTAATTTTTACTCAAATAAGTCAATCTCATTACTTCAATATTAAAATAAAAACATGTTTGTACCACATTTTACTAAAAATTAATTGTCATTTACTTAAATCAGATAATTTCAATTTTTTAATATATTATAATTTACAAACGCTAAACTATTGTCTTTATTTGAAATCTATTCTTTATATAAATAAATTATCATATAAGCAAGGATACCAGCAATTATTAAACAAAATATTTTAAACAATACAATTACTGTATAATAGATTTCTAAAGACAATTAATTTGATTTGTAGTACCAACACTACCAATATTATCTATGGAGGATTATTTTGCTTCCAAAAATGAAATATTATTTTCGTGGAAAATAAAGAAGGACAGTAGTGATTGTCTTTTAATGCACTTAAAGAGTACATGTCATTATGTAGCAACTAACGGCCATGGATATGATATTGTAAATGCAAGTGTAACAACAACATTTATAAATTCTACTATTCAAAATGAATTTCTTATTATAAATTCAACAATTGAAAAAATTAGTCCATATACAACATACTCCTGTTTAGCATATGTTGTCAATGAAGCAGAAATGAGTGGATACAGTGATACAAGAAATATAACAACATTAGAAGATGGTAAGTATTTAACTGTATTGCATTGATACAATAAATGAATTCTAATTCCATGTACATTAAATTAATAGATTATTTTATTAAAAATAAAGTAGATAGTAGAAACAAAACAATAACAGGCATAATCTATTGTAGACTTATAGATAATATTTTATTTTTAGTGCCATCTATACCTGCAATTAACGTTACTAATATAACACATTCACAATTCACAATTGTATGGGAATCACCAACATATTTGCCAGGAAATCTACAGGAATTTGAAATTGTATTTAATTTGGAAGAATGCTTTCCAGTGCCAGATTGGTGTCAAAATTTTTTGAAAGAAGTGACAAAATCTTTTAATGGATCTACGTTTTCTTTTCAGTATGTGGAAGCAGTAGCACATACAGATTATAAAGTAAAAATTAGAGCAAAGACAAATGCAGGTTGGGGAAATTACAGCGAATATTTAACATTTCAAACTCTACCAAAAAGTAAATTTGAATTGTACCATGTTATGCACATTTAAAAAATATATAATTTTATTATGCTATATTATTTTAGTTTCAGACGTAGTATCAAATTTTTCATTGTCACTTACTTCTGATAAAAATAATTCAAATATTTTGGACACTATCCTAACATGGGGTTATCCATGTTCCCCAAATGGAAAAATAGAATATTTTAACATGTCTGTATATGGAATTAGAGGTAATCATACGCCTCATGCTTTTTCAAATAAAATATATGTTCCAAATAATACTACAAAAAATGATATATTTGTTATCAACTTAAAAGAATTACAAGCAGAATATAAATATACTGTAGAAGTGTCTGCTAAAGTCGAAGATATTCAAGACTTAGGAACACCAGCAAGAAGTACTATTATTTATCCAGCTGGTAGTATGTATCTATTTTTAAATTTTTTTAGTATAATATAAGTTGCTGGCTCCCATAAAGTCATGTTAAACATATGTTGTATTTTATTAAACTCTTGTTTAAATGTACACTTTTTATGCTTCTGCAGTACCATTTCAACCAGATGAAGAATATATAAAGTCTATAACTTTAGAACCATCTAAGGCACGAAGATCTACAACATCAGCGACACTTTTACTGCCATTATTCCCTGATACAAATGGTGACATTATTTACTATTCTATTATGGTATCAAAAGTTGATTATAATATTGCATCAAATGGTAGATATAATATTACAAATTGTAAATGGCCAAATATATCTTCTTGGGAGGATGCCATGCAAACAGATTTTACAATACCATATCAAGCCACTAGAGCAAATTGGAATCCTTATCGTAGGTGATACATATTTAAAATAAGTATATAATTTTATTGAAAGATATATATACAGTATTCATATTTTTCTATAGCTGACTCGGTAGCTGATTATGGTGAAGTAAAAGCTGTAAAATATACGCTTGGGGAAGATACAAGTTGTGAATATATTTCTTCTATTAATAACAAACGAGTTTATTGTAATGGACCACTTAAACCAAATACATGGTATCATGTTAGAATGAGGGCATATAGTCGTTGCTGTTATGCTGATTCTACTATATTTGTAGTAAAGACCAGTATGTACTTTAAATTTTATTATTTCAAACATTTTCTGTCAATTAATTATTTTATTTCATTCTAGATGCAGAAATAAATATTGGACTTGTTAGTGGAGTTGTTTTTGGTATTTTATTTCTAGGTATTTTAACAACAATGATGCTATTAATACGCAAATGTTCACCTCAAATGTAAGTATAACATCAGTTTTATTTATATTGAAATGTTTTTTGCTATGACAAAAATTTGGTTTTAAAGTGTATACTAATATACTATCGTAAATTTTTTTATATATATTTATACATGATTCAAATTTATTATCGTCTTACATATATATAACATTTACTTTACTAAATATTATACTTTTTGAACGAAACTCTTTTTTAAATGACAACTATGAATACTGTTCTAATGTAAAATAAAATATTACTGCAGGTGTATATACACCAAGAAACCACACTCAAAGAAATCAGTTCAACATGAGTGGGAAATAATCAATATTTCTCTTCTGACTCAGAAAAACACTATAGTTAGAAACAACAAGGTCACTAAATGTAGATGTCAACTGCACATATTAAAATAGACATTGCATTATGTACAGTAGTCATCAAACTTACTTAGTCATGTAGTAACACACTTTTCATTGCTGTGTTCAATGTATGTGGTAATATTGAATGTTAAAAGAAGTTATTTTGTCATAAAGTAAATAGCAAAAAATTACCATATAATTATGACCTTATGTCTATAAAATATGAATTTTCATTTTGTCCTTTTATAAAATTTGTCTACTGTTTCAATATTTGAACTGTATTTAAAATCAATTTGTATCAAATTGATGTAATTTCTTTTTGTTAAATATATTGATCTATAATAGTAACCTTTTTTGTTAATATTTTAATGTTTCTTATATAAGAGAAATTTGAGAAGAACTTACTGATATAATCATAAAATGTTTTAGAATATTTCGAAGATTTCTACATTCTGACATGTCCAGTTCACCAGTTCCCATACCTTTCTCAAAGAAAAAGTTTATAGCTCATTGCCAACAACTTATTGACAATCCAGGAAAATTAAGTAATGAGTTTCAATTGCTTCAAACTCTTAGCTTGGATTTGCAAATGCCAACAAATAATGCCTGCTTGCAAGCTAATAAAAAGAAAAATAGATACTCTGACATTTTGCCATGTATGAATTTATATTTAAATGATTATATTGTAACTAGATTAAGCAAATGTTATTAAATCTATCTCTTATTTTTAGATGACTTTTCAAGAGTGAAATTAGAAGTAATCGATAATGATCCTAATACCGACTATATCAATGCATCCTTCATAAGAGTAAGTACATCAAAATATTGAGGCACTACAATAAATATGTTCTACTTACATTTTATTGATAATATTTTAGGGTTATACAGGGGAAGATGAATACATAGCTTGTCAAGGCCCAAAGGAAGAGACAACATTTGATTTTTGGAGAATGATGGAACAGTATAACATTAACATTATTGTTATGTTAACTCAGTTAGTTGAAAAGGGCAAGGTAAAGTACGGGTCATAATATAATAAATATATATGTAAATAGAATGTAAAATAAACATTCTTTTACAGGAAAAATGTTATCAGTACTTTCCAACGATTAGAGAAACTTTTAGCTATGAAAATATGACTATAAAGTGTATAAGTGAACTAGATTATAGATCCTACACGCAAAGGACATTAGTGTTACAAAAGGTAAGCATTTTATATTTACTACAAAATATGTTTGTATTTTAAATTATTCTGATTACAAATAATATATTACAGGAAAACAAAAAACGACATATAATACACTTACATTTTAAAGATTGGCCAGATCATGATGTCCCAGAAGATTTTGATCCTATGATTCATTTCTGTCAAGTTATACGTCGTAATCTTCTGGCTAATAAAGGATATATTGTCATTCATTGCAGGTAAAAATATTTTAAAAAATTATACTATTCAAATTATTTGAATTTCATGAAGTTAAACTATTTTTCTATAGCGCAGGAATTGGTAGAACTGGCACTTTAATAGCAGTAGATATACTTTTGCAACATTTACGAGATAATAGAAAGTTAGATGTATTTGGCACTGTGTACAGGCTGCGGCATCATAGACTAAATATGGTACAAAAAGAGGTAAGAAATGCAAAATATTTTACACTTATATTAATATTGACTGTATGTATACTAATTAAATCTATTATAATTTTTCAGAGTCAGTATGCTTATATATATAATTGTATAAAGCAAGTTTTAAAAAATCCGTACTGCTTAAAATCTTGTAAGTTTGCTATGTGAAATGAAATACATTTCTTTTTAGTTAAATGCATGTTCTATAAAATTGATTTTTTCTTACAGATAAACCTCCACCCATGGACCCATTAGATGAAAATACATCTAGGAAGTCAAGAATGAAAACAAATTCAAGATCAAATCTAGTTAATAATATTGGAATGTGTAACAATTTAGTGTGAATGAGTTTTATTTAAATATTTATACTTATTTGTACAATATTATCCTATCGTAATTATTTTGAATCACAGAATTAGAATATTTATCAATACCAACATAATGTACAACATATTTATGAAGAAATAACTCATTTGATTTTGAGCCATTCAATGTTTACAAATTGTTTTGTGTCTGATAATACTTGCTAGTCATCATGTATAGTATATTTAATTTACATATTTGGGTAGTTCAATGCATTGGACTAGAATTTAAGTGGTGTTCGTATAGTATATTTTTATAAATAATATCAAAAATTTATAAAATTTTTTTCAAATACTACATATACCCTACTCAATTAATTTATTATCATTTGAATTCAATTGAAGTTATAAAATTTAATAATACAATTTATAATTGGAAATTATATAATTAATAAATATTTTAATAAAAACATGCAAGTATTTTAAGTAGTTTAAATGGAAAACTTTATTCATAATACGAAATCAAAATTTCAGTTCAAAGTGAATTCGAACACAAGAAAATATATAGTGCTTGTTATATATTATATAAAGTTATATTTATTTATACTCACAACATATTGTCGCTTATCAGAGGAAATTCATTTACCACATTCGTTCATTGATACATGATAGAAATTAATATCTCTATCAAATTCTGTTTAATAAATTAGTAACGATATTTCGTTGAATAATCTTTGGGTGAAACAACTAAACCTCTACCTTTTCTGGCACCCCTATAAACTGTTTCAATAATATCAATCATTTCTTGTTTATCTTCCAATGTCCAATTTATTTTGTTATTATTTCCTGTTCCCAAATCAATCATTATATGTTTGTTTCTAAAGAAAAACATAACTGTACAAGGATCGTACAATTCATACCTGTAAAAGGCGAAATTTATAACCATTTCAAGAGTATTGTTATAGACTATAGGCTAAAATAATTACTTCTGAAGTTACTAGATTATATAAATACTATTTTATGAACAGTTAATCCTTTTTATACGAGAATTTTTTAGAGTACTAAGAATATTTTCTTCAAAGAACTGGATTATGTATCAAAGACTTGAAAAACTAAAGAAATGAATTTATCTTGATCTTCCGTTATATGTGTAATCAAATACTATGTTTACAACTTTTAGAATAAGATATGCAGTTCTGATATCATCGCTATATTAATATTCGTTCTCAAAAGGTTAATTTCTGAAACTTACATTTTGTTAAAGTCAGGTACTTGTGTAATGTCAACTAAGTAAATGACAGCGAAATTTTTAACCTTCTCTGCAATGTTATATAGAACTTCGTCCATTTTCATACACATTGGGTCCCAATCATGACCAAATCTAATAACCTAAACAAACAACAATACAGTGTATATCATAGATTAGTTGAATATAACTATCTATATATGAGCAAAATTTCTAATAGAATTTAACAAAACTTACAACTACTCGATCTTCCTCGGAAAGTATTGCTTGATCCACTTGCCATCCATTGTGAAGATGTGATAACATATAAGACATTGTACTGTTTTTTTATAAAATGTAGATCCAATGAAAAAAATATCAATTTGTTCAGTTAAAATTTGGAGTCACACTTGAAACGTTTTATGTCATAAAATCTAAACTTTAGATCATTTTAGATCACGCAATTCACCTTACGTGTGACACAGAACAATACTAAACAAAACTGTTCTATACGAATGTATGTATCATACATGCATACACATCAATGGGCCCTACTCCTGTACACTTTTCGTGCTCCCTAAGTTGGCACGCACATCCCAACCATTTTACTGCGCATCTAGCTTCGCGCAAATTCTGTAGAAAGAGAACAAGATACGACCGAGAGAAACAGAACGATACCCATCAGATTTTATGTGTGGTAGTGCACATAGATAGGAAACCTAGCTTGGCTTGCTTCGCGGTGCTTGTGGCCTCACTTTTTCCGCGCATTCGTGTGGGGATCACTACCTCCAGTCCCTGCCGATAGATGGATACCTTTCTCGCAAGTCCTCTGAGCGTCCCCGATTAGTATATATACGATTTCCGTTGGATTCAATTACATCCCCGCGTCTAAGGCAGGGTCCGCTAGGTTTGCCTTACTGATGAGTCCTCTAGCGGACCCGGGACGAAACGTTCTCCCCACTCTCTTTTCTCGCTTCCCGCGACACCTGTGTGTCGATTGACGGTGGTTTCTACTTTCGCCAAAATGGTGACCCCGACGATGATTTGAACACGCAACCTGCTGTCAGATGTGTGATACTCTTGATAAATGAGTGTGGTAGTGGTTTGTGTGTGCTATTTTTCGAGCCCCCCTACCATTATGTGGTGGAAGTGTGTGTGCGTTACCGGAGCCCCCACCACCACCGTGGTAGCTGTGTGTGCTCGTCGAGCCCCCTACCACCGTGGTGGAAGTGTGTGTGCGTTACCGGAGCCCCCACCACCACCGGTAGCTGTGTGTGTGCTATTAGAGCCCCCCCTACCACCTCAATTGGCGACCCCGCCAATCGCGGATTTTCGGGTCGGATTTTAAGTATAGCTGCCTTATTGATCAAGACGCCAGGAATCATCGGGACGCTTACGACTCCATACACCTGGACAAGCGGGGAGGTATTAGCATCGAGTTTGTGTGTCGTTGACCACTGACGGGGGAGTACTGTGGGGATCACTACCTCCAGTCCCTGCCGATAGATGGATACCTTTCTCGCAAGTCCTCTGAGCGTCCCCGATTAGTATATATACGATTTCCGTTGGATTCAATTACATCCCCGCGTCTAAGGCAGGGTCCGCTAGGTTTGCCTTACTGATGAGTCCTCTAGCGGACCCGGGACGAAACGTTCTCCCTACTCTATTTTCTCTCGCTTCCCGCGACACTGGTATGTCGCGGTTCTATGTTCCATATATACCCGAAGTCCAGTAATATGCGATCGACGGTGGTATCTACTTTCGCCAAATTCGTTCGGTTGGCGCGCCATCTGAGGCACGCACCGTGAAATTCTAATATTCATATTCATTTAATTTCTGTGGATATTTTTAATAGCTCAAACGAAAGCCGAGAAATTGCTTTTCATGATAGGGTTCTTTAGAATTTTTAATAAATTGATAAAACATAACGAGGTGTCGATAAATCTCGACCGATACCTGAAGAAAATGGTTCGCTTCTCAGGGAATACTTCGAACAGATTTAAAAATATAATGTTTCTGTAAAAATTTTAAAATTTTTAAAAGCTTAAATTAAAACTGGAGAATCAAGTTTTTTAATAAGTTAATTTGCAATTGTTAAAAAATTCCAAAATATATCGAAGGTCGATAAATCTCGAAAGGTAAACTCAAGAAAAATGATTCAATGTTCTGGAGATACTTTGTATTTTCAAAGTATGTTTCTGTGAGAAGTTTTAAGCATTCGGGGGCTGAAATTGGATCTGGAAGATTGCGCCTTATAATAGGGTGATTCAGAATTACAAAAAGGTTCTAAATCGTAGCGAAAAATCGATAAGCCTCCACCAATTACGCTGGCTATGAAACAAAAGAGGAGCATTATTCTTCCCGAACTGATATGTTCAAATGACGTTTACTGTCAAAACTATAGAAATTGCACGCAATGGTTATTATGCTTTTTGTACATATGTTTCAGAAAATTTTTTAATAACGGAAGATGTCGGCGAAAGTCGCAACACCTGCGTCACCTCCTGCCGCGAAAGATGTCACCAGTCTGCAGGTCTCATTGCCTCAAATGCTGGATCTCGCGCTGGGAACACCGGAAGTAAAGAAAAGACTTGTTTAAACCGTCTTGATTTATTAATACTGTAGTAGAATGAATAGATGAGAGACACTTTAAAGTAGGTGCGACGTTTCCCTTCGCGTCTAGGTCGGAGCGATAAATTTCAACATCCTCCACAACTTTCTTCATGTACTGTTACACCAGATAGATCTGAAATCGACAAAGGTTGAATACCGTGGCGACGATGCGGCTCGAATGAAGGTAGATTTAATCACTGGCAAATTCTTCGAAGTTCTTCGAACGTTGTTCTACTTTTACCCTTATCCACATGAGCAGGATTAACGATGAGAATTTTCAGACGATGGTGAGCTCGCTGCAAACTGGCCCATCTTTCTACCTCCAAGAGTACAGTATTATTGACAGCTCGAAAAATATAACAACGCGCTCAGCCATCGTTACAACTGCAGACGTAATAACCGACGATGCACCAGGTGGTAAAAAACAATCGTTTATTCGCTTCCCGAAGAAGTCGGCTATTGAAATAATTGTTTATAGAGTACGATAAGGGACAAGTCGAGAAAAAATCAGCGAGTGCTCCGACGACTGAACGCCACCAAGAAAAAGGTTGCCTCCTAATTGAGTTACATTAATTCGTGTTTTCTTCTGATTTTTAATGCTAAATACATCGACGAGTTACTAAAGAATAAAATTATCGAAAGAGCGTAATAATTTTTGACAAACTAGATGATCATGTGGATGTAAGGAAGTCGAAAGGATCGAGACAAAAAGTTGGACAGGACGTTGACATACGCGAGACTGTGATATACGTGGAACCAATTGTCAACGATGTTATACCCTCGGCACTGGCATTCAAACGACTTGAACAAAATGTAAGCGACTCTAGATATCGCTATGCTTTATAAGAGTTTCCCTAACTTGAACGGTACAAGAACTATTGATCTCTACATTGATCTTTTACCGTTATCTTTTAAATACGAGTAGGTGATCGAGCTCCAACGAAAATTCCAAGCTCTCGAGGAATTGTCAACGAACGCAGAACTGGTTGAACGTCTCAAGGGTAAAATCACAGACCCCGTGACCGATATCTGGAATATCATCAGTATTACAAAAAGATTGGACGCCAGTGAGCAAGGTATTGATAAGGTACATCTTCATTGCTCCACTCCCCCTTCTTTTTGAAACGCTTTGTCTTTCTACCGTGAACAAATCACTTCGTACAAGGTTACGGAACTTTAATTCATGGTCGCCGAATTTTTTCAGTTGACGACGATGGTGCAGGATGTCCTGAAAGGTGACGTGGCGGCCGTCGGAGGAACAACGGAGGCTCCGCAAGAATTCGAGGAAAGATTAACGAACCTGGAGCGCGTTCTTAATAACTTGGAGAGCACTGTACAGAACTTGGAAGTAATCGCTAACGTGGCTGTGGATGATGCCGAAGAATCGTTAGCGAGACCACGAGCAGCGAAACCGGAAACAGAGTCTGGTCTGCAGCCGCGGGTTTCTCTGAGCCAGATTCTAGGTGGTGTAGACGTCAAAGAGATGCATGGTCAGGTAACTGCGTTGCTAAAGGACGTTTCAAAGATGCGGGACGACTTGAAAAATCTGAACGAGAAAGTTGCCGACGTTCACACCGGTAACTCCCACGAATTGTTATGTATTGATTATAAAACCATATACATATAAAACGTATTCCGCTAATCCTTGAAGAATTAAAGTTTAGCACGTGTATAATTTTGATTTACGAAACGAATGAACAAATTATTGATAACAGCGGTAGCGAAAGGAGGAGAAAAAGAGAAGTCGGGGAAAGAGCAAGCTGAACCTGAGCCTGCGATCTCAGAGAGCACAGAGGTCGCGCGAACTCAAGAACCACCGCAGCCACCTACGCCGAAGACTCCAGAGAGTCCTAAAAAGGATAAAAAAGAAGTAGAAACGGACCGGGAAGAGTCCATAGACCAAGAAGAAATAAACATCATAAACGAACGCCTCTCGAGGTTGGAGAAAGACGTGATCTGTCTTCAAGAGTTAGTAAATAGCGCCCCTATGGCTGGCATGACCGGAAATGCCGAGCTTGACGATTTAGTCTCGAAGATTCAGAATGTCCAGAAAGACATGGAGAAATTGAACCAGACCGCGGACCGGCTGATCGACGATAAAGAAAATCGAGAAGTGCATCTTAACGTAAGATAAATTTTTCATTCGGCTAAAGAACATTTTCGAAGGACTTGTTGCTCTTGTTTCAGGCCTTGCTAGAGCAAATAGAGCTTTTAAAGACTATCAAAGCAGACAGAGAAGATCTCGAGGACGCTTTGGCCGATAAAGCTGATGCCCGGGCTGTGCACCGGAAGGTTTGAAGATATTCAATTGTTATAATTAGACTGCGGATTTGATGCATTTTTGACAAACACGAGTAGACCAAATACAAATCTCGAGATGCATTTAAAGAACTTAAAATTGTTTAAAAATCCGCAGTCCAGTTGTAATTAAATGTTGTCTTCGTGCATGACAACAATATTTTAAGTCAATTGCCCGAAATAGGAATCGAATAGGAATGAAATTACAGGTTTCGTACGATCAATTCGACGCTGCTTGCGACGATCTCGCCCAAGGCCTCGAGGACGCCATCAATAAACTCGGGAAGCAGGAATTGATCTGGCAGGAAGCGTTGGACGAAGTGCAGAAAGAGATCGAAGGTAAAGTCGACAAGATAGAAATGACACCGTTGAAGGACTTCGTGAGTACGAGACTGAAGGCCGTGCAAGACAAACTGAGGAGCGTTGCGCAGATGAAAGAGGATACCGAGGCTGCTGGGACGAAGAAGCTCCTTCGGTAAACTACGGTTTAAGGATCGCGTGAAATATGCGAAAATCTGTGCTGTTATTTATTCGATGAGCTTCCAGAGACGTGCAGTGTATATCCTGCGACAAGAACGTAGTGATGAAGATCCACGAGACGAGCAAAGCGAAACTGGATCCATTCCCGTGCGGTATAAGCATGAAGCCGTATCTGACCTACGAGCTGGACCAAGTCAGGAAACAGAACAAGCGGTTGCCTCACAGTAGGAATATGATTCAGTATGAGGCAGCCTTGCAGGAAGAGGCGAAGAAACAAAAGTCTGCTAGATCGGAGAAACTTGTGAAGACTCCCAGGTAGAAGAATAACGAAGGGCTATTATTATCCTTGAAATGCGAAGGACGCAACGAATTTCAGGAGCTCGCGGTGACACGAATACTGCAACGCGTACAACTCAAACCTATTTTTTTATTCGATCTTATAGGGGAAGTTATAGATTAGATGGCACGGGTTTATCATTCTTTTGTGTCTTGAGGTAGACTGAATTTGCAGGGATCACCTGTGCAACCGGTATTGTGGCGGAAGTCATACGGTCACGACGCCTCAACAGAGGGTGATGCGAATGGGTCACTTTATCAGTCAATGGGGACCGGAAGTGGTGCAATTGACGGAGGGAATGGTGAAGGGGACGGATGGAAAGATGTACAGAGGTCGACCAGTGCCGGCCAAAATCGACGTTTGCGGAACAGGATATTGTCAGGACTACAGAGGCGAAGCGAAGCCTTCGGTAATTACATTTCAGTTCGTTTATCACTGTTAAAGTTATTTCGTAAATAAGACGAGATAGAAATATGGTCTCAACCCTTTCCTACCCTCCCGAAAGAAGACCTACGTAACTGTCGGCTCAAAATAAATGTTTAGGGTCTTAAAATGTTTTGAGAAATTTTCTCCTATATTTAGCTATAAAAGCTAAGTACTTTGTAGTTATTCATTATTTATTATTGAAAATACAAGGGACAGATGATTCTTGCCACGGTGTCCATAAGATTTTTTAAAATCCGGCACAAAGCAATTGCTGTTTAAGCGATACTAGCGCCTTTTGTGGCGAAAACTGGAAGCTCTGTGCAGAGTCTGTACAGCGCCAATTAGTAAGTGGTAAAAGGCTGGAACTACTAGTCCAATAGTGGCGCCTATTGTGCTGAAATATGGAAGTTCTGTTTTGGCTAGAAGTTTCAGCGTTTTGCCACAAGAAGCGCTGCTTGTAACAAACAACACCACTTTTAATTTTCTGGAGTTTAACATTGAATCTAATTGCAGTAACTACAAAAATCATTTGTTCTCTGTATTTACAGTAACAAATAAACAATTTTCTACATAATTCAGATGCAGGAGAGTCTCCTAGATAATACCGTAGAATTCTAATTATTCAGTATTTTTGGAATTAGAGACAGAAGATAAAAGTATATATACAGAAATAATGCATATTATTTGTAATTACATAGGAACGATCCGTGGGTTCACAATCTCGACGAAGTGTAGAAAGACAACCCTCGGTTTCGTCAAGTAAATTACGCCATTGGTGTTATTATTCATGAATTATCTCAACAACCAGTGGTTTTATATCTCTCTATTGTTGTAACTTTTTCTATAGGGAAGAGAAGCGTGAAATCCGTGTCCAGTGATGTAACGAAGGAATCGCCGGATCAGGTAATAATTAAAAAATGAATAGGTACACTCAAGAAAGATTTATGATACCTACATATTTTCGTTTACAGGAGACCCATAAAGCTGAACCAGATGAACCAGTTCACGAAGAACGTCGTCACAGCCGCGGACGATACTACTCCGATCAAATTATCCATTACGAAGCAGACGAGGATGAAGCTGAAGAATACTAATAAGGAACATTGTTTCTCATTTCTGCTAAAATATTGTTCTTGAACTAGACCAGTAATTCGCAGCAGGCTATATAAAAAAACATTCGCGACGTTGCATCTAATGTGATACGTAAGACGTATTTTGCATCTCTAATCAAGTAGGCATTTAAAACGGAGTTTCTTTTATACGTACCTGATAAATTTGTGTATAACTATTTATTTGTTACAACTGCTCTATATTTGATAATACAAGTCCTTCAAATGAATACAGATCTTATTTCTCGCTGGCAAACCTGAAAGAATGTAAAATGTTCGAATAAAATAATTTGTTGCGACGATAGCAGTTGTATGTGTCTATGCAGGTGCAATGGTTGCAAACTTTTGGTTGCAAATGAGATAGCAGTGGACGAAAGGGACTTCTGCAGGAGGTTCAGCGCAACCATCGGACGAGACTCGTTCTTTTATTAAATGTTTTATTATTAAGAGGGAATTTCGGAGTACACAAGACTATCTAGTGAAGTCGATTTGGAACATCGGTGGTCTGTCATGCTAAAACAAAAATACTGGATCGCACCACGCACTGCGACCGCACTAGATCGCTCTTCGTTATTGCACATCACACCGTTCGAGATCCGTTCACATAAAGAAGTGTACACAGCGCTCTCGAGTGTATAATTATATGTATATATCGGACTTACTCATATATCTCGATCGCTCCCGCTCGTGCGGCAGCACCTCCTATATAAAGAACTATACGGTAATATTTCATAATATTACTGTATATTTTTATATATGTTCATGTATACGTATATCGTATTTATACGTCGGAGCTAAACGCTACGTCATATAAATTTCAAGGTACAGGAAGTATCTACAAGTTTTTAGGTCTCTACCACAGAATTTTACGGCTGCCTCGGTTTTCGTCTCCTCTGATTTTTTCCCAGTTCATTGGTTGAGTGCCGTTAATCTACATACGTTCGCTAACATACCTAGGAGATTACCATAAATTTACCACACTAGAATCTTATGGGAGAAATCAACGGTGTACACGGGGAATCATCACGTAAGATCATTGGCTTAACGACAAAATGCAATAAATAGAATGTCAAATAAATATATTTATATGTCAAATAAATATATTTATATAGATTATACTTTTTTTTTCTTCGTTAGAAAGGGGACAATATAATGTCTTAAACATTAACATGGATATGCATTATTGATTACAGTTAATAATACTGGCAGCTTAAAGTACAACGTGTATGTTCCTATAAGTATGTGTACGTGTGTGTGTCTTGTGTGGTACACTGTGGAACTAAGAATAATGTGACGGTAGTGAGTGGTCAATGTAATGAAAATGATTCGTAATTGACGTAAGAAAATAAATGTTATGTATAATTCGATGAGGAGCACAACAAGGTTCGGATTAGCGCGACGATTTAGCTAGGATTATTGTTAACGCCTTCGACTTTTTCGTTTCGATATTGTAATTAATATTTCATTCTCTCCTGGACTCTAATAAGCACCAATTGGTATCGATTTGTGTTCAAGTAATCGTCACGCTAATTCGGATTTTATTGCAGCGCGTACGAGATGAAAAAGTACTGAGCAAAAGCAAATAATATTCTGTCAAACGATGATTTCTCTGCGTTCTACAAGTACTAACTATAAAAGCTACATTTCTCATACGAGAGTAAGAGGCGCATTCATTTCTGTCTACTGCAAAAACATTTAATGATGAATGATTCCCTGAAGAACGTTTCCCAACGATTATTGGATAAAATAATGCAGTGTCCAGTTCGGTTAAATACATTATAAAATAAGAAATCTGTTCAATAAAAAACTTGTATTCTTTAATTTTACGCTTACAACGTACGTGTTACTTTCGAAACAGTCAGAAATTGGTAAACGATTGTAACAAATATCTTACTCAACTAATACAAACGTGTCCTTTCACCGGAAATAAGGATGCTCTGTTCTGTGTCTAAGAATCTGCAGCTCTTTGCAAACAGGATAATTCAAATGTAAAGGCTTGACCCAGTTAGTTTGGCTACGGCGAAAGCTACGCGGATTTGCTTTTCCTCAGTAAATCTTCGCTAATTAGTTGGCAAAAATACCGTCCGAGGTCCTAGATCGGTCAGCACGGCACTCGCTACTCGCGCGTCTAACGTGTTCTACGGAAAGTCAGAATCAAAATGTTTCGTTTTCACCTGTCACCGGTGTCGGCGGAAGTTCGATCTGAACCGGTGCGAATCGAAATCCTTAGCACGAAATTAATTATTGTAACACCACGGACGTCTCTCGTGTCGCGGACCATCGCCGCGGCTTGTTGCTGGCTACCGAATCTCTCGTTACAGCAACTTAAACTTAACGTTACGTGCTATTTACTATTATCAGTAATTATATCATATTTACGATTAGAGTTATTACTACCGCTATCAATATTAGTATCATTAGCGTTATTATCGTTATCGTTACCGTAATCGTACGAGAATATTGCACACAGCGACCAACAGACACGGATAAAGGGAACTAAGTAACAGATCACAGGTAAAACTAGGCTATCTCTGTAACAAATTGATATCACATGAAAAAATATGTATTGGTTGCCTCTTCTCACAAGAAAAATCTCCCCAAAAATAAGAGACTGTCGGACGGATGACTCGGTGGACGAGCCATCGATGATTCGGAACGGCTGACACCCTCGGCCTTGCTCGCATTCACGCTTCGTCCCTTTCATCTCTCACTTCCGGTCAGCCTGGACGAATAAATAATTCATTTCCGCGTCCACGAACCACTCCCCCCTTCTCTCTCTTTCTCTCTCTCTCTCTCTCTCTTTCTCTCGCAATTTCCAACTGAATGCAAAACTCGGCGATCGACCCACCCTGCTCCTGAGCCTAAAACCGCTTACCAACGACGACGAACAACTAAAACCCTGACTAAATGATTACGATTAGCAGTAATGTTTTGGCATTGCTACTGCGGGCCTAAACCGGCCGCCGCGTTCATCGCTCGATTCGCTCGAATTTATTCGATTCATCCAATCGATCCGCTCCAAGTCGTGTCTCTTCTCGCTGAATCGCGAAACACGACCGAGCTACTCTCCTTTTCTCTCTTCTTTGGCTTCCAGCTCCGTCGTAGAGGCCGCGCGAGCGACCCACCTACGTGTGTATTTAAATCTAAGTACGTATTATCTCGCACCCCCGTTAGATTATCCGCTTGTAAGACAACGACTCTGATCCCTTCGATAGTTTCTTACGTGAAACCCGTGGCCACTTCACGGGCACAAGGAACAACCGTTTTGTAAAGCTCTTGCGACAACCCCGTATCGATCCCGATCCATTCAGGACGTCGAAACTCCTATAAACTCTTCTTAGTTCCTACAAGGTGGACTTACGCGGGCGCTGCCTGAATAAGTAAAGCTGATCTCTTCGGAATCGTCGCGTAAAATATTTTTTAAGTCGATGAGAACTGTACTCCGTGCTTTAAATCGTGCAGTTCGGAACGCGAATGCGAATGTATTGAGTTGTACCACTGCGAGTGGCACACCTGTCGCATACAGTGCGCTAAAATGGCGAGAAAAAGTCGCATGTCAAGTATCTCCGAGTCCATTTAAAGGGGATACTTTGCACTATGAGCATATTTTGAAACGAATCTCGAAAAAAATGTTTGAACTCCGTTTCGATTATTTGAAGATGTAAAGTTATGTTTCCAAAGTGACTTTACATTGTTATTTGTTATAAAATATAAAAATTTATTTGAGAAAAATGAAGAAAGCATTGTGAAAGAGAAAGGTTGGAGCTTTAAAATGAGTCCACAAAGATTGTCGTACGATGTCTTGTCACGGAGTTATAGCTTTTGGAATATTGGCTATTTGCAACTGCCATGTTTTACCATTTTTACTCATTTTCACGAAAGTAGGCTCGATTTATGAATTTTTATTTAAAAAGCTGCTTATCTGACTGAATTGATTCTTTTTTTATTTCAATCGGGAATGTTTCGGACATTTTTTTCAATTCAGAAGCTAATAATTTTATTGCTTTACATGTCAATTTAAAAAAAGATCCGGCTGCTCTTATTTGGACAGTTTCCGCGTTAGGGTCCCCTTGCTCTCATTTCTTTCTCGTTTCTCCCGGATTTTCATCTGCCGCCTCGATCTACCGCAACTCTTTGTCAAAGCCACCCTCCATCGACCGATCAAGTGCAAGGAACAAAATCCTGGATCCACCAAATAATTTCGTGAAAATAAAACTCGCGAGAGTTAGGCTCGCGATGATAATTCTCTGTTTCTCTGAGGAAGACGAGACAGATCCAACCTTGAAACAGTTCTCATCCTCGACTATGTCGTTGCGTACTCGTGAACTCGATAGTTTCCGACAAAATCGATCCTTCTCCATCTCCGGGTAATAAAACTCCCGGCTCGATGCACGGACACCGACGTAATCGTAAATGATTCAGGTGAACGAATTACGAATCTCGAGGTCGCTCGTACTAAACCTACAGAAACTCCTCGCTGATTTGTACTGTATTTATTTCTGTGGTACAGGATAGATTGCCTAACACTTGAACATTCAAACATCTTCATCACTTTTACCAATAAAAGCAAAAGATATCTATCTTAAAAATGCAAATATAAATCTCTTAAAAATGCAAATATAAATGTCTTAAAAATGCAGTTTTTACTGCTACAGTTTGTTGTCAGATGATTTATTTATTTATTTCAAAGAAGGTTCCTTGTAGCCTGAGATACAAGGCACCGTGTACAATAAAAAGAATCAATAATATTACTTTCTATTGGAAAAGAGCTGTAGCTGGTAGAAGAAATTTTCTCTTATTCTGATCTGTAGAAAGCAATTTATAAAAATAAATTCAGTCCCATAATAATTTGATCAACTCTCCAGCATTTTATCATACGAGCATGTTTATCAATTTTTTAATCTGGAAAAATAGCTGTATTTTTTCTTGGACAGTTTCTCGTATCATTAAAAGTAATGGAGACATTTCAGGTTGCAGTGTTAGGCGGCCCATCCTGTACAGTTCCAATTGCCGACTTCGTTTCTCCACGTTTCGTAGCTTATCTCGGAAGCTCGGAATGTTTGTGGTAGCGGTTCTCGCGAAACGCGCGACGAGAACAAAAAGAACGGAGATTTCATGGAAGTACGATGTGTGTTAATTGCTCGGTACCCTAGGTCCTCTCCGTGGAGTTTACGCTTCCGTTTCTGTTCAACGGATGCACAAGATTCGCGACTCGTCAACAACGCCGCGCCTCCACCGCGATTTGTTCCGGATATATACCGACAGCGGTATCGCATTCGTTTCGGATAAACATGAGATATCAAAAGTTTAGGAGCGCCTTAAACGGCGCTACGATAGATGCGCTACAAAAGCTGTGCTATGACCGGATGCAGAAGACACATGTGCTCGGCGCCGCGTATCGGAAGACGGTTCACGCTGAAGTGCCGCACCATTTCCGGTATACTGTCGAACGGCTTGCTGAACTGGCCCAAAATGTACGCGTTCAGCTCCTCGTTTTTCTGGATTCGCATGTGCATGAAACCGCGCGCGCTTCTGCAATTTCAAATCAGGGATAGCCCCGTTATTATACATTCAGATTTTAGAACAAAGTTATAATTACGCTGTGGACTTTCTGAATTTATAGCAGTACTCGACGACTGCGATGCAAATCGGAGTATTTAGAATAATCTACTATTCAAATTCTACAATGAGAAATCTAAATTCAGTTGATTAGGAAAGCTCGATTTTGTAAAAAAACCGCGGACAAATTATGATTCATTGTAGCTATAAGAATCTCGAATAGCTTATATACTCGTGATAGCAAAGATTGTCAAAGTTTAAGAAGACGTGAATTTTATGATAACGTAGTCAAAATTTCTTCGAGGAAATACGTTCATTTCCTGCGTCATTTTTCAACGAGAAATGATTTTAAATTATATATCAGGGTAGTACATGTTTTAATTAAATTTCTAGATCATGTAAAAAGTTCTTCGTGATTGTGCGAATCTATTTCGGCAATCTACTTTGAAAAAAGTGACGGATGATAGATGGTAGCACAACTTACTTCAAGGATAAAGAGTAATCCTGTTTGGTTGATTCGCTGTTCCTCACCAAATAACTTCCTTCCCTCAGAAGTCGTAGGACAGCTTCCGCCTCGATTCTCGTGATGGATCCGTGGTACCATCTGCAAGGAGACGAACAAACTTTTATCTGCTTGGAACGATGGCAGACGCTTGGAAAGTTTCTTCGCAAGTTTAGACGCCCTCTCTCTCTCTCTCTCTCTCTCTCTCTCTCGGGGTTTAAAGGTCAGTGTATTCAAAATGAAGGAGCAATGTGAAAACATGAAGGAAACTATGTAAATGTATGAGAAGCATGTTTCAAACTAGCTGCGCGTGAGAAAAATGCAATGCAACTTGTCCATGCTATAAAGTGATTTGAATTTCATATTGGTAGTATTCATGGAAAAAGCAGCAGAAATAGTAAAAATGGTAAAATGGTAAAATAGTAAAAATAGTAAAAATGGTAAAAATGGTAAAAACAGTAGAAATAGTAAAAATGGTAAAAATAGTAGAAATAGTAAAAAATGTGTGATTATTGTAGAAATTAAATGTTGACAGCATTGTCTATGATAATAGTGTGTTAACTGATAGTCTAAACACTGTGAGCTCCATAGTATACAGTTAATTCTGTGCCATGATCAATATTTGCTATATCCACAGGCTGTGAGTCACACTCTGTACTAGCTATGTATATTCAAAAGCTGTCATCCTCCACAAAATTTCAAGCTTAATTAAACGTCGACTAACAATGTCCCGTGCTACAACATCAACTATATCGCTGAACGCGATAAATATAACTAGAAAAAGTCGTTAAAACTCGACTTAAAAATATTGCTGAAAAATGGAAAATTATACTCTAAAAAAGCTATTGTCCAGATAATTCATAAAATCCACAAGTAATCTAAAACATCTCCTTTCAGAATCATAGAACCATCAAAAACAATAAAAATTCAACTGAACAGAATTCTAGGAAAATTGCAAGTCTTCTTCTAAAGAGTCTGCTAAGTTGCCTAGACGATTTCAGTAAGTGCACAAGCAGTCTAAACACTCGAAAGTTACGTCGAAAATAATGAAAAGATTAGGAACAATAAAAATTGGGATGAACAAATTTTCTAGAAAGTGGCAAGCGATCTCCTAGGGGCATCGCTAGACCGTTCAGAGAATTCGGGAAGCGTAGAAACGGGATTCGGTCGGTGTAATAAATGCGAAGGACGTACCCTTGTCTCTCGAGAGGGAGGTCGACGTCGACGAGGTCGGCGGATCCACGGGCGGCGCTAATCTCCAATGGCAATCCAAGGCTCAGACCTCCGGGTTTTTTGGGCGCGATCTGACCCGCGCCCCCGGCGCTGCTCGTCCCGTTACCGGCGTCCAGATTCAGTGTCATCTTCGGTCGCGCCAGCCCGCCGCCTGAAATGAGTCATGCGACAGTTAGACGCCGCGAAATTCCCCGGAGAGGAGGGGCAGGGGAGGGGGGCGGGCAAGCATCGATTATACGTATACACGTAACAGACGCGGCGAGAGCACCGTCTCGGCCCCGGGATTTTATGGGCCACCCTCGTAATTGGAACAAATCGGGGACTAGGTTCCCGCTAAGATTCACGGCGACAAGAACCGAGCACCCGTCAATACGCGATGACAGATTTTTCGAGGGAGAGGGACCACCGCGACGACGGAAAGGAAGTCTAATGGACGTTACCGGCTGTTTTGCTCCTCGTTGGTTCTCCGTGGCATCAAATTCAGATCGAACTGCTGTGCTCCGTGCATTCGCAGGTCGTAAAAGTTTCAAGAAATTGCAGAACGCACAAACCGGGATTTTTATGCGCCGATTTATTGCCCCCAGGAGGAGAAGTTTAAGTCGATTTTGCTTTATCGTAGTTTATGATACCGCGAACATTTGCATAAACATCCGCAGTGTACGCTGAGGAAGCAGTGAAGAATCAATGCTCGGTAACTCTCGTGTCACGCATGGATTTCAATTAAGGGTAACCCTTTGGAGACATGGAAGTGACTAACATGAGTTGCTTTGAAACAATGGCAAGCCTGGATGTATTATTTGTATACATTTGCTAAAGGAAACAACGACAAAACAATCATCGGAACTGTGATTATTAGACTGCGGATCCTTATGCAAAATAGAAATGTTCTTTATCAATTGCAACAAACAAGAACCAATTAGGACTTCCGTTCTTTCTTCGTTCATTTTAGTAAATTGAAAATAATAGTCATAATAGTACTAATTGATAATTTTTTAACCAAAAATAGTCTGCTGTTTTAAAAGAGCAGTATGTAGTTACTTCTGGTATTACTTTTATTTGTAAATGTAATAAGTAAAACTGAGCTTCGTCCGCATGTTGGCTAGCTAATAACTCATAAACAAAGCCGCGGATTGCATTCTCGCTAAGGAAAAAGTTACTTCGAATGACCTCAGGAACCTCACATTTCCCGGAAGCATTTTGGGACACCCTGTATAGTAACTTCAGAAACCTCGATAAAGACGATTAAATCGAAGTCAGAATGTTCAATGTAGATAAGTTAATGTAGAAACTGTTGTATACGTTACATCTGCATGTAACCTTACAGATTCTAATCTCAAAAGCGGCCGCCAATTACTATGAATCAGATGCGACAATAAATGTATAAATAAAAGAGGATAACGTTCATCGAATCGAATCAAACGACTTGAATTTTATAAAGAACCTATTCTATAATCCCCGTCCTTATAATACTTGTCGCGCAGAGAAACGATTAGATCGACCGGCGAGGCCATTAAGCCGATAAAGTGGTCAATAGAATTCAATTGAAGTAAGAGGAGATGTTGTTTTCGTGTAACAGCCCTCAATCGGAAGACGATTGACTTTCCGACGAGGGGTAATTGTGTCAGCAATAATCGAGCTCTCGCGGCAAGAACTCGATAATACCTGTCGAGGAATATTTCTTTCAGGTCGAAACAATTGGCCGTGACTTTGGTCGCGACTTTAGCCGCGACTTCGTCGGAATACGATAATGGAACGTCTCTCCCGCGCGACAATGGGCAAGGCTGAGTGCTTCCACTTAGCAAAAGCAATACAATCGAAATTCCTTCCTCGAATTTTTCACCCCTCCTGGTCTAAATGCCCGGAAGACGCTCCGCGCGATTCTTCGAAGTTTTCGGGTCGCGCTGCTTAAGATTTACGCGGAAATTGCCGGTATTGTTTCGTCGTAAACAATATGACTCCAGAAACGAGAAGAACGACAGGCCAATCTCGCTTTTCCGGGTCTGGGGGGCAGAGCTTCGATTTAATTCAAAACTCGCGAGATTAATCTCGACGCTCGAATGCGATTCTCCTCGAATCTGATGTCCGAAGACTTCGTTTATCGAAATGAACGTTTCAGCCAGCGAGTCAGAAAAACGAATCGCATTTAATAACGATCGATGAAGTTGCCACTTCGTTCTGTCGTCGTCTAAACATAAATTGCGTGGGAACGATGCAAACGCGTATTTAACCCCTAGCCATACTTTCACGAGTCTGACTCGTGATGAAAATTTTGTGCCAAACACGGATATCACGAGTCAGACTCGTGAAGGACATTTCGTGCCAAACGTAAATATCACGAGTCTGACTCGTGATCGACTTTTCGTGCCAAACATGAATATCACGAGTCTGACTCGTGATCCCAATCTCGGGTCAGCTCAGACCCATTCTTGGTTCTCTTGAATGGGATTATATGTCCCCGTATAAGCAACGTGTTATCTAGGGGATAGTGTTACGTTCGGCCGTTCAAATTTATTTAAATATTCAAAGGTTTCCCTCGTGTGAAGTAAATACGAGAGCGGGCTGCTCGGCTCTTCCCGCGACCTTTCCGACGACCAAGTTTGGCACGGAAATTTCAGAGACTTCCGGTATGGCAAGGGGTTAATCACGATTCCTACGAAAATTCGTTTCCCAAACCAAGTGCTTCAAACGTCGAGTACGACTGGAACGTTCAGACGGTAATGATTCTAAGAACCAGCTCGCTTCGGAATAATTTTAAGCCATTTTTTTACGGCCTTTTAAGCGCGAAGTGGGCGTTTCGAGACGCGTATAATGCACAGTGACCCTAATGTGCGGAGTAAAGTTTAACAGAGCAAACTATTAGAGTTGTTGAACGAAGGTCGAGGAAGCTTCAACGAAGGTCGTGCACGATCGACAGAGTTATATGTTTTTTCATGTATTCTTGTTATTAAAATTATTGAATAGTATTGAATAATTTCAGTGAATAATAGTAAATATTTCTGGCTCTTTTAACCCTTATAAATATAAAATGAATTGTGCTTAAAAAGAAACAAAAGGCACACTAATTGGCCAGTCTGTGGGTTTTTTTTTACAAATGAACTAATTGATTATAATATTTGAATTCAATGCTTATAATTGAATTAAGTATTTAATATCTTTAATTAATATATTTTTATATGAAATTATAAAACATTAATCAATTATTCCCCTTTCGTATAACCTTGTTCACTCTAAGAGCATAATTCATTAACTCAATCGATATTAAAAATTGTCGGTAAAATAGAAAATGTCAATTATCTACGTCTGCCATAAGCCCATGGTACTGACTCAATTACTCTACTCATCAAAAAATGTTATCTAGCAGAGCCAAATTTATTTTCAGCGCAGGGGTCTGGCTTGGCTCGTCCTCTCATTAACTATTTAGAAATTCCAGTAAGTAGATTTTTCGAGGCCGCCGTGAAGCGTGATCGTCAATATTATTACGCGCCCCTGCCACCCCCTTGTCCGTGAAACTTCGGGGGATGATAATCGACGGTAGGGTCCGCCGCTCGGAAGAAAGTGCCTCTGCGGCCGCGAGGGTAATTTCATTTGTTGGGCGCAATCTCTTAGCGGCCGACTTTTGGAAGGTCGCATGATCCAGGTGCCGCGGAATTGCTCTGACAGGTGTAACACTGCGTTACCTTTCTTCGGGGCTAACGCGTTCCGAGCGGCTCCTCGCGGCCGCCCGAAAGGATCCGGGCTTTATACATTATGTATGAGCGTGCACTTTGGGAGTTCAAGTCATCGAGTTTCTTCGGAACCTGATGCAATAAACGTTTCGGGCAAAAGTGCTCCGGTTTTAATACCGCGCCTTCTTTGGCGGCGCTTCGACACTTCGTATCCGAAGTTCCACCTCTGCCAAGACCTTTCACTCTGGTCGACACAGTTTTATGCTTCGAACATTCTGGACTCTCCTCTGGTACGACATACATTTTTCTTTGCTTTCTCGAGGGACTTGCGAAATGTCCAATCACACAGTCACCACTAAACATTATTATATCACGTTCCAAAATAATGTGTACATTATTAAATTCGTTAATACTAAAAAACCCGCTAAAACTATTGTATGAGCGACAAGACAACTAAATTTTATATGTATAAAATGCAGTAAAATCACACAAAATAGAAATACTATAACATCGACAAAATTATTTTAGGTTTAAAGTTAGAATGGCTTCGAGTGCAAAGGGTTAACGCTAAGTTAATTGCAAAGATACATATATAGGCTCAGATGAGAAAGATAAAAAGTAAGAGTTTCTTATTCCTTTTTCATCATTCCAAGTAATAGTAAAATTAAAAAGATTATCGTGTTTTAAAAGGTGTCCGAAAACCTCTGTGGACCGCTGTAGTTTCAGCCATCTTGTCTCTGAACAGAATTCACGCTCGTCCCGCGTCAAGCGCACAAAACAGCCTGGCGCAGAAGCTGGCAAGAGTTTTTCGCTCTGGATGCAGAAAATTGGTAGCAACAGCGTTCAAGAACAACAGAGCCCGATCTCGGTTGAATTATTCATTCGACTGTTTGTTCCCAAACGATCGCCGCGGCCGGCTCGTCCGCAGCGAAGGTAGGCGGTATAAATCGTCCGCGTGCAGCACGCAAGCAACTGCGAAAGAAACTCCCGGACCGTTCTCTTCTTCCGTTTCATCCGGCGTGCGTTTCCGAGCATGGTTAAACATTGATGACGAGACGCCGGCCGGCCACTACTCTCCGAGATTGGCCCTGTCTGTATTATTAAATTTAATCCGACGGGCTCGATTTATCCGCACGAATTCGTTCGCGTGCGTAGCCGCGCTGTTCCTCTACCTGGACGATTTGATGGACCGCATTCTGCGGATATAAGTTTACCTGAAATCTTTCCCCTCTCGCCTCGATACGATTGCCGCGACTCCAAGTGATCGAACACGTATCTCATTTATATCGACGTGGTACCTTAGTTTTTAATTCCCGTAAAAGGTTCTAATAAAGGTTTGCATATGACGATTACGGCAGGGATCTTTTCGAAAATAAAAAGTTTCTGCATTGATTGCAAAATGCACGAGCTTTATAGATATTTAGTTCTTCTTGTAACAATTTTACTGCATCCAATATAAGATAGTAGTACGTTCAAGTTCTGCGAATGTTTTTACTGTTTTGAATGCGAGCTCGGTTTGCACTTATTAAAATGATTAATGAAAGGGAAAAAGTGCTTGATTGGTTCCTATGTTTTGTAATTTAGATAGACAATCTAGTGATAATACGCACATATTTGTGAACGTAAGGAACACCGAATGCAATGGCTTAGATTATGATTATATATTATATATTAAAGTAAAAGGGAAATGTTATTAATTTTTGTTGAAGCTTTGTATAAGCCTGTAGGTAGCGCAATTTGATGCATTTATTTCAAGTATGCAATTATAGAGAACATAATGCATTTGATTAACGTGTAAAATAAGAATAGATAAAATACTACTGCGGAGAGACCTGGCGATCAGTATCGTCTTCCTCGTATCGTTACACGAGGAGAAGTTCGGAACGAAGACTGAACAACAAGTTATGCATTACGCGTATTTCGCGAGCGTCTTTCGGTGTACGAATGGAAATTCTTCTCTTGACATCGGTACACTTATTTTCTCCTTTCCTACGCAGACCGTTTTAATATCCTTCCGAGACGGAGATACGTCTCAATCAATTTCTTCGCGGGGCCTCGCCATCCATCCCAGTCGTTCTCCCTCGGGAAATGCAGGAAAACGCGGGGTACTGCGGGGGTAGGCGAGCAAGCGAGCGTCCCGGGAAACGCGCTAAGACGCCTCGAGTATGCGAATAAGTGTCTGCGTTGTTGCCGCGTTATTTGTATATGGGGTGTGTTGCGGACTTCCGATGCCGAACTACCCGGCTTTCGAAACTTGTTATCGCCGGGGGAAACTTCGCGAATTTCCAGCCGAGAACAATGCCGAAAGTGGCGAGTTTTTTCGCACGATCTGCTCCGGCAAGTTGTCTTCCGCGCGGGAGGAAATGTCTCGGAGAAAGTGTACGCGACCATACATCATATATCTTACGGAATTTATCAGCGAAATGTCGATGTTTATTTGTTAGACATGTATGGCAAATTTTCATAAAACATTCGCAATTCCTTAAATTAATATGATAAATCTCTGCGGGCCGTAATAACGATATGTTATGTCTATAATAATGTTACAAAAAAGGAATTTTAAAGACTAGACAGTAGTTTTAGCTAGAAGAAACATTCATCGCATTAACGAGCTTATTTAGACACATTTCCCACACCAATTCGGAAGTTCTACAAAGTGTAAAATCTATTTATTCGTTCGCGGACGTTCGCATGAATAATTCACAATTCATTCGTCCGATTGTAACGCTTGAATAAAGCTACAGAATTTGTTTATCTGATTGTGGCGCTCGTATAAAAATTCAGGCTTGATTTGTACGGTTGCGAACACGTTTGTGTAAAAATCTGAAATTTATTCATATCGATCCTGGACGTTTTACGTAACAATTCCGAATTTATCTGATTGCGGACATGTTGTACATATCGTCATCGCGATGGACTATTTTCCTCGGATTCAATTATGCGGTACTCTCGTTTCTTTAATCGAGAAATTTCAATGAAGAATTTAATGTGCAAATGCAGGACGAATATCGAACTGCGAGCGAAGAGCGAGGAAGAACAATTGGAGACAGGAAAGAGGCTAAATCTGGAAATGGAACTTTAAAAGTAGTTTCCTGCTGAGGTAGATGTCCCAATTTCTGTGCCCCCGACTTAAAAACGAATAGGAAAAGAGAGGTTTCATTTACGTTTTCATATATTTAAAATAAATCCATAAGTACGGTTCAGATTTTAGAACATGCCCGTATTCCAATGCCCTCTTGTATTAGACTGTGTATTCAGAGCTTCTGAAAGGACACATAATTGGAGTCTAAAACACCTTTTTTTATTTCATTAAAAACATGATTAAGCTACAATTTTAAGTCGTGCAAAGAAATATTAAAGTAGAGAAATGTTAAAGACAGAAATGTCTGAATAATCAAAATACAGTTTTAGCGCATTAAATGAAAATTAGAGTATTTAAAGACAGATTCAACAATGCAAAAAGTGACTTAAAGGCACGGGAATTGGGACATCTAACCTATATCTGCGATCCGCATTGTTCTCTTTCCAGAAAACGATGTCCGGCCTCGTCGTGGCCATCATTACTCTTGCCATCGAAGTGCGAAACAATCGGCAGAAAGGAACTGGGACATTTTCATCCGTCTTGGAGTACATTCATGCAGAGATACGTTCTAGGGGAGAGAGGGAAAGGAGAACCGTCTGAAAGTTAGGAGTATCCTGCCGCAGAAGTCTCGGGGGAAATTCTTCGTCACGGAGGATCCGCCGGAAATCTCTCCGGCCCTCGAGTACAGTGTATATATCGTTGCGGGAGAGCCGAGAGAACTTTTAATTCCCCGTGAAAATCAGGACGTACGGCGTTCGGATGGAACGCGAAGGGAAACACGGAGGCCCCGAAGCGTTCTCGTGCGTCCTGCGGCGGCCGCGAAGTCAAACAGCCCGCGTCGACGATTCGTATTTATTGCGGCAACCAGGAACCGTGGGTGGGGTCTGCGGAGATTTACGAGGACGAGGAGGAGCTCGCAGGAGACGAGCCAGTGTCACACTCGCCAGTGGAGGACGACGCGAGCCGTCGCGACACCCCGTGACGCCTTCGAGTCTATCTGCGCGCCATTAAAGCGGAGGTGCGCCTGAACATGCGACGTCGGCGATGCCTCGAGCGGCGAAATCGAGGAAGATGCTGCAGCAATCGTAAAATTTCGATCGTGCCTCCGAGACTCGATGACTATCCTATCCTATGAGTTTCGGAGATCTTTTACGAGCAATTTCTTGAAGGATTCCCTTATCATCGGTTAACGATTTGGGGGACCGTGACCTCTTGGAATTTTCTCTGGGAAAATGGATCCACATTTTTCTAAACGAGTATAGCTTGTTTCCAAGCGGGTATATTGTACTACCTGTAGGAATTTTTTCGAAACTGAATCTCACAAAATTCCTAACGCTAGAGCATATTCAAGATGACAATTTAATAAAAAAGAACAATGAAATTCCTCCTCTGGTTTTTCGTCTTGTTGTTACACATTTAAATACAATCTATATTTATCGTAGATAAATTAAATACAATCGCAATGTCGTAATATATCAAATTTAGCAACTCCGTCATACCATGTAATGCTGGCAATGAAACGTGCCGAGCTCGTCAAAATGACCGGTTTCACATTTTTGTTTCAAAATTTCTGCGGTTATAGAACCCGCTTCATGGAGAATGATTGAAGAAACTTCTTAATTTTAATAAAAGTGCTTTAGCGTTAATAGTCCATCATGTAATGTCTAATTCATTCTTTGTGTACTGATAAAAATCCTTTAATATATTATAGTCGATTAGTCAGATGGGACATTAAAAACATTTCGTTTAAAAGCAGTCGCGTAACAGAATAAGTCGATCGATTTACAATATTTGTTAACACGTAATCGATGGAAAGACTTTGCGAAAGTTCTCACGAAAGGAGCGCGCGTCCCACGGATATTAAAAACGCAGGTTAAGTAACATATTCACCGTCGACATGGGACTGTCAGGGCAGACGCATCCGCTCGTCAGACGGAGGCAAAGAATAAGAAGTTTCACGGGGAAGTACTTCGTGAAAATATTTCATGAGTCCCTCTCGAAGGAACTCCCCCAATGTTAGAAATCGGAGTTTCAAGCAGATGTCGGAGAGGTTCACGCAAGACCTGTGATCGAAAATTGCACTCCACGGCATACTGGTAACGTTCGCCCCGCGAGCACGGACACGCGAAAAGTTCTTCGCATAGTTCCAGGAACGATCTTTTCCTTTCTGCCGTTTCCCTGGTAAACACTTCTCGCGACTTCTGAATACTAACTTCGAGAGAACGAAGTTTTCCGAAATTATCATTCCCAATGAAATTTGTAATTATAATGTGGCCGGCAGCGATTCTGTGTAAATGAAATTTCCTAAGTAGTTTTAAATCTGTCCTCGGGACTTTCTGCGTTCTGTTTATGCAAACTTCTTTCGTATTTATATGTATGTTTTAATGGTATATTTATAGTAGTATATTTAATAGTATATTTAATAGTGAATTTAATAGTATATTTAATAGTGTATTTAAATCCTCTACAGACGTTTCATTTGCTCCCATTTCCAAATAAAGACGATTAAATGCAAAAATATAACATGTACAAGTCCTGTCTATTTACTTCCTATCAATATTGCTATTAGACAAGATTTTAAGTATTTCTGACGAGAACGTGCAATGTAAAATATGATACAATTTATATTTCGCACAAAGATACACGTTTTTGTCATTACTTTGAACTACTCTCCGCCATAAAACCTACATTTATCATTGTTACATCAATCCGAGCGTTGAGCAACAAAACTGAAATTGATCGTGCAACTTTCCCCAGCATCCATCTTCCCTCGATTCCCATAAATTATTAAGAATAAAGCGAAGTTCTCTTTGTCTGTCCATCGAACGAGGCTGTCGAGAGCGGATGAATAACGCGGAGAATCTGGTAACCGCCAGTCACGGTGAGCTCGCAAGTTCGCGGCATCATATCTTTCCAATTCCAAAGGTTTTCAACGCGCATCGCGACCCGTGGCTGTCTCGCTTAAAGCCCGCAACGTGTCGAAACGTGTTCGTATAGCAGACGATGGCTGCCGAGGCTAAGATCTTCGCCGACAGATATCGCGAAGCTACGGAGGTCTCCCGGCGTTCCGCGAACCCCCGGGCAGCCGTTGACCCTCATCGGCGCCGCGGGGTGGGGCAACAAACACTTCGGACTTGCTTGGAATGCTCGATACCCCTTCGATCCTCATGAAATATGAACCGCGGCACAGGCACATACGACGTTCTCTCGGCGGCCGATCAGTCCTGCAATTTGCTCGAGGATCACCAGCTCCTTCGACGGGAGACCGCATATCGATGGCCACGGTCAACACTTCTTATTTACCAAATCATTGCTCGGCACTGTACATACTTCAGGGTCTGCACGATTCCCCATCGATCTTGTAATTGTTTCCGCTTGCTTCTTCGTTTTATTTCATTGCTCGACGTTTCAGAGCGAGTCGTCGGGTGTCCACTACGTTCCAATTGTTTGATCTCTTAAAGAGGAGCTTGTGGAGGTGGCTGATGTTCTCATTCAAGTTGCTGAAGTGTTCGTGTTCCTTAGACACACTACTAGTCCGAGATTACTTAACGTTGGAACTGTCGAGTTATGAATGTGACTAATGTATATTGGTAACGATGGTATTGCAAATAATTCAACAATGTTTCTAAATTCTTTAAATGCTTTTACTGTTTTGAGATTGATCTAGTCATTTTTGTCATAAATGGATAAAGTCCACAGTCTAGAAATTATTTTAAAAAATTCTCTAATGAGTTGTGCATGAATATACTTTTATGGTTAATTAAGTATGATTTAACTCGAGTATTAGCTGTTAAGTGAACGAAGTAAGGCTGAGACATATTTATAGCCATCCTAGTTGGAAAATAAAAATGTTTTCCATCTTGTTGCACAATCTTCTTCTAAAAGCATTTCGAAAATCGTGATAAGATAAGAAAACCGGAAACGTCACCGCTAAGCGCGGCTAAATAAATCAGCATTTCTATAGGGGTTGCGAGAGCTGCCGCTAGGCGTGGAGCATTCTAGGTCAGAAGTTCAGCAAGAGCAACGTGGCTTTTTCCGGTCTAGTCTACCGCGAAAATACCAACTTACGTTTTCCGGGCCGTTAATAGGAGCGACGTTTTTGAAAACACGGTCCGCGGGAGAGCCGATCTTCTGACACAGTTACCAGCCGGCGTCGGCACTCGACTCGCGATCGTCGTTTGATTCTCGCGTCGCGCGACGTCGGGAACGCGTCGAGAGGCATCCTAACGAGCCTCTAGTCGATCCTCGATGGCGTATGGCGTTGGGAGAACGCGCGGGAACGTCGGGACGCCGCTCGAAATTAATGGCGGACGCGCGCTCCCTCGGGGAAACCGGGATTCAAATAACCGTTGCCGAATTAATTGGACGGGCAGAGCGTTAAACGGATCGCGATCGGCGGGATGAAAGGGAAAAACGAGGAAGAACGGGGAAACTAAAGAGAAACACTCGGGACCATCGCGCGACTCTAAAGAGGAAAACTAGGTTACAGCGAGGGAAACGAGCGCTGGTCTCCAGGTAAGGATCCGTGCCACTTAACGGCTCCGCGGACCGTGACAATTAGTGGAGAACGTTGCCATTCGTTAAAACCTCGTCGCCGTGAATTCGAACGCTGCCGGACCTCTCCCGCGACGGCTCTCTTTGGATCGTTACCAAACGGTTTAACGACAGCCGGGCAAAATACACGGAACATGTCGCAATCGGGTGAACCGTACGTGACTCGGTTTCCGCGGGCCGGACGACGGACCGACGGACAGACGAAAATTCTATTTTTCTGTAGGAAATATGTCAGCCAAGCTTGCAATCCAGTTAGAGACCCGACACGCCAGACTCGGTTCGTTAAATTTCGTTCGCATCGCAGCGCTGGCTGTTGCCCCGTGTTTAGAGCTTCTGCTGTGACAAGATGCGTTTTTCGGTCTTCTGTTTTGCAGATCCGCGGTTCACGGTTCGACTGCGTTTTTCGTCCGGTCGCACGAAGGCTTGATTGTCGGTTATCCGTTGCTCTTTCGGTTTTTGTACGCGATCTTTCCCATTGTCCGCGCGTTTTCTATCGAATCGCTCGGAAGCAGAGATGGCAACATTTTACTCGGATGACGGACAGAAGATAAAGGCTAATTAACGATACAATTTTATGCGACATTACCGAATTAATATTCAATCGAATACAAATCTCGTTTAGATAAGAATTCATTTGAATAAGAATTTATTCATAGAGGAATCCATACGGAAAGTGCTTATAGTTTTCTTTAGGGGACCAATAGGAATTTCCCATTTTCAGGGCTTATTTTCGAGGAATTCAATTGGAAATTTAATTTCGAGGAAATTAATTTATTCCGAAAGTAAATCACAACGTTATTGATCTTTTGCAATGCATAATCAAATATTTCTTGTATTTCCGTGATTTTCGCGAACTATAAAAATATGAACGTCCGCAGTCTGCCGATGGAAAAACGAAAAGTTAGAACGCAGACACTCGGAACCGAGACAATCGTGTAGCACGGTCACAGTTTGTAAAATCCTACGAGCCACTTTGGACACATACCAAAACGTTATTGTCCGATAAGGGAATTGCCAGAAAAGCTAAGCGAGGGATACGGGCGTCGTTCGATCGGAGGTAAATTGCATTTCTTCGATAATACCGTCAAATACAAATAGATATTCGAAGAGAATCGGGGTCGTGACTTTTATTATCCGGAGGGCCGTCTTAAACCGTGCGTTAAATTTGCATTCGCGAATGGCAAAAAAGACCGTATCGGTCCTGTCTCGTCTGCTCGTTGCCAACTCTTTAATCAATTCCAACCTACATAAACGAAGAAATCCTCAATACGGTTCTGGTTAACGAGAAAACAAATGAAACCGGTCAAAGAATCGAACGAACCGGAGAACGAATCTACGCGAAAATGCCGCGAACGGAAAACGAACGGTTTCCGCGATTTGTTTCCTGTCGCTGCAATAATTCAGTTTTTGTTTTGCATACGAACCAGCGCGGCACGCGAAATATTTGTTTCGCAATGAACGATGCTCCCGTTTTTTACAGAGTGAATATATCCGAGTTTTAACGTTCCGAGGGTGAGGGGCAGAGGGAGAAATACCATTCGTACAACAAGTTTCGTAATTACGATCGACTGTCCCAGTAATGGCGGTTTGGACGTGTACCAAACGATTAACCATCCCGCATGGAAAACGTTCGACGAAATAAAAACGGAAGGTAAACCGAACGTGCTCTGTGTTCGCAACGCTGTCAACGGACCCTAGGCCGCTATTATGTCGACTTCCGGATAAATAAAACGCTGGCTCTCCGTCGAAAATAACGAAGAACGTTGCTTTCACGTTTTCACGGGCTTTGAGCGTCGATTTCTCTCCCGGTCCGTGAAATTAGATCGACCATCGTTACGGTAACAGTGTCACGATCGACATAAAGGAAACATCATCGCTTTGATAACAAAGGAGCGTGGAGCAACGGGACTATAGTTTTTCCAGCAAATCAGGCTCCAGAACGGTTCTCTTCGGCGAGATTCATTATTTCCGATTCTATTCTTTCGTTTGGAAGCTTCGCGAAGCACGGACTACAATGGAAATGGTACTAAAACTGCACCGAGACGGTTAACACATTCAATAATTCTGCGCAATTAAGTGTTTCCATGATTTTTGAGCGACTCGCGCGGGTAATACGTTGAATATATAGTACTGTTTAACCTACCGCGTACCACGTGAAAATAGCGACAACTCGTGCTCCTACCATGTTTTAGAAATTATCATTGTATTCGAACAAAATAAATGCATAAAATCGAACTGTCTACTTATAATTATCACAATAAATCATAAATATCTTTAAATGTATGTACGAGCTCTTGTCATCTATTTGACTCGAGTAACACATTATAACATAATGTCTAGGGTATAATTAACCCCACATGATTCGTGGAAGGCCAACATTTTTTAAAATCATATGCCAACATTTTTTTACGTTACAAGTCGAAGACATTTTTCTCGATCGCACGAGCAACTACCAAGTGACGCAAGCAGTAAAATGGTTAATAGACCGAAACCCGTGCCAAATACGAAACCTTAAAGAGCACGAAAATCCTTTTACCTCGTTTAAATAAAAAAAGCAGGCTGAAGAATATAATAGGATTATAGTTTCCTCGGCTTGCTCAGCTTCCCCGGTGGCTGAAAGAATTGATAATTCCCTGAATAGGATCCGCAGAGGTCAACGTCACCGAGACACAAAAGGACCGCGGAAGAAGCGCAGATAATTCGGTGTACAGGGTCTAAAAAGTGCCGGCCGTCTCCTCATCGGGCGCACAATTTTTTCCCGAGCAGCTAGCGAACCGAAAGAAGGGAGATACGGAGAGGACCTTTTCTCTCGTTTCGCCGTTAACGACCGGGACCGACGCGGTCGGTCGGTGTCCGTTAAATGGCCCAGACACCGGGATAGATCGGCCCCGCGGAGATTGCGAATATCAATTTCCCGGGCATCGATGCTAAAATCACAGATTACTCCGTTCCGTGCGCGAGATTTACAGTGTCGTAACGGTTATGGACGACTGCAATAGTCGGCGAGCGCGATACCATAACGCGAATGCCTACGGAGGATGTACCACCCCATCCGCGGAGACGTATTTATTGGTTCGATTAACGGTTTCCGACGGAAGAACTGCTGTCTTACTGCGAACACCGAGCCGAACGACATTTTTCCTCCTGGAAAACGTTTAATACTTCCAAGAGGAAATCGACCACCCTCCGGACCGCCATTGTTCAACTTGAATGGACTAAATTAATAGTTTGCTACGTATTTGGTACTTAAACTTCTTTCACAAGATTTATTCGCTTTGCGGGAAGCCTGTTCGGTTGTTTTTGCGTTAACACCAAACCTACCGAACTCTACGAGTGACTGTGTACAAATGGTCCTCTTTTCCACATTAAACAGTTGAAAGTTATTATCAAATGACATTAATCAGCCTCCTAAAATTGAAGAAGCTTTCCGACGTAGCGCCAAATTACAGTTGCTCGAGCTTCTAATTAATAACTGTTCAAAGCTCCAGCCTAATGTTCAAAGTTTCGCGTTCAATAACGCTGAAAATCCTGGCATAGATGTTTCTAATTGATGGATAATGAAAATCGTTCGCCTTTCACGAAACTAGTCGCGAGATAGCGTGCGCGTCTCTTGCAAAGACGAGCTATGATACATGGAAGAAAACGTCCCCTTAGACAACTCGGCATTCTAATTATTTCACCGTCCGCATAATTCGGATGCTCCGTCTATTCAGCTATGCGAAATGCCGGATTCATGAAGCGGTAAGACCAGATTCCAGATATACGGAGGCTGATATTAAGTTACACGGCTCCCCGGAGTTTTGGCTTTAATTCAGACCTCGTTTCGACGTTCAAGGGTTGGACTTGACCTCTCGCTACTTCCGCATAATGAGACCGAACGAGATAAATGAAAGATCCGGCCTGCGATACGTTGCCTCGCAATAACGCCTACGTGACTTGATAAACGACAGATCCGTCTTGAGTTATATCAGATCGCGGGACTATTGCAACTCGTGCAGAACATTTTCTTTGAAACGCTCGTAAGCATTGTTATTTCTAGGCTGTCGATTTAAAATCGCGGTCAAAATGTAATCATTCAAGAGTATCGATGCGCTATTTTCAATCCGCTAAAATGTACATTGAATTATATTATTAATATTTGCTAATAATGTAATAATTTATTTTTTAATTAATTATTATGATATATTATGTTGTTAAATATACACGTATTATCATACACGTTTCTATAATTATATTTTGTATTATTAAAAGTTTATTCGTTGTGTATATTATAAATTTAATCGGCTGCTTTCGAACGTCATCAATTACTTCTCTGCTTTTTATTATGCATGAACAATAATTATCAACGAACAGTAGCTTCAAATATTCCAAATCAGTTTCAAAATAAGCAACTTAAAATCTTAGCTTCGCGATAGTATTTTGTAAACTACGATAGTTTACAATATCTAAAATAGTTTATCAAGCTACGATTATCGACACGAAATATGCAACGTAGAGTGTTACAATTTAGAGTTTAGATCGAAAAAGTTGTTCAATGAGGAAATTAGATTTACGAGCATAATACACAATTATCGGAGTCGTACGATTATGCTGCACGAAGGCAGCAAACATCAGAGATAATTGAGGTCAGCTTTGTCAGAAACGGGACGGGCGACGTCAAAGCGGTAGAATGCAGCGTTCACCGTCATTCCGACAGCGTTAAAATGCAAACGAACCCGCCGTGTAATTACAACACCGCCATCTTATAAACCCAGCCGCACAAACAGCGTGTAGACAGATACCCGGTCAACGGGATTCGCGAGATACCTCGACATCAGAGGCGTCATTAATTAAAATTAGCTGCGCGGCGTTATCGATGTATCGGGCCTGCGGAATTCCTCCCACGCGGATCTTTAATTAAACCAACTCCATTAACGAGGCGATGTTGGGAACGTTTCAGAGTCTGTAATCGACGGAAATCGAAGATGAAATAAGGTTATTCTATCCCTGATTTTTGCAACGGATCGAAGCTTTTATGTAGCTTTCTCTCGTCGCGAACATAAAACAGCGATACCGGTGAAACTTTTTTATCGATGCATCATCAGGGGATTGAAATGATTTTAGAATACGGTAATTGGAAATATTTTTCTCAATGGAAAATGCGATTAATCTGCCGTGATAAAATATACTCAAGCGTCGCTAATCTTTTGTCGAAAAATAGTCCACTTTTAAGTAGTCCAATAATAGTATTCTGAATCTGATCGTAATACTAGAAAAGGGAAAAGTTCCATGTCCTCTGGAACATTTTTTTGAACACGCCGTTTATAACGTCGTAAAGCTTGGACTTTTCTTTTTAATTCGAGGACCGAATTAAGTCGCGACGATTTTTTCTCGCGAATTTACAGCAGCTTAAATGATTGATGTGCCGCGGACATTTCAATAACTCGAAGTACACCACGAGGATGTTGCACGACCAGACTTGTTCCTAAAAGAATCGCAACGACTTAATTCGACTCTTAAATTAAAGAGGAAAGTTCAAACTTTACAACGTTATAAACGGCATGCTCAAAAAAAATGTTTCCGAGTTCCTAGAGGGCGTTGAACTTTGCCCTTTTTCGGTATCACGGATTGTCCCCAGATTTATGATACCACAGTCGTGAAGATGCATATGAAAAATTAAAAAATAGCATCGTAAACTAGATATTCCAATCTTTACTTCAAGAAGCAAAGTCATAATTTTATGATAGCTTTCCGGGAGTCACAGCTGCTCGAAGATTGACAATTTTTCGCCAAAAAATTAGCGATGCTTTAATTTTGCTGTCGAGTGATTTTTGAATTACTCTTAGAATGTAGAATCGTGAGACGTCGTCAAGGTCCCTGATTCTGTTTCCCAAGGCCTCCACAGCAAAACGCGTCGAACAAAGAAGACAGTTAGCAGTTCCTATACTTTCTGAGATAAGGTGCAGACACGAACAAAAGCAAACAAGGAAGCCAGCAAGCCAGCAGTTCCGAGACGAGTTTCACGGCCGCGACTCTAGCAACAAAGTTTCGAGGCTGTCTAGCTTCGATTACGTCACGGTGGCGCGGTTTATTCAACAAGCACTCGGCCTACAGGGAGTCTAGGGTTGCGACACGGCGGCCGATCGTTCATTGATTCCTCGCCGGCTATTTTTATCCCTGGCAAAAAGTGCATCTCTGACAGGAGCCGCTGAACGGAAGGGTCGCCGTCGCCATTGACGTTCAGAGGAGCTGATCCGGGACGAGGGACGGGGTCCGGCGCGTCGCAAGTAGGGCGTAATATTTCCGATATTGCCAATACGCTAGTCGGTATCTTCCTGGTGACAGCCGGCCGCCCTGTTCGAGCCGTCGCGTCGAAATACGAAAACACATTCGCAGCTCCGCGTTTCTCCGTGACACACCAAGCAACGTACGCACAGATACTTCGAATGCGAGGAACACGGCCAGGTACAGTCTAGCACAACGACAAAGATATTGCGCTTCGCGGCTCGTCCCAACGCTCTACATTCGCGCCACTAGCCGGAGCAAGCATTGTGGGCACGCGTCAGCTCGGACGTTTTGTTCGACGGCACAATGCGGAGCTCTGCCTCTTCCGGGTTAGTCGTCCGTCGCCACGGATGACGCGACGTAGGCGAAAACGATGATAAACAGAATCGCGAGTCGGGAGTTTGTCTCTCGGAACGTCTTAAGCTGCGTCTGTTCGGGATTCCGAATAAGGTACTCTCAACTCCATCAAGTCAAAAATACAAAGTACACAAACATATAAATACAAAATAATTGTAAAATAGATATGAGATAAATACAAGATAAATACAAAATAAATACAACATAAATACGAAATAAATACAAAATAAATACAACATAAATACAAAATAAATACGAAATAAATACAAAATAAATACAACATAAATACGAAATAAATACGAAATAAATACAAAATAAATACAATATAAATACAAAATGGGCACAAAAGAAATACAAAGTAAGTACCAGATAAATATAAAATAAATACAAAAAGAATACAAGATAAATACAAAATATATACAAAGTAAAACAAATGGACGTAAAAAATACAATTTTAAACAAAAGTGGAAGTCACAGCATTACTCTATGTACCATAGAAACGGAGACATATTGGTTCGCGTAAAAAATGCGAAAAGTGTGTTCTCAATTACGACGAGAAGCTAATCGTCGACTATCAATTTACACGAGCAATCGTCTTACAGATTCCCTGTAATACCGTTCGCTTGATCGTTAATCCCCTCGGAAATGGGTGTTTTTGCGTAATCGGTGATCCATCAGACGAACTCATCAAACCCTCCCCGGTTGAAGAAACAAATATGCCCGATCGATCATTCGTGTTCAGACTTGTGCGCGCAATAAGTAATTGTCGGCACCTTGGGCGTGGAAAAAAAGCACGGAGATTTTCGGGAATCTGTTCCCGATCACGTGCCGACGCGCCCTGGCTTTCTCTCCCTCGGTCCACCGTGCTTCTCGCCCTCCGTTCAAAATGTAATTTACGGTTCCGAATCGGCCCGCATCTATCAACCGGGAAAAACTGACGGCTCCTAGATTTCCTCGCAGCTGACTGCGATCATGAGGATCGAAGGATCGCGTGGCGATCTGTGTATGTGTTCGTTTTAGGCGCAGGTGGGAATCGAAGACACGAGATTGTATATAAGCGAAGAAGCATTGGCGAGGATGGTTCGAAATTATTCGCAACGTGTGGTGCAGAATTTGATTAGCGTCTTTGGCGAATTGGAATTCTTTTTCGTGGAAGATACCAATTTTGAAACTACAACGAGGCTTGTTAATTTATATTTAATTTGCTACGCGTTGACGCAAGTCGCAGTTACTTTTACATGAAATCAATACAGATTATATTATTTATTCAATTATATTTATTTTTGCTTAGGTCCTCGGTGTTATAAAATGTCACTCTTTTATTAAACAGATACAACAGTAATTTGTTCGGTTAATTACTGTTTTCATTTCTCTGTCACGACATTCTTGCTTATTATTCTTTATTAATGTTCACCACTTTCTTTTTTGTTTAATGAATCTCTCGCATTGCGAAACTTAGTTTATTCCTCTGCAATTAATGCATCGTTCATCCGTCGAGGCAGATCCAGATGCGCTCTCCATTATCTATGCATTGCAGAGAATGAAATCTCTATTGTGAAATATGGCAAGCGGGTTTATGATACGCGGTACGTGCAACGCAGGTCGGTATAATCTATACACGAGCATCAATCAGCGTTAGAGTTATCTCGGAGCCGGAAATGCAACTGCACGGTGCACAACTGTCTCGTCATTTACACGCTGGTAATCTCATCGGTTGGTATGTCCGGTGTAAATTCGATTTTTTCTCGACATCGTCCATGCGATTCCGGATGAACCGAACAATTTACCGGCAACTATTAGTTGAAACTTCTATGTCCAATGTCTACAGATTCTACATGTAATTGAAATCGATGTTTCACAATTTTATATTAGTCGTACTTTATGAATCATCATTGGAATTGTGAACATCGATTTATGTCACGTCAAGTATTCATTATAAATATCAAGTAATGACTGTATAAAAACTTGTATTAGTTATAATTCTGTACAAGAACACCCTATACCACTCTAGCAACCATCGTAGCACTCTATGAAAACAAATATCTTGACAGATAAATTTGTAATTTCATATCGAGAACCGGCAGGTGTATTTGGCACACTCTGTATTTTCATTCTCTTATCTTTTATATTATATTTCACGTATTACCAACTCCTAACCTATAAATGAGAACTTATACTACCCTCCTGAGTTAAATTATTCGAACTGCCATTTCTAGTCATCCAAAAAATGAATCTTCAAATTGACAAAATCATCTTCAAATAAGTGAAAGTATATAAATGGAACTACATTACAAATATTTAAAAATATCCTGAAAAGTGGCAAATTAGTGGATAAGACATTTTAATTAAGGACGATAGTACAGACCTAGTATAGACCTGTCCGAAGTTCAGTTATCTTTGAATAAAAAAAAGAAAAATAGACCCAGCCTCACCGTGGTGGATTCAAAAACAATCCCCAGGCGACTGTCCATGCCGTCCTCGAGTACGTCGACCCTCATTGGCACCCACAGGCCGACGGATCAGCAAGCTCGTGTTACCCGAGCCCTGTACCGGTATTTACCGACCCCTTGATCGACGCCACGCGGAGCGGATTCTACCCTAGGCGGTTCGGATCGGATCGGCTCGGTTCGAAGCGGCGCGCCGCTATGCTGCTCTCTAGAAGCTTTCGCATTAGAGCAATCGCAATTTCGGGCCCCGTAGGGCAGATGGCCACGCGCTCGAGCTCCCATCAGCTCGCGGGACAGGATGAAACTCTTCGGGTGCCCGTGGTACGGCGCCGCTTAATGGCGGAGTGTTGGAGGGGATGGAAACTTAATCGGCCGACTAATTCCGAACGCCTCGTGATGCGGTTCGTAAATCGCGGCTGGAGTCGAGTATTAGGGGCAATCGGTGATCGATGACGCATAAACCTCTCGGCACGCCTTGCTAATCCACGGCCCTGCCCTCCCTTTTCCCTGGATAAAGTCCTCAGGACGACGTCACGTTTTCTTCTGCCATTTTTTGCTCGGATTCTGCCTTGTCGCCTAGGCCAAGGACTTTGCTACCTCCCGGTTTTCAAAAAGATTGGCGAATGTCTTTTTCGTCTTCGGGTGAGATCAACACTTTATTTATTCAATGTATCTGTTATTGTTTGGAGCAAATACTATATAATTGCTTAAAAATCCGAATAAAAAGTATGCTTGAAGAAATTGAATTTTCATAAAAGAAGTTCGTCGTTTGAGTGTTACTTAGACGAATGTAGTTGATACGTGTGATAGAGAACTGTGATGAGGTCACTGATTAGACAATGTTAGAACAAAAATGCGCACTGACGGATTTGAGACGAATAATTCTAAACAGTGTATTAGGGCGTCTGCAACCTCCGCACTTTAAATAAAAAGAAGTTGAAGTTGAATGATTCTAGCTTGCTGAGTAAAGCGTTTCGATGCGTGTTGTAAGATCTAGTATGTTAACATTTGGCAGATTTCAGAAGGGAATATTTGATTTCGAAATTCGACAGGGAATTACCGACGACGAAGCCTCGAACGAACCTTCGACCTTGACAGTTAATGGTTACGTTGAAGGATTCGTGGTAGCACAAGGGGGTGGCAGATTGCCGAAGATGAACTATTAATTGCAAGTCGCAGACATTTAGAGGACCGTAGCTGGTCGGAAGTCAGACCCAATAGACAAGCGGAACGTGATAACAGATTTCGATCGTGTTAAACTCCCAGCGTAACGTTACGAAACTCGTTACCCTAATCTCTGTTTAGACTGCAACAGTGCTGCCTGAATAGTTCGTTATACCGGATGCAGCGATCGGGGATGGATTTACTTTTCGATTGAACGGGCAGCCGATGGAGCTCGCAGGAACTGTGGAACTTCTCAGAATATTGAGTTCCGAATATGTAATAGGAGAACCAAATGAGTTTCGCAAATTATTTCGCACCGAATACTGCGTCGCGTCGACTGCAGAATTAGAAACGACAATTCTGCAGCACGTTAGTAATCTGTTGAGGATTGCTCGGCCCGTATTTATGGCGGGGGGCCATGTGCTTGGGATCTTTCGACTAGCTAGGGTATGGGCCTGTCACCCGATCCTTCAGAGGGTCACATAGTCGATCGACCCAGGGCGCATGGTCGACCCTCTTCTTGCAAATAAACAGTGCCCTGCCATAAATACTGGGCCATCGACGGGCGACACGCCGCGAGTCGTGGAAAACGGTTCGTTTGGGACATGGGGCAATTAAGTCGAGAGGTTCCAGATCTCGGGGACTTTCCGAGGGCCACCCGCGGCCTGGGAACCCTCGGTTCGTGGCGCGGTACCCCTTCCCATGGTCCCAGGCGTTGTCTTTTCGGATTTCGAGTCATTTTCTTAGGCCCGTCGCGATTGGGCAGCTTTCCTCTGACGCCCACCCCTAATTCGTGAGAGAAGGGAGGACCGAGGTGTCCTCGGCGATGAATCTCGGTCCTCTCGTCAGATACCTTGATACTTTTGAAGTCTTAGATACATTTGATACCTTGATACATTAGAACTGTATAAGTGTTAGATACATATAATATATTAGGTTGTAATTCAAGTATCTCCACCGGGTATAGTTAAATAAAGTTCTGTGCATTAACCCTCCCGGTGTAAAATTGTGTCCTCCTGTACCAGGAGGTGGTCCTTCAAGCCTTGATAATTCGACACAACACGTGTAAAATCCACAAAGCTCGAACGATCTCCGGATCAATCACGAGCAATTAACATAATCAATTTTTTAAAATCAGGTAAATTGGGCTCGTGGGAATTATAAATATTTATAAAAGAAAAGCATTTCCCTATAATATCGTGTCAGAGTCATTGTAAAGATTTTGAACACGATCTACTAAGATGATCGTTAGTGATCTATAAATGTTACTCTTAAATCAAAATAATATTCATCTATTCTGTTATCAATATCTCAACATTAAAGCAAAGGCTGGCGCTCAACATACATAAATGTAATTTGCCGTTCCACAAAAATAAATATAAATAATAAAAATTTGTCTGCAGTATTGCAGGTGCGAGGAACGTTTGTAACGAACTGTTCAAGCATACAGAAATCTGGAGAAAATTGAACGGCTTTTGTATTTTGAAGCGACGACATCCTAGGGAGTTCCAAAGGGAAGTGGAAGACACCGGTCTACGTAACGGCGACAGAAACATGTGTTGGTAACGTTAAATATTTAGCCGACGAGAGGGATGCAGGCGCTAAGTGAAGCTTAACGATATTAGCCGCTGTCTGGAAGGTTCATAACGATCAGCGTCAAATTACGGTGTCCCCTAGCCTTGATGAGTACTCAGTTTACCTCGAGATGTTGAAAGTGTGCTTTTTAACGTTTAATGGATAGACGGTCGATTAACGTGGGGCGATTTCAGACGCGTACCGGTCGATAATTTTTTCTCCTCAATTTTTCGTTCGTTCATCTGTACGAATTTTCGAAAGACAAGCCTCGCGTTTATAAAACGCCCATTCTCAAATTACAATAAATCGAATCGTCGCTTGACGGTAATTAATATTGTCTCATCGATTTCATTCTCGACATGAAACGCTAACGCATCGAATTGAAAGCGAATTAACGAAGTGTCGAATTGTAGATACATTAAAATATATAGAAAATTATATTCATACGCGAATTCGTCGCATTTGTGTTTAATATTCGTATATTATACTTATCTGTAAATACGGTTGATGTTTATTAATTAAATTTTAAATTCCTGCGACGCGAGCTTTGGAACGATGTACACGTGTTACGAATAAAGCGTGTACATTACGAATGCACATATTAAAGTTTGCATAATTGCCGAATAAAACTCTTCCACGAGGAATCATAAATTTTCATGATAGACTGCGGATTCTGTACATTCGTAATCTACAAAAATTTTATTTCCACAGCATTTCTAATCCGTTGAAAATATTACTGTGAAAAAGAAAATTCTACTTCACTATATTGTAAAAATCCACAGTATAATAATTGTAGTACCTAAATACGCTCGACAGCAAAATTAAAGCATCACTAGCTTTTCGTCGAAAAATAGTTAATCCTTGAATAGCCGTAACTCCGTTAAAAGCTATTTTAAAAATATAACTTTTCTCTTAAATTAAGGCACGGAATCTATATTTTACAATACCGTATTCTAATTGTTAATACCATGCATTTCCACGTATTATCTTAAATCTGAGGGCACGTTCGTGATATCGAAAAAGTGCAAAGTTTAACGCTCTGTATGGAGTTGCCAAAATTTTTTAAAAGCATGTCGTTTACAGAATTGTAATGTTTGGACCATCTCCTTTAATGTGAGGGCTAAATTAAGTCGCTACGATGTTTTCTCGCGACGTTACAGTACTTTAAAGAAAGCCCTGTTTAAAGCAGATGAAACATAGGCTGGTGAAGGTGGCTTCTGTGGGGAGACCAATTGCTGTGCTTTTGGTTCCTTCTCGGGCATAATTGAGGCATATTAAATTTTTGTATTCTGTTTATTTTTGAATAAAAAAGTGTCATATGTCTTGTTGGATAAGCAGAAAATTCATTATGCCCGAAAAGAAACCAAAGACACAGCAACTGGCCCTACACAACCCTACCCACTTTCAGCGTAATCGATCAGGTGTTAAAGAAACTTGTTCAAGCTTCAATGACTTTAACAGTGACCCGAGGATAAAAAAAGAATGTGCAGACTCACCAAAGAGCGGCGGTGGTTCAACGTCTCTGACAGACAAGCTCGACGATGCCTGGGATCCGCTGGATTCCGTGCTCTGCATGCACCTGAGCCTCCTCCTGAGTTTCGGCATGTCAAAGGGCAGGTCCCTGAGATCTACGCTGGTCGCGCTGCCCGAAGTGGTGGCGTCCTGTTGCATGAGCAGCCGCCTCCTTCGCAGCTTCGGCATGTCGAAGGGCAGGTCGGAGAGCTCCGGCTCGTTGTCGACGAGATTGATGTTGTCTAGCTGCGGCTTCAACAAGTGGAACCCGAATGGCTTGCACTTGATTCCGGCTCGCGACTCGATGGAGATCCCGCTGTCCGATCCCTGGATCTCCGCGTCCCCGGAGGAGGAGGACTGGAGCGCGAGGTTGATTAGGTTCTTGTTCTGCGGGGTGCGTCTCTTCTTGAACGAGGTGTCCATGGGCGAACCGACCGAGTTGGTATTGGTGTTCGCGGTGTTGGTGTTGGTGTTGGTGTTGTTGGACGCAGTGACGTTGTTCTCGGTGGTGACATTCTCTTCGGGCGAGGCCTTTTGCGAGTTGTTGTTCCGATTGTTGTCCGAAGTCTCGGAGGCTGGCTCCTGCGAGGACTTGTCAGAGATTGGGGATAGGATGTGCAGTTTGTTCGCGTGGTTCGTCAGGAAGCCGGTCATTGATGGTTGGGGATGATGGTGGTGATAGTAGTTGGTGCTGCCGCTGTCGGAGCTGTGGGAGCTCAAGCTGGTGCTATGGCGGCTTTCGGAGCTGCTGGTGGACCGGTTACCTTCGCTGGTGCTGCTGCGAAGCGACTCCATGCTCCCGCCGCTACTGCTGGTCGCCATGCTCTCGGTGCTGGAGTAGCCGGGTCTGCGCCTGCTGGTCCTCAGCTTGAACTCCAGGAGACCCACGTCGCGGCGGGGTCTCAGCAGATCGCTCTCGGCCTCGTGGGGCCTACCCTTGAACTCCATGATCGGCTTGCTCTCGCGGATCAGGCTGCGCGGTCGCTGCCGGTCCTCCCTCGGCCTGCCCTTGAACTCTAGGATCAGCTCCTTGTCGAAGCGCCGGCCTTGGGAGGACTCCACGGTGTCTTGAGCAAAATTTTTTGGTCTGCTTTTGATCTCCAGTATGCTGCCCTCGCTGCTCTGCGGCGAGTCCTTGGCCCTCAACGAGGAATTCACCGGGAGCCGCAAGTCCTTCAGACGCGGATGGTCCGGCTGGGAAGGTAGGTTCGGCGTGCTGCGAATGTTCAGCAGTAAGTGTTCTCGGTTACCGTGGAACTTGGCCGGCAACGGCGCCGTGGATGGAGGCGACGGAGTGTAACCTCGTGCCGGCAGTCTCGGCGATCCGGTCTTCTCATCGCTTGAGTTGATCTGGAGGGATTCGATATCTTGGGACAGAGTAGAAATATTGTCTGATTGCTGTTGTTGCTGCTGCTGCTGTTGCTGAAGACGGCTCGGAATCGGTTTTGGGCGGAGAAGTACGACCTTGCGTCGGTCTTTGCTGCTGTGGGACTGTCCTGCGTAGGCGGCCTGCTGCGGCGCCGGCTGTTGCTTCGACGTGTCCGTCGACGAACTTGTCCTACTCACTGGGATCGCGCTGCTGCTCCTCATCTATATCACGGAAACATGTTTTCTAAACGGCCAGCAACGTCCTCCTACGTCTTAACCTTCGATACTCGCATCTATTTTAACTCGGAGCAAACTATCATCTAACTTCCGATAGTCGGTCAGAATTGATGCACAAAGTCTTGTATTAGTTGGGTCGATCAAACTTACCACGTTCAAAGTTCAAAGGCAAGAACCGTTTCGAACTAATCTCCGTGAATAAACTGCTGACTTTATGCATTTATAACAAAAATGAGTAAATAAAATACAAACCTACCAAGATTTTGAAAGAACTTAAGTGTACTGTTACGTCAATCTTTGATATATTGACATAGTTATACGAAGATACGCATTCTCTTTCCTACAGCTAACATAGAAACATTTCATATAATGATACTACTTCACGGAATGATGCTGCAAGGTAGACTCACCTGGGAGTGCAGCACGGGATGATTGGTGACCCGATCGAGGTCATCGAGGTCATCGTCGGAACGGTTGACCTTGCAGTCGAAGGCCGTCTCGTAGAGGTGACGTTGCCTAGCCATCTCTTCCTCGTCTTCCTCCAGGTCCGCGTCCTCCTCCTCCTCTTCCTCCCCTTCGTCCTCTCCCTCCACGTCGTCCTCGTCCTCGACGAGTATCGGCTGCGGGTCTATCCTCTTGGTACGTCGTAGCTTGCGCACTTGGTGCCGCGTCAGTTGCGGCTGCCGTTGATCTAGCTCATCCTCCTCCTCCTCTGGCGATGCGACACAGGTACAAACGGTGGCTGGCAGATCATGGCTCAACAGTCTATGCGGAGGCATGAGGGTGTGATCCCACTCGGTGATGATGCACGACGAGAGGATCTCGTTCCTGGCTGGGACAGCATGCTCGCTCCCCGACGTGGGGCTCACTAGATCTTGGCTCTGATACTGTTGCAGCTGCGTCGGCTGCAGCTGTTGTTGTTGTTGTTGCTGCTGCTGCTGCTGTTGTTGTTGCTGCTGCTGTTGCGGCGGGTGTAGCTGCTGCGACGAATAGGAACCCCCATCACCTGCCACCGAATTCCTCTTCGGTATACCGGGTGTCCTCGAACGTTCACCCGGCACGTCGAGACTGACGCTCTTCCGATATTTGCTGATCGGCTGCGATTTTCTGATCTGCTCCGGTATTTTGAATAGGTCGCCGTAGTAGTATGGCGAGGGATGACGCGTCGGTTGATTAGACTCGGTCGGCGATTGATCGGTTATATGCACCACCAGGCTGGCTAGACAGTCCACCACAGCGCCGTCGGTCGATGATGCCACGTCTTTGTCTCTGTCTATTGAGGCAGCGCGGAGCGAGGAGGATGCGTACAGGCTGTTCTTCCGCTGTCTGATGCTCCTCTTCTGACCCTCCTCGTCATCCTCGCAGGATGACCCTGAAGCTGACGGGTCTGCAACAAGCAGAACAATCTTACGTTAGCATTTCTGTTCAGCGATTTTATGTTAATATGGATAAGGTTGGTTCTGTTTTAGTCGTTTGATCCAAGCTACATTTATTTCACTTGTCTGACCTAAGCTACACTTATTTCACTTGTTTGATTGTACGTGGACTTAGTTTTCTTGTCTGACTGTTTCTTGCCTTGTTCTATTTGTCTGACTGTTTGTTTCATGGTTTTACTTGCCTGAAGTGAGTCGAATCGGTTTACTTGCCCAGCTTATATTGACTCATTCGACTTGTACAGCTTATATTGACTCATTCGACTTGTCCGGCTTATATTGACTCATTCTACTTGCCCGACTTTACGTTGATTCATTCTATTTATTTAGCTATGGGTTATCCCTATTCCACTTCTACTACAATAAATCGTTCTAATTTCTCTCGTCCGCATACAAAACCCATTTCACTCATCGCATAATAAATTATACAGTTATACTATTTAGCTATATTGAACAAGACTCTGAAATTATTGTTTCATCGACCAATGATAATCTCGCAACATCTGCCTCGCAGGAACATAAACCACCGATTAGGTTAATATAGACAACGACATTAATCTATCTCAACGCTGGTTCTGCCAATAGCGAACCCATTACCTACCAATAACGATGGCACTGCCTAACCTCCGGCATTACTCCCAAGCTTCGTATCTTTTAGATGCGCATAGGGACCGAGACGATCTCAAGGTCGTGACAAGAATGCACGAGCGAGAAAACCCGCACCCTCGGCCGGGTGCCGGTTACACAGAAAATGAAAACGACGCGAAATTTTCATAATCGTTCCGCTATAACAGCGGCCGGATATCGGCCACTCAGGCGTCGAAGGTAGAGAGCAAAAATGCTTATGGGGAGAACGAAATTGCCACGAAATGGCAGCCGCCACTCCTTAAAAATCACTTCCTCGGTCCGCGAGATATTACAGTAATGGTTTCTGGCTCGGCCCCGCGTTCCCTCCCTATCGTCTCATCCTGTCTTTTCTCAGCGCGCACACTTCGACTCGTCCCGGCGTCATCTTTCGTCGGGCTCGCGTCGGAGCTTACGATCCTGTCACCGGCGTTAAAGGCAAACGATCCTTCCGCGTTGGACTCCAGTAGCTGGGTAATCACGAGGACACCCGGTACACTAGCCGGCGAACGGTACGCACGCGGCACACGGTCGAACGGACTGGAGATAATGGGAGCATTATGCTCGGCCGGAGGGCTCCGCCGAAATCCTTCCTTGCTCCTCCTTGCCGGAGCGGTAAGTGCAAGAGGCACACCATAAACCACGCCAGAAGCTGCTTCTGACAGGGACCGCCTTCGCGGATATACCGAAAAACTTTTCGAACCGAGGCCAAAAAAAAAATGATTATCGGAATCCTGTCTGATCTCCTCTTCCGGCGAGTCTGCCGAGGAGTGACGTCATTCTCGCCTCGGAGAGCTCGCGAATTAGCTGAAAATTGAAAAACCTCCGAGATCAACGAGGCAGGATATCTGATGAGAAAAAGACATACAGCAGAACCTTCTTTATCTGAATCTCGATTAGATGAACAACTTCAGGTCTGACCTCTGTTATTTCCTCTCAAGTGAACCCATATTGTCGGTACTCCACGTAGGCGACTGATATATTTTGCTTTTATGTGCTATATGTCAATTAACATACTTTAGACCAGGACAATTTATATTCACTTCCGTAATGCTTAATATTTATTCTACATAATGAGAAATAAGAATTTATGTTTTTATTTATTATAGAATTTATATTTTTATTTGTTATACATCCTTATGTTTCATTATGCAGTATAAATATTTTGCATAATGGAAATGAATATAAATTGTCCTTGCCTGCATTATGTTAATTGACATTAGTCCTCTATCTTAATAGAATTAAATAAATATTTACTTTCTGTTATATTTTGCTTGTTAACAGTTAATATCTTTTTCTTTTTACCACACGTCAATAAAAGAAAAGACCGGTGTTGATGCAAGCGGATCTCCAAAATACTAGAAAATCGATTTTAGTTCTCGTTTTTGGTATTACTTGGCCAAGTGCGATGCAGTCGAATCTTAATTTGATTTCAGGGTACAGGGAAGTATCCTTGGAACGGTCAGAAAACAGAAGCATGATTTAGAGCTGGCTTTCGATTTGGGAAAAACACATTTTATGGAATTTGGCAGTGCACTGAATGCTTCCATGCCAACATCAATTTATTCCAAGTATCTTATGACCGTCAATATTTTCCTGAATTCATAGTGGATGTCGCATTTACATAAATTGACGATTTTACAAGTACTCCATCTTGAAGCGTCTTTTGACTAATATCAAGCTATGCTGAAACTTAAACTATTCACGTAACTGCTGCCTCGTTGATTCTCTGCCAGAATAAATAAATAAATAAATAAGTAAATGAATAAATTAGCAGCATGCACATTTCTGTGTATACTAACATTACATGAGTAACTTAGATCTACGGTTAACAAATTAGTGATACATTTCTGAATTCTCTGAAAGTGCAAATAATCGAACTTTCGAAATTTATAAATAATAAGTAAAGGGGAGCAGAGAGTAATTCCCGTCTTCGTACATTACATTCAGGTAATTTTAAATTTTAATTAAATATACTGTGACAAGGATCTACATAACTTTAAATCGACAAATGTGATTCGTTTGTAATATCATGAACCGTGAAATTCTAATTAAAATTACATTAGTCAGATCTAATATTGGATGATTTAATATTTCACTGAAAAGAGGCGATATTCGCTCAACTGTTTAACTCCGTAGAATATAGTTGTTTCAAGAGCTGAATTTATTGTCCATTTTGAAGCGGTTTTAAGGGTCGCTGGAAGTTTAACCTTTCTACAGGGCTGCTCGAACTTTGAATATAAAAGGCCGGGCACGGGCAAACCGTGAATCGTGAAATGAGAAATTAATTCCTGAACAATGAATGCCGGAAATTATAACACGTGCTGTCCTTTTCACAGAACTGCGAGCCCGTGCCGTGCAATTCCTTTTCATCCTTTCTGTCTCGTATCGCGAGAAATTCCGATTTCATACCCACCAGAGTGTAATGTACAATGAAATTATAACGCACAATAAAACGTACAATGAATCCGGCGCTGCCTTGATTATGATAATGACCAGCTGCCTTCGAATAATTTCATTCGGCATTTTAAGAAATATATACATATTTATTCCTTAATCCATCGAAGTTTATTTTAACACGTTCATTAGCAGCGTCACTAGCGTATATAATTGCATTTATTCTATTTATTGTATTTATTACATTTATTGCATTTATTGTATTTATTAAATTTATTGCATTAATTTATTTATCGTATTAAATACATCGTATCCTCTTATAAAATATGACAAAAATGTCGTCAAAAAGAAGTTATAAATTCTCTAAATATTATTCTCTAAAACTTAATTTGATGTTCTTCACGTGAAATAGGAAATCGTGATAAATGTGTGTGTCACATTGTTAGCGAACGCGTTAATATAAATGGAACTAGTAAGACTTAACTAAAACCAGCAATTATCTCTCCCGTTAATCTTCCTAAAGTCGACCTTTCACAGTGACTTATGCAAAACGGAGTTTATCAGGCACACGAGCACACTTGCCTCGAAATGATAGGACGTCGTCAAAGTTTGGACCCCCCCCCGAGCGTGTCCTGACCGTTCGATATGCACTGTGAATTGATGCATTGTTGAAATGGCGCACGCCCAAAACATCCATCATATTTCCGTGTCAACGGAGTTAACGGTCGTCCCGCATGCGGCTCGCAAAAAACATGATACCGCTCTGTGGATTTTTCGCCGTATCAGTGGATGCGAACGCGGAAAAGCTGAGATGAAATCCTGATAGTCGGTATTTTCTGCATTCGGATTTTATGTTTATTTTTTATGTTTGGACTTATTTAAACTTTCTACGATTCTGATTGTAATATGTGCTTCAATGAAGAAGTCCATACGAAAATTTTCAACGAAAACGTTATTGCAGTATCAATAATTCTAAAAGAAAAAATTAGAGTCCAGATTAGAGTCCTAGCCTTAGATATTTCTAATGTTAATAAAACGACATAACACCTTAGCGTTAAACACGCAATAATTAAACGAATAAAAAGACAACAAATAATTAGAAACACGTTAGTAAAAGAGACAGGGTGCGTAAGCGGCCATCGAGCTTCAAGATTAAATTAAAGTCGAGCGCACAAGTGCGCCATGGTGTCCCGGGAAAGGTTAAACGTGCAGGAAAGATTAAATCGATGTTACCGGGCCGATTCTATCGGAAACGAGTTGTTTCACGAAGCGGTAACCTCCGACTGTCGGGTAATATTAATAAAAATCGCAATATCGGACGGCAGGGCTGCAGTTAGCGAGGCACGCTTGAAAAATTATATTCAAGCGATATGAGAGGACCGAGCGAAGGGGTTGGACGACTGCGAGCGAGCCCACGGACAAGAATGAAAGCCGGGTAAATGTGCGTCGGAGCCGGCATGAATATGCATCCCCAGCTGCTCGCAGTTCCGCCGTTTCGCAGCAGGTACCCGGCGAAAGTTCGAGACCGGCAAATACATTAAGGAGATCGTTCCGCCGTGAAAAACAACCGCGTTCCAAACGAGGAGCCGATATTTCCGGGACTGCGAGTCACATCTTTTCACTGACCAGGTGTTAAAAGCTTAATGTAATGATCACTAGTAAATTATTACTAGTAAATTATTATTACTATTAAGTAATCATAATTTTATTCATCGATGGGATGAAGTCTTTGTTACAGTAAGAGAAGATAATAATAATGTAGCAGTCACACAAGATAAAATATAAAAACCTAAAACTAAAAACTAAAACTAGAAACTAAAAACTAAAAAGAAACTTAATACTAAGGGTGAAAACCGAAACTAAAATAAAACCCAGAAATTAAAAGAAAGCCCTTTAAATTCAGTGTGATCGCTAGCATATGGCAAAAGTGCAAGGGTTACTTTAAAGTTCTGTAACATCGTGAACAAATTGCAGCCTCGTTTATTTTCCTTCAAATTAAAGGGGAAGGATCGAACTTTATTCGGCTCTAAATGGCATTTCTGAAAAAAATTTTAAAAAGTCCGTGTACTTCGTCGAATTTGGCAACTTTCACGATGACAAACATGACTTCACAGTCAAAAAGTTACAACAATGAGGGTGTGTCGAACTAATTATCATCCTACGATGATTTTTCGTGAAGCTGTCGTCAGTCGAAGTCGGCCTAATTTTTATCCGAAATTGTTCCCAGTTATAATTTCGTTGAGCAGTGTAATATTCATAAAGTGGAAGGCAGCGCGCGGGCCGAGCTAATTTTAATCTGATTCGGTCCGCGTACGTGTCGACAGCGCCGGCGCCGTCCCGCGGGAAAATTGTACAAAGAAAGGAAATGAAATTCTGCAAATATTTATTGGCAAGCCGCGAGCGGCAGCCGGTGGTTCGTTTGAAGTCGCTCAGCGCCCGATTAGCAGCGTCGCACGTGCACCATTTCCAATCATCCCCTGGTCGGATCCGTGGAGCCCCGTTCGATCGGGTTCGGCGAAGGACGCGCACACCAAAGCGAGCCTGTCCATAAACGAACGGGGAACCTGGTGCTGGCGTAACTCCAAATTGCACCGATATTGATTACCGATCGATAATCAGATTTCCGAGGTATCCGCAAACCGGAGGACGCCGAGAACGGCACGCGGACAGGGGCGACTCGCTGGATGATCGAATGAGTTATGAAGTAAACGAGCAGCTGGTCGCTGGGGCTCCATCCGAGCTGATGTATCGCGCGAAACCTGTGCACTGTAGGGAAAAAACTGCGGGAACTTGTGGACACCGATACACCGGTCCGCAAACGGTTGCACAGGTGCTCCCGGAGTGATATATTCGAAGCCTGCAAACACCAGCGTACACGAGGGCTGGCTTATCGCGTCCGCGAGAGCTTCGGCGTTGCTCTGCGAATAATATTGCGCACGTGAATCCGAAGGATCTGCGTAGGAGGCCGCGAAATTTAGATATGCACCGCTCGGGAGTTTGTAAATCCGTACCTATGATTCTAGATATTGATTTAGCTAAGAGTTTATCCCGTTGATAAATAAAGTTATTATTATTATTATTTCGTAGTTGATACTATCACTGCCATGCCGACAATGTCAAAAAGTTCATAAAATTAAAGTATTGGATTGTTGCGAAAGTAATTTTGGTTTCTTTGTAAGCTATCCATTTAGAAAACTGAAATTACCTTTGCAATGATCCAATAATATGCACTAAACAGCAAAATTAAAGTATTATTAATTTTTGACTAAGTGAAGCTGCAACTTCGTTAAAAGTTTTCATGAAATTATGACTTTGAAACAAATTGAAGCTTGAAGTAAAAGCTTTTTGATATCATGGATCTTCAGGACTGTAGCGTCCTAAATCCAAGGCCATGCTCGTGAGACCGAAAAAGTGCAGTTTAAAGCTCTGTATGCAGTTGGCAACATTTGTTAAAAGCATGCCGTTTACAGGATCGTAAAGTTCAGATCTTTCCCTTTAATTTGGTAGCTCAATTAAGTCGCTACAATTTTTTCTCGCAAAGTTATAGCACTTTAAAGTAACCCTTGCCTAAAATAGATGAAACAATATTTGTAGATGAAATCTCTTCGAATGAATATTTTTTCACCAAATCTGCCAAATAAATTCCACAAATAAAATTTTATTCGTTGAACGAAATATGTCGCGCTCCAGTAGCAACCGAGATAGAAATTTCCGACGACCGACGAAGATTGCGGACGCAGACTCGGATTATCAGTGCACACGCCTAATTTACAAGAGCCGACGGGCGTCCGGGATCGTGTGAACGTCAAACTGCTGATAACAGCCCGATGAACGATTCGACGGGCAGCGAGTATCCGCTACTATGAGCCGAATATGAATACAGGAGAGCCGGAGTGATTGAAGGGACATGCACCGTAGAAATAGAGAGTGTACACGCGCGTCCGGTTGGGGTTCCGAGATGCGCTTCGAGGGGTGCACTGTCTACCCCTAATGAATCTATTAGGGCCGCCGGCCCCCGACTGGCAATCACTGGCCGACAACGCGCCGCGTGCACGCGCTGGCTCTCTCCTCCGGCAATATTCAGAGGAGTTATTTATGAAAGTCGATGTTTAAACAGATAACATCGCGGAACGCGGGCCGGGCTCTGAAGTGGCTCGACCAATCGATTCAACTCCCGGGGATAATGACGTTAACGATTGCAATCTCTGACGAGCAGCCGGCCAGAGTCAAGGTCGACGATGATTAATACTTAGCGCGCTCTGTGATGGCGTATTGGAATTCGTTTAGTTGATTCTCGGCGAGGGATCCCCGGTGTTTACAGTCGCGCGATAGAGGCCGATCGACTAATTGAAGAACGATTGCTTCGAGTTCTCATCGGGTCCGAGCAAACATCGTCAGAGTCTGTTGTTACGATCGCTTGTTGCGGCTCCGAGATCTTTCGTGGAGCCAATTATTGCCGATTTCTGAGCTGTTCGTTTGCTGACTCGCTTGCAGACTCGTTCGTTTGCAGACTTATCAAAATTATTAAAAGAAACCATTCTTTTTTATTTCGTTCCTGTTTTTCACAATTATCTTGGAACATTTTTATTTTGCATAGAGATCCGCAAAATAAATACTTGAATACTTGAATCAAGTGTTCGTTATTCTCGTGCTATATGTTCGATTACTATTTTCTGCTCCATTTATGTTGCACAATAGGGCTCTATAGTTCGTCTAATAATAAATAAATGAATTAGTGTATACGACTACCGTCATACGATTAGTGCTGTACGATTAGTGTTATACAATTTACAATAAGCAATTAAACTATCTCGTAGTCAGAGTTGTAAACGATAAATGCAATATCTAAAATAATGCTACTATTATATTTTACTTGTGTGCACATTTTCTATAAACATCTGAATCTAAAGAAGAGATTATAGAAATCTTTTAATCAATGTGAACAAGGTAACAAAGAAAACGATATCTTGAGAGAAAGATTGATACTTGCGTAACTATTAAAAATAGTTTTCTACTATTCTGAAACGACAGTATAAAACTGACTGCCGCATTAATTCTTCCGCGACTAACGAAACAGAAAAATTCTACCCAAAAGCTGGATCTGCAAACACTGCATACAAATTGCATCTGCTTTAATTCCCTGCTACGTAATGACTAGCCCGCAGCTCTTCGCGCATTCGCAGCATTCATATGCAGATTCGACCAACAGTATTTTCATTCTACATTCGAAACGAGAGATGAGTTATTCTCCGAAGTCAACTTCTCCCAAGATTATTACAAGACGAGCGGAAACGTGAATTAGCACAAGGACCGTAGCAATTACCATCGACGGAGCGATCCCCGCGAGCCTAATCGCGGGATGAATGGTAAAGCGGAGGTCGAGAGTGAAGAATGCAGCAGAGATCTTTGGTAGGCAGGAGTCGGAGCAACGAGGAAGAGGCGTTCGATACGACGCGATAATCCGAGAATAAAACGGCCGGGATTTCATCAGAGCCGTAAAAACCTCCGAACTGTCACTTATACAATTCGGCTCCCTTCGACCGGTTGTTCGGCAGAGGGGGACGCGGACGCAATGACAGGAAAAATTCCGGCGAAAGCTTTATAAAGGAGCCGACCTCGGCGTCCTCGGAGCCACTTCACTCTGCTTTTTATTAGATATTGTCCTCGTAACATAACCGAGGCGGGCTCTCGGTTTCTATGGAATATGTGGGTCGTGGGATTGTATCGTCTGCAAAAGGAAAGGGTAGGGGAGGTTCTAGCACGAGAGAAAAGGGAAAGGTACTATAATAAGGAGGGCCTTAAACGAAATCACCGGCCACCTCTCGGCCGGTCGTCGTGCCGGGGATCGTCGGCGGCCCTCTTAGAAGCCACCACGACTAAAGATTACACGGGTTCGCGCGGCGATGAAACGAAAGCCAATCTCGGTTATTGGTTCCGGTGTACCAGAATTCATGGGCCACCGTCTTCCAAATTGGACGAATCTCTCGCGGCTGAAATGTGTCAGCCGTGGCAAGGGTCATCGAACGATCGGGTTAACTTATCCGGGCCGGTGTAATAGGTCTCGGCTGGCTAAGGCTTCCCCAGCACAGTCCGCGCCTCGTTCCTCTAATTATTTGCTTCGCCCTTTTCCTATCGAACGATTCGGGCTTTGCACCCGCGATCGATCGGAATGCGCGAGCACGTTGTAACCTGCTGCGAGTCGACTCGATCACTTCGAATCTCCGAAGAGATGCTTCGAACAGACTTGAATCTAGATAAGTTCGGGGAATCCGTCCGCCTTTGTCAAGCATCCTTTGATCTGCTGCTGAATTATTATTTCGTGTCCCGTATTCTACTCTGCTTCCACTCTTTCTGTTACGTTTATTGATTTCTTGCGAGTCGAATCAGCTGGTATTTTCACGTTTTGTATAACAGAACATCGAAATTGAATGAAAAGAAAAAGAAATGCTTTTTTTGCATCTTATTGTATTTTATTTGAGTTTATTTTATTTTCCCTATTTTGTTCTATTTTTTTTCTATTCTATTCTATTTTATTCTATTTTATTTTATCGTATATTATGTTGAGGTATATGAAGGCAATTCAGATGTACGAATTTTTATGATTTTATTTTATTTTATCATATAATATCGTATCATATCTATTTGTTATTAAATTTCCCTTCTTTTGTTTCTCTTTTGTTTGCACTCTGTTTAAGTTTTATTCTACTTTTATATTCTACGTATCACAAAACGTCCACCCCTTAAACACTATTAATATTTAAACATAATACAATGACTTAGAGCGCAATGATTCGGTCATGTTGTCCTGAACAATTCTCCTCGTTATGTCAAACATATTACATATTTTAACCTCTTAAATATCGATAAGGAAAAGTGCACCGCGATTTCTGTATTCGTTGAAGTACAATAGAATCTTATCGGAGCGAAGAAATATCCTTCCGATTCCACTTTCTATAAATCAGTCGATAAAAGCCTGTATCTCCTAAAAAGATCGACGGTCGAATAATAAAGCAAAGCACCTTATAAACGAAAGCTCGTCAGCCGGGAAATACAGAGCGCTCGGAATTATAGAAGTCCTATTGAAGCCTACTTCGCCTAATATCAGGGGCATCGATCCGATCAAAGCTTCTTTGAAGACTGCTCCGGAGTACGTTCTCTACTCAAGAAATAAGCAGCTCCTAACGAGTCAGGGTCACGACGAAAAATGCGAGACTGCTACAGAGAAAGATTAAATTAAGAAGGAAGATTGGAAGTTTACCGTGATAACGAGTCGTCCTTTCAATCTTGCAAGGATTTCTACATCAATAGGAAATTATAGGAACGCTTCAATTAGAAAGATGAATGAATATTTCCATTGCCATGTATAACGTTAAACATCATCGCTTTAAAACGATCGATGCTTTTCATTTAACTGCGACGCGAGCTGCTGATCACTGGACAGCAGAACTTTATGTATTTATGATGACAATGTCAACAGAACGCAGATTGTAATTACACTTCATATGATTTCGCTTCATTTTTGAATTTATTGAAAGCGTTCGCGAATATTTGTTTAAGCCGAGTTTAGCCGATTTCGTCTGGGAATTTGTTGCTCGTATAAAAGCTTGTAACCAGAGTGTTGAAATATTGTTGCTAATGTGAAATTGGGACAAACTTGTTGTAGCTTACTGAAGAATCTGCTGTGTTATCAGTAGACTGAGGATTTTATGCATTTATAACAGAAATGCCTAGGTCAAATACAGAACTAGAGAAACATTAGAAGAATTAACCGATATTTTTACATTAATTTTAACTTATTACGCTAATTACGAGAGTATTTCCATACAACTTATATTTCTTACAATTAACCTAGACAATTTTTATTTTCATAAAGGTCTACTGTCTAGTTATCAGCTTAATTTATAAATGCTGCGATTATTATTAGACGTTATTGTGCGAAGTATAATCTCTCGCGAAGTAGTCATAATTCAGTCGGACGAATCGGAGAGCAGTTGAAACAAAAACTGAACTACACGGTCCCTGTCTAAAAGGACTGTTACAAATGTTTGACATCCAGACGACAAGCACTCCGACAAAAAGATTGGCTTTGCACTTGCGACTTGCATGAGAAATCAAGCCTTTGTGCAAGCATCTCGGTCACTTTGTGCAGAATCCGAGGAGCCGGTGCCGCGAAGATGCGATTACGGAGACAGTTCTTTTCATCGGAATTCTCCTCGAGCGACGTCTTTGGTTCTTGCTCGTCGGGCCGAGGGGAAACATGTGCGGGAACGGCGGCAGACGAGCGATAAATTTAAGAGGCGCGCGAAAGAAGCCTCGCCTTTGAACGTTTTGAGTGGCAATTATTCGGCAGGCCCTCGAATTACTTGGCTCTACTAATTTTATTCTGACGCCGCGCGCTTTCTTCCAGGAGCCTGTCCCCTTTCGCGGGCTTATCCTTCAGAGGCTCACGCCACCGGAAATGATCTTAAAACGGCGGAGGCCGAGCCTCAAAAGAAGAACATCTTACGCAGTTTTCAGTCGGGGACACATCAATACGGGGCGGACGGTATCGCGCCGAAAGTTCGCGCCGGAGGAAGGTCCTTCCGCGAGGAGAGAACCAGCTTTCGAGTCTTTTGTGCTGGCGCTCCTTCGGCGAAGAGAATCTCCGAGAAAAGGTGAGCAAACGTCACGCGACTTGGTTCGAGGAAACAGTTATTCTGCTCGTGAAAAGCGTATCAATGCAAACCTGACTGCTAAGTAGAGAGCGAGCGGAGCGTGTTTTCTTCAATGGAAGGCTCTCAATTGACCGATCTTGATTTTAACGAATTTTCGCGCCATGGTAGATCCCCCAATGGCGGAAATTAATCAAAATGAAGTCAAGCGCTGTCAATTAAGAGTTAACTATTGCATTAAAAAAATATTCCCTGTCCTCACTTTACTTGGAATTCCTGTCAAGAGTTTTTCTGTACTCCATTTCCGTAAATCCTAAAATTGTCAGAAATCCTTATTTGTACGTACATTGTTCTACTATGATTGTTCTAATTTCTATCCACGTTGCTTTACTACTATTACTCTAATTTATTCTAGATTTTATCTAAGAAGCTCGGTCAACAAAATTTCAAAGTTTCGATCCCCGAGCTAAGGTGATTCCCGCAGCGAGAGGTGAATTAATATGCAACGTGCAAGGCTTCGTTGAAAGATACGAAACAGAGTAAAGACTAATCAGAAGTTCGGGTAATTTCATCGAGGTTCGATCGAACTCGACCGCCAAACGCTTCGTTACACACCGCGCTAGAACACCATAACAGTCGGATTTCTATTTCACAGGCTGTTCTCCACACACGGGAAGCACTGCGAGAGCCGAAAAACTTTCCGGCAGCCTTCCCAAATGTCCAAATCCAATATCGCGACTGTGCGCGCCGGCTAAATTGAACGCTCGATCTAATTTAACTCAGTCGAAACAGGCTTGGATTTCCGTCTCCGTGCACCGACACCTGAGGATTCTCTATGAGGGGAGAAAAAGTGGAAGGAGCGATACGGCGAACTCGATTACAGCTCGTTTTGAAAATTACTTCGGAACGGTGACCGCCTCGTTCGTTCGGAACAGTGATTTCCAAAGTTGTCCCTAAGGGGAGTAATTTTTCGGACGATTGGAAGATTGCTATACAATTTAAACAAGATCCAGATAGAAAAAAAGAAT